>JACVQZ010000079.1:0-395381 GCA_019828575.1 Talaromyces thailandensis
GAGCCAATAAGAATCAAGAATATAAAATATATGGCAAAAAGTTAGCCCCACATCAAGAATTTTGATGGGGTGCGGCGCTAAAATAGCGCCCGCACCCAGGAACCAATCAGATCACGAATAAACTACAATTAGCCCCGCAAAAATACATTTTTTCCTCGAAGTATACTATTAGAATAAAAAAATTATTATTTTTATTATTTTTTTTTTATTATTATTAATAAATAAGTACTTTTTAATCTTTTATTATAATTTTATATTAATTTTTTATACTAGTTTTATTACTATTCTTATTCTAATTTAAAATTTAGATTATATAAAAAAATTTAAAATTATTAAAAAAAAAAATAATTATTATTCTATTTTTTTAATTCTTTATTATTTTTTATTTTAATAAAAAGAATTTTTATTCTTTTTTTTTTTATTTATATAGATTTAATTTATTCTAATATATATTTAATATATAATATTATATTAGTAATAATATTCTATTTATAATAAAATTTTATAAATCTAAAAATTAATATTTATATAATTTATATATTCTATTATTTTTATAATTTTTATTTTTTTTATTTTTTTTATAATTTTTATAGCTAATTATAGAGCTTTATTTATATATTATTAAAAATTTTATAAATTTATATAATAAGTATTAAAATTTTTTATATATAATTTTTTTTATTTTAATTTTTATATTAGCTCTAGTATAATAAATAATAAAAATTTTAAAAAAAAATTATTTTTATTTATTAAAGTAGCTATTTAATATTTATTCTAGTAAATAAATTATATAATTATAAATATTATAACTCTACTAATTTAATTTAAAAATAATAAGTTTAAAAATTTTTTATAATAATTTATATAAAAATTATTTTTTTATAATTTTTATTAATTAATATTTAATATTCTTAGATTTTAAAAAATTAATAATTCTATTTATAATTTATTTTAATATATTTAATACTAGAATTTAGCTTATAATTTTAATATTATTAAATAGATAAATTAATTTAGTATAAATCTAGTAAAATAAATTTAAAATATAAATACTATCTATTAATAAATTCTATATTAAAGATAATTAATCTAAAATTCTAGTATATTTTATATATAAATTATTAATAAAAAGTTCTTAGACTCTTTTATAGAGAAATTTACTTTATAAATTAGATAATTAATTAGTAGCTTATTTATAAAGATAGTGTAATATACTGGATTAGTGACTGTAATTTGCTTAGCGATTTCTCCCAGTGAGTAGTCTGAGTGCCTGAGATAACTGAGTACATCATTATAAAGATCGCCCATCACTACTACCGTCTGTAGTAAAAAATAGGTTGCAGTTTGCGCGACGCTTATGAAGAGCGCATCTGCCGTCGCGATATTAGACCTTCAGAATCGTGCCCACTGTAACCCTCGAATAGATCAGCTATCCTATGAGAGAATGGCGGTGGATGGATTCGAATGAGGGTCGCAAATCCTTCTACCTAGATACCTACCAATTATCCACAGCAATACTATGTATAGAATCATGTTGCACTGCTATTGTTTAGACTATTCGTGCTTCGGCCATACACGTGTAATCATGTCGAAAATCAAGAACGAGTGCGTGAACATTACTCTTGGATAGCCCGTTTCATGCGTTTCGTACCGTTGCAATGGGATCAATTGACCCGAAACTAGTAGCGACTAGCCATAACAGAACCGGGGGGGCGGAAAGAGTCGACCGTGTTTTGATTCCATCAGTGACTGCATAATGAATAGTATTGTCTGTTGAGAAATCGTCGCAGAAAATGAATCATTCTTGAAGATTAATCACGCATCTGGTCCGTGTATATTGAAATCCATCCGTAGAGATTCCGGGGTACGAGCCCGGAGCAGTAAATTAGAACAGAAAAGGGCAAAGGTGAATCATTGGCTGCCTCTTCCAATCCGGGATCAGCAACATCGGACACAGGCTATCCTGATTGATTCTAATCCGGGCTGAGTTACTCGACCCGAGGGGACTAGGACCGAGACTAGGACGTGCCGAGTCAGTTTCTGATTATGGAGTAAGACTCCGTAGTCGCGCAGCTACGACCTCATGATAGGCATTATTGATCATGATTATCGATGGTTGGTAGATCCATTGGGTCGGATGTCACGCTGAACCTTGGAAGTTCGTTGCCGCTGTCATTCATTCAGTCATCTGCACCGGACATGGTCATAGACCTTGAATGTCGAGATCATCAAGAAATCAGAGTAGGATATTCGATTAACAAGGAGAGAAATTAAGCTACACCACACCAATAGGGAAAAGGAAGCAAGGAGGCACGCAAAAAATGCAAATACGCGGCCCCGCCGGTGCCTGAATCTTCTGCTTAGCATATAATGATAAACAACTCTGACTCGTCACTCTTCTACTATGTAGTATGTACTGTAGCACAATCTACACTAACTCCTACTAAGCTACAAGTAGCCAGACTAAAGCAGGTACATTCAGGGGCTGTCAAAACAATGGAACGTCAAACGGCAGGTCCTCGGTGCACGCAATCAAGGTTATCACCTCCCCGGTACGACCACCATGACTCCAATCACATCAACAGCCCAAAACTTAGCACCAGCTGATCTGTCTATGCATTCTCCACATCGACACCGGAGTCTCACGCGGCTTGGATCTGGAAACTTTGAAAGCAACCTTGATGACTAGCGCATGGACCGGCCGGCGGTGGAATGACAGCAATGCAATGCGGATGGCGCCAAATTGTAATAGGTACAGTACCTAGCGCAGCCACATCTTCCTACAAAAAGAACACCCCCCCGAATCGTTGTCTAGCATTCCATTCTGACTTTCTGTATACCGCCATACACTCCTTTATATACACACCGGCGACATGCGTTGGTCTTCCATTCTTTCTTCTGCCCTGCTCGTCGCTGGCGCGAGCGCTTTCCCTCACCACACTCATAAAAAACACACTCCGTCGCCGAGTGCTTCGTCCTCGGTTGCAGTTTCCACTCCTTCTACTGCGCCTGTAAAGGTTGCTGCTGCGTCAGACGCATCGTACTGGTTGGCCGATATAACTCATCAAGGAAAGGCTCCTTTTGCCGGTAGCGGATACACTGTTTTCCGCAATGTGAAGGACTACGGTGCTGCTGGTTAGTACGCCCTTCAAGTTGTATCAACAAGTAAACTCACATGTCTAGGTGACGGTGTGACCGATGATACTGCTGCTATCCAGAGTGCCATCAGCGACGGTGACCGCACGGCTCCATCATCCGGCACCACAACCACCATCACTCCCGCTATTGTCTACTTCCCGGCTGGTACCTATGTGATTTCTGCTCCGATTATTGACTACTACTTCACTCAGCTCGTTGGTAACCCCAACGACCCTGCTGTTCTTCAAGCCACCTCTGGCTTTACCGGTATTGGTCTTATTGATGGTGACCAATACCAATCCAACGGCAAGGAAGGATGGCTTTCTACCAATGTCTTCCTCCGCCAAATCCGCAACTTGGTCATTGACATGACCAAGATTCCTGGCACTACTGCTGCTACCGGTATTCACTGGCCCACGTCCCAGGCTACTAGCCTGCAAAACGTGGTGGTCAATCTGAACGCTGACGAGGGTACCCAGCACACTGGTATCTTCATCGAGGATGGTACGTTTCTGTACTGATCTTTAAAGATGTAGCTAACTTTGTAGGATCTGCCGGATTTATTGGTGACGTTGTTGTCAACGGAGGTCTCCAGGGTTTCAATATTGGTAACCAGCAGTACACCATGCGCAACGTGACCGTCAACAACGCCGTCACCGGTATCACGCAGCTCTGGAACTGGGGCTGGACCTACGTTGGACTTACGCTCAACAACTGTCAACACGGTATCACATTCCTTTCAAACGGTGACACCCAACTGGTCGGTGGCGTCAACATCATTGACAGCACTATCACCAACGTTGAAACATTCGTTAACACTACCTGGACCCCCACTGCCAACCCTGCCGGCGCTGGTAATTTGATCTTGGAGAACGTTGTCTTGGACAGCGTCCCTACTGCCGTTGCTGGACGTGGCACTGTTTACCTCGAAGGAGGCTCGACCACTATTGCCAGCTACGGCCAGGGTCACGAGTACACTCCCACAGGCCCCAGCACTCTTTCCGGAACATACGCCGCTGCCTCTCGTCCCACTGGTCTCCTTGCCTCCGGTACCTCCAATTACTACACCAAGTCCAAGCCCCAGTACGAGGCCTACACCACTGACCAGGTTGTCAGCATCCGCAGTGCCGGTGCTGCTGGTGATGGAACCACTGACGACACGGCCGCCATCAACTCGGCTCTCAAGTCTGCTGCCGCTAGCGGATCTCTTGTCTTTTTCGACTACGGTGTGTATTTGGTCTCGGACACGATCTACTTCCCGCCTGGCTCCAAGGTTGTCGGAGAGAGCTACCCTATCATCGCTGGTAGCGGAGACAAGTTCTCCGATGCATCCAACCCTTACCCCGTCGTCCAAGTCGGCAAGAAGGGCGATACCGGTACCATCGAATGGTCCGACATGCGCGTTGGTACTATCGGCGGCACCGCTGGCGCTATTCTTATCGAGTGGAACTTGGCCGGTGATTTGGGGTCTGGTGCATGGGATGTGCACTCGCAGATTGGTGGATGGAAGGGATCTAACCTGCAGCTCAGCCAGTGCCCAACCACGGCTGCTGTGTCGAGTGGTTGTGAAGCTGCGTTCTTGAATGTCCACATTACTTCTGACGCGTCCAACGTCTACTTTGAGAATAATTGGTTCTGGACGGCCGACCACGATATCGAGGACGCGGCCAACACGCAGATCTCCGTCTACACGGGTCGCGGTGTTCTCGTCGAGGGCAGCAACATTGAAATGTAAGCTTGCTTTTCTCTTTCTTTTTGAGTTAATTTGAATCAACTAACGTGTCTAGGTGGGGCACCGGCTCTGAGCATCACGGACTGTACCAATTCCAGTTCAACGGCGCCTCCAACGTCGTCGGCGGATACTTCCAAACTGAAACACCCTACTACCAGCCCAAGCCGGATGCCACCTCCGGCCCCTACAAATCCATCACGACCAGCCCCTGGTCCGACCCGGACTTCAGCAAATGCCTCTCAGGGAACTGCGACGCGTTGGGTCTGCACGTCACCGACAGCACGGGCATTACCATGTACGGCCTCGGACTGTACAGTTTCTTCAACGACTACAGCACCTCGTGCTCGGACGCCGGCAACGGCGAGAACTGCCAGAGCGAGATCTTCCGCGTTGATGGAAGTGTTTCCGGACTGAATGTTTATGGATATCAGAGCGTCGGTACGACGAACATGATTACCATCAACGGCACCAGCGCGGCGTTGTACTCTGACAACCTGAGTGTTTATCCTGACTCGATTGCTTTGTTCAGCTACTAGCTCAATCGACTGTTGGACTTGCTATCTTCTCAAGTATTAATATGTACAGACAGATACTATTCAAATGTCATTCTATTTGATTCAGCTGATTCCAGTAAATAAGTGAATAAACGCGTGGGAAACTATGCGCGTCTCCCACGCGATTCTAACGCGGCATAAACGCGTTTCGCCCGCGATTCAACGTCTCAGCCTCATCTCGCCGTCTTATTGGCAGCATCCGACTCGTCTAACTGGCTGATCGCGTTTCGTTTCACGTCTCTTTCAAAGGTTTATATTCTCTGGCTGCAGACTAATGCACCCTTCCCAGTCCGACCACGAAACTTTTCTCGGCAGCGTATGGGATGCGTTCCCCGTCGAGCCCCTCGTTGCATTTGGCCACTTTCTGTGCATATTCTGTCGTTAGTACGCGACTTTCTGGGGGTGTGACTCACCCTTTCTTCTTTCTGACACTTTTTTTTTCTTCTCATTTTCGGGAAATTTGGTTTGAGGGTCTAATCTGATTGGCCGTGTGAGTTCTCGGTTTTTTTTTTTTTCGGGTTGATTTTTCGCGGGTTGGTCGTAGTGGGAGGATATCTCGAAGCCTTCCCATACGCATGAGACTACTAAGTATCTCGTCGAGAAAACTGTTTGTTTCACGCGTCGACCTTCTTGGCATGAAACCAAGCGATATCCCGTATGTATCAGTGCGATAAGCTTTCTGTAGAAGTTTTGGTGGGATGTGTATATATGAAAGTCATGCCCGATTTCTGAGGTTGACTCTTTTCTCTTCTCTATCTACTACCGAGACAATAATACCCTGATGATACGAAGTTGATGACGATTATGATGATGATGATGATGATGATGATTGCATTGATTGCATTGATTTATACTTATTGAAGAAATATCTGGAATATTTCTCACTTCTTCTTCTTCTTCATATCGACATCCCACTTTCCTATCCGGGCCATAACCCTACCCTGAGGCTTAAGCCCTAACCATCCATTCTACGTCTCTACAAGCTACAAGCTACAAGCTACAAAAAACATGACATCCCAATCCTTCAGCAACTTCTGGTCCACAGACCTCACCCGCGACTCCCTGCTCTCCCTGCTAGACATCCCCACCCTGAAGAATCTACGTCTCGTCAACCACGCCTTTGCAGCGACCACATCCCGACACCTTTTCCGCGATGTCTCTATTACATTTCGGTCCAGCACATTCACGAAACCAGCGCGCATGGCTGCTTTGGAGCGCATAGGATGGAATATGCGCAGCGTCACGTTTGAGATCAATCATGGGCCGGAGATGTTTTTGCCGCCGTTGCTGGATCCGGGGACGGGGGAGGAGGTTTGTTTTGTGTTTACGCCGTGTGTGAGAACGACGAGTACGCCTACTTCTAGTCCTACGGCTACGGCTACGGCTGCGGCTTCGGCTTCGGGTTCTGCGCCTCCGGGGGAAAGGCAAGGGGTGTACGGAACGTGGGAAATGACCGATCTGCTCGTCAAGCAGTACCCACCTTTATTCCATGCAGCCATGAACGTATCCTCGTTCGTGGCTGCGTTGACGCACATGCCCGCACTCCGACATTTAAAAGTCAGTTGCGCAGGACAGGAGTCGACGCATCGCTACCGTCGCAGCGTGGTAGACTATGCGCTCTCCTCGCTCCGGATTGCGATCGAGCAGGCTCCGCTGCCGAGACTGGAGGCGCTGAGTCTGACGCCGATCCATCCAGGCGGAATTCAGTATCTGTGTCCCATGGCGGGGATAGGTTCGTTGCCGAATAGCTGTCGGCGCTGGACGCAGATTCGGCGGCTGGAGATCCATATGGATTCGTTCCCGTTTGATAAAGGTCAAGCGACGGATCATTTGAAATTGCTGCATTCGTACTTGCAGGCTTTTCGCGCGGTGCGTGATTTCACGTTCCGATGGGTGGGCGATGGCCACAAGGGGCCCAGTCCGTTGTCGCTTGCTACAGAGCCGGCTCTGTGCGAGTTGGCGGCGCGGTCGCAGGCTTGTCCCAAGACAAGACATTACTTGCGTCCACTCAAGTTTCCAGATCTGCAGTACATGGTTTTGGGAAACGCGGTGCTGGACGCATCGCAAGTCTCGGACTTCCTCACTGAGCATCGCCATTCGCTACTCGAATTCGACTTTGAGCAGGTCTCGTTGAGGTCCGGCACGTGGGACGATGCGCTTGCGCCGTGGAGGACGCTTTCGAGTGCAGAGTATGATGCTGCATGGGGCGAGAAGCAGGGTGTCGAAGTCGAGGTGATGCAAGTCCCGTTCGTGCTGGGGCCGAGTGAAGAAGAGGCACCAATATCGTCTTCGCCCGAACAACACAGTAAAAAGCGCAAGAAGAAAAAGAAGAAGAGGCATGCCAGGACGACTGAGGTCGCGGAGAACCATGACTTGTTTGCATCAACGGCTGCGATGCTGCTGGAAGAGGAGCCGGTGCATCGAGGGAACCTCAATTTCCGAACTCTGCGCGAGGGACTGAGTAATTGGGCGCGATCAAAGGGGATGTTTCGGGGGCATGGGCATGGCCATGGCCATGATTATCTGCACAAGACTATTCAGTCGCCTATACTCGTATAATTTATTTTGTGATGAATACAAACCATTATCAAGTAATAATACGTAGTATGTAACTATTCCCATGGGGAGTACTCCGTAGAGAAGAGAAAGGAAGGAGCTGAGGCTAGGCTAAGCTAAGCTAAGCTAAGCTGGGCGCTCGGAGCCTCGGCAGGCGTATCACATGCCCTCAACGTCACCGCTCTCTTCTCCTTCTCCAACTTCTCCATCTTCTCTTTTTCACTAATCGTTCATCCTTTCATCTGATTTGGCGAGCACCATCCTATTCGACTAGACATAGTAAGTGACCACTGACGATCCGACTTGCATCTGCCATCAGCCAGCCTCGCAATTATACCGAGGTTCGTTGTCGCATTCACTTGATCACCGTCACTGTTGATTTATATATCACCGTATCCCCCCCAATCTTGAATAAACAATCTAACATTCATCATTTTAGAACCGTCAAATACACACACATACACATCCACACCGCCAAAATGTCCGTCAAAGACGGTTCGCCTCCTCTAATCCCCGTCGCACGATCACCAACTAACACTACAACTAACAGACTCCTTCCCCGCCAGCGCCGCCTTCGACGCCATCAACGCCGCCCTCCAGAACGACGCAGACCGCAAAGACGCCATCAAACAAGGCGCCGGCGTCTACGCCTTTACACTCAAGAACTCCGCCGGCCAGGAGGCTTCATGGCACATTGATCTCAAAGAAAAGGGAACTGTCGCAAAGGGTCTGCCCGCAAAGCCTGACGGTATGTCCCAAAACCCCCCAGATACTTATTATTAATCGAAATGCTGACTGGGACAGTCACGTTGGTCCTCTCCGACGACGACTTTGCGTCCCTCGTGGCCGGAAAAGCGAATGCGCAGCGATTGTTTATGGGCGGAAAACTCAAGATCAAGGGTAACATTATGAAGGCGACCAAGCTTGATCCTATTCTGAAAAAGTCGCAGACCAAGGCCAAGTTGTAAATTAGGAATGTATAGACAATCATTTATGGTTCAACAGTATATATACAGCGTAATGATATCAATTCCGCGGTGCGTCCATATGTATAGGGAGCGACTCCTGATCAGATCCACGCTCCGATGCGCGCGCATGTAACAATCTCTCCTCGTCGTCCGCCAGTTTTGCGAATCCTTCTCCCTTCGCATCTAGCTCGTACGGAACATGGCATCCTCTATCCCTCAAGGACGGATAGTACCGTCTGTACGTAAAATACGCCACGGTCGATCCAAGAAACGCGCCCGCCGTGACATCCCATACATCATGCCTGTAGTCTTCGCAGCGGGATATAGCAATCATCAAAGCGCCCAGCGTCGGTGCAAAGGCGAATAAACAGCGACCGAGATCGGCGCGTGGGCGAAAGACGTGCAATTGACCTGCCAGGAATCTTCTTCGATTAGTACGTTGCCTTTAGAATCAATGGTAGGAGGCATACAGAGACAAAAACCCCAACCCGGCAAAGGCAAAACTGCTATGGCCACTTGGAAAACTCCTCCATCCTTCTTGTAATATATGCTCATTCGTCTGCGTGCACACGCTAAATGTAACGAGTTTGTGTTCCGACGTGCCTGCTTCGGGTTTGCATCGATCAAGAAGATCCGGTCGTGGACGACCAACGGCGTTTTTGATTATATCCGTCAGTACCGGCGTGGTTATCAGAGAAACGGCAAGCCCTAAAAGGCTGACGTGGAGTTTGTGAGCGGATGGGCGGGATATAACGGCCCAGAGGAGGAGGACGAGCGCGGGGAAGACGGCGGAGTAGACGATGCACCATGCTGCCACATGTTAGGGTGTTCCCTGGAACTGAAAAAGGAAGACGTACGCATAGGCACCCGCTCGGATTTCGCAAACGGAAACTGAATAGCCATGTTGTCCAGATAAAACATTCGATGAAACGGCGTGATAAACAATTGAATCTACCTCGTCAGAGCCAACGCTCTCGTTTTTCGTAGAGGCGACATACTAGTATAAATCCCGTCGCGACAACTCCCAGAGCGACATAATCAGCAGCATACGTGCGCGCCCAAAAACGGGCTATTGCGCCGACAGGACCGGGCTGGTTTGAGAAGGCCATGCTGTTTCGTGGTGGAGGAAATGGAGGCATTGTATGTACAATCTCCCACGCGTAGGCTTATATAGGCATGCCGTCCATTATAGTCGCGGTTCAACAATTGACTGTGCACGCTGAGTTTGTTGTCGTCGTCGTAGTTGATGTTTTGATGTTTAAGAGTTGAGACAGAATCAAGAGTGGAGAAAGGAATGAAGGCGCCAAGGCAGCAGGGTAAAAAGGTACGCCCAATCAGCTTGCAGGGATCTACTTCTACAATTAGGGTTATTTCATGCCCTAGAAGGGACCGATCTATGAACTCTGTTGAAATGTAGCAGACTCTTTCAGATGATGAAATGGCAGACGATTTTACCTGACAACATGAGTAGAGCTTGTCCATGCAAATGCCTAGGGATGTTAGATACATTAGTTATAGAGGCTGTCACCTTGCTAGGCATATAACGATCTGCTCCTGGCCACTTTATATAAGCAATTCTCGCTGGCTTTTCAGTCTGACTCCAATTTGTGCATACGGGAAATCCAAGAAAGCAATTCCCGATCTACCTACAAAGAATGCTTGAATCTGCCCAGTACCGAAAAGCTAAGCTTTTCAAGTATATTACCTAGACGTCGTGACTAGTAGTCTCTCGACGTCACGCTCTGACAACCATCTCTTCCCGTCGTAACTTGGTACTAGGCGCGAGTAGAGCCTCTCTGTTCTTTCCATAATATCGTTTGCACCAATATTGTCCTTCTGAGCTTTGCGTAGGAGCGCCATCTGGTAGCTTACATACGTTACCTCCGGTCCATAAAAGTCATGGATGCTGAACCATTTCATTGCTTGTTCGAAGTAGATGCTGAGGTGTAAAATTAGCGAGAAAATGGCTAGATTGAAATCCATCTCCATGCCTACCTTGCAGTCTCGAATTGATCTAGACGGAGATGGTGCATGCCAACCTTGACAGAAACCAAGCTCGATTCGTAGCTGTCGATACCAAATGTGGCGGCATAGCCTAAAAGTGCTTCTCTGTACAACATGAAGCTCTCCTCTAAAAGCCCTTGTTGCATCCGCAATTTGGCCATGCACTGGAGCGTGTTGGCTAGCCTGCAAGAAAGTTAGATCGACTGGCCTAAAGCCGGGGAAGTCGTATCCACATACATTAAAGAGTATGACTGGTCGGGAGGTAGCCTGTCTCTTTGGTACCGATATTGGTCGACGATGGCATTCTCGGCTCTATCTAGGTCTTCCATTCCAATGTAGGACCAAGCTTCATATATAAAGGACCATTGATACCAGATAAAGTCTTCCGGATCGTTGGTCAGCATCATCCTGGATTGCTGGCAATGAATAATTGTTTCCTTATAGCTTTCGGTTCGAAGCCAGGCATGCGCCAGAATGCAATGTGCCGCTGATAAAAGCCGTTGGGAAATTTGCTCTCCGTCGTTCACCTGCAGACGGATTTCTAGATGGTCCATGGCATAACCCAATATAAGTGCGGGATCATCGTTCACTTTTGTGCCTAGGGTAATCATACAGAGTAGGGTATCAGCATGAACGGCCGTACGGCAGAGTTCCGTGGTACTAGAGATCGAGTTTGAAGTGGCGAGGACAGCATGTGCTAATGGGTATGCGTTGTTTAGCGTCAAATACCTGGACAAGTTAATTTGAATTCAAGCTCGTGGAACACAGTTCAGAACGTACCAGCCGCCAATTTGAAGTAACGCTGCGAAATCTTTCGCGAAGCTGGCAGAACATTCCCAAAGCTCCGTTCTGCCATAGATCTCCCTGACATGGATTATATGAGGCAACAGGTCTTCAAACAGAAGTTTGGGAGGCCGCTCGGAGAGAAAAGAAAAGTGCTCATCTTTAGGTAAGGACCTCAAAAGCTTGTCCAATAGCATCTTGACAACGGCAGCCAAAATGTCAGATTTGCGAGTTATTGACATTTTCTGCCTTGCAGTGGCTTGAACAAGACGATGAATAGAAAGTTCAGAAGACTTGTTCCTTCGAACCAAAGCAGCGTGAAGTAAACTCTCCTGTGCTTTGTGAAGCTTGAAGGGAACTTGGAAGAATCTGAACTCCGCTGTTAAAGGGAGATCCTGACAAAACAAAGAATCGGATATTCGATCAGGGTCTAGAAAGGAAATGAAATCGAGTAATGTTGTTGCTTGTGTGTTGAGATTCTCATATGCAAGTGACCATACAGACTCCAGCGAGCGCTCATAATTGAAGGAATCTTGGAAAAGTATTCGCTGGGCTTCTTCTTTCTCGAACATTTCTCTGTATTCTTTGAGTGAAATTCTCCCCGTACGGATCAGACTAGCTACATGCGAAATTGCAAGAGGATGGCCTCCAAGTTGGCGCAAAATCTCAAGAGCGTCTTCTTGCCTTGGATCCTCCGAGCCGTCATCGAGGAGGCTATTCAAAAGGCCCAATGACTCTTCGATGGAGAATTCCTCCAAGTCAATACGTTTACTTCGAAAGAGGTCTCTTGCTGCGGATGGTTTTCGACTAGTGACAATGATGCTTCCGCTGTTAGATGTCGGCCAGTAATGGCTGAGGTCTCTTGGGTCATCGGCACCATCGAAGACGAGAAGCCAGGATTTCTCAGTTGTGGAGAGCCAATCAAGGGCTGTATGGATGTCAATGGGGTGACCGTAGTGATGCTCCGCTGATAAGCGTGAGCCTACATGCCGTGAGATTGTAGAAAACCCTTCAGAGAGCTTCAGCTGGCTCTCAGCGTTAATCCAAAAAATTGCATCAAACTCTTGCCGATGTTCACAAGCATATCTGAGGGCCAGCTGAGTTTTGCCGACACCACCAAGGCCTGTTATAGTCACACAAAGAGGGCCGCTTCCAGTACCTCTTGCCCTTCGATGGTAATGAGCCGGCCCAAGAAACTCTTCCAGTTGGTGCAAGGCGTCCTGTCTGCCCCAGAACGTGACGTTTCGTTCAAAGGGAACACTAAATATCGGAAACTTTGATTGTGGCACTCCGAGTGTATGTTTCAACGCCGGCATTGATGCTTCCGAAACTTTCTTTACATCTCGGGTTGGCCTAGTTGCTTGAGTGTTGGGGCCAGGGGAATGCTCGGTTGCGTCGATTCTAACATACGTGCTGGAAGGTGTCCTGCTGGCGTTATGGCTGGCTGTTCTAGCAGACTCAAGATGGGAACTCTTCAGGGGAAGAAGTGGCGGCTTCTGACGAGGTGAGTCCTCGAGACAGCTCACGCTAGCAAACAAACTTGCTATTCGGTGAAACACTTCAGTGCTGTCTCCAAAGTTGCATATTTCATTGTGATCAGCTTGCACAGGAATCAAAATTTCACTATGCAGACGTGTAGCGGCGAGTCGAAAATCAACCAACTACCTCTGTCAATAACCATGCAATATGCGTGAATTGTTATGAAGTTGCTTACCACAGATCTCCTTCGAGGGAACAGTAAACTGGACTTCAAATGCGATCCTACGGTTTCAAATCCTGAAATAACCGGCACTGGTATAAGTCGAAATCGTTCTTCAAACTGTGCACATAAATTTACTATCACTGAGATGTTAAGCTCAGCTTGTGCCAGAACAAATTTTGGCAACCGGGTGACAAATCTTAGAAGTTGAATGACCTTAGGCCAGTGCTTCGTCCCACCGAGACTGATGTGTGGACATCCGAGAAACACCAATCCAGACGTAATGTCTAAGAGCCTCTTGAACTTCATTGGATCTTCAAACATCAACAGGAGCATCTATAGGCTGCTTGTTAGCAATGAGTTCCGTGTAAGTATGACTGGAAGGTGTCTTACCCATTTGAGAACAAGGCCCCCAAATCCATGACACACAAACACCATCGGCCGCACAAGAAACTAGCTCATAGTCAGCTATTCGTTCGATGATGGAGTAAAGTCTACATCACATACAGATTCAGCTTGTGCCTCAATACGTTCTACTATCTGTGCTGCCTCTTCACGCAAATGGTCCCAGGAAAATCGGCTCTCTGGGAGAGTATACTCAACACTAAAGACTCGGTAGTCTGGAGCTTTCTCTGGCAAGATGTCGTTCAGCCATGCCCATGATGCTGGATGCGCATTCACTCCAGATTCGTAAATATCGGGAAGGACAATGATGCTGCTTCACATTAACGTCAAGGATAGGGCAATGGAAAAGAAGAGGCACACTTTACGCTATATTGTCGATTGTGAAGGTGACTATTTAGCGGCCACAACTGTTTAAGGCGATCTCCAGTTTCATTGTGTTCACTTATCTGCCGCTGTAGCCTTGGGCGTACCCTTGTGTTGCTGGATAGGCTAGCTGGCTGCTGTAAACGAGGCTTTGACTGCGAATCACCTGTCGAGTTGGAAGATAACATTTCCATTCCTTCGGCCGTAGTCCCTGGATTATCCCCGGTTGTTGGTACAATATGATCTTTCATTTTTATCTCCAGCTCATCGACGCAATCAAGCTCCAGTGGTGGACCGATCTGGAGATTCTGTGTACTCCTGGAGTTGTGACTCCTAGGAGTCATGTCTGATGAATGCATAGTTGGCACGCCATGCATTCTTGAAGCGAGTAGTAGTTCTTCTATGAAACCAGTTGCTGGCTGAGGGTGACTACCCTCTCCAAAAGTAGTCTCCAGTAACTTGCCGAAATTTTTCTGCCAAAGGATCTCGATTGGTGCTTTCCCATGAGCCTCGAGCTCTAATTGTCGCTGAATTTCAGTTCTGGCTTCGTGGTGATCATCCAGATCACCGCGATTCCCCAGCTCTCGTACATAACTCATAATATCTTCGAAGTTTTCTTCAACAAGAGAGCTTTTGCATCCTTCTTCAATTAAATGGCGCCGTAATTCCTTCCAGGTAGCCGGGTCGTCGTCCGAATAAGATGTAAGCACTGTCCCGTCAGGCTTCTGAGTGTTGACCAGTATCTGAGCCAGCAGATCCTTCATAATTTCGACTTCCGGGTTCTTCATACATGCACGCCTTAACTCAGAGATATCTTGGTCTGCGCTCTTCATAGCATTTCGTAATCTCCTTTGCGATACCATTATGGAGTAAGACGTGAGATTCTGGGTGTGGGAAATCATCTTCTGCCTAAGGAGCGCAAGGTCTTGCATTTCCTTGTTCCCAAATTTGACTTTCTGCCAGACATTCTTCGCTTTCAAATGCTTGCTTTCTCCAAAGGTGGAATATTTTCTTAGGATAGAATCAAGCTTACTCAGAACTTCTTCGCAGTTCGAAACCAGCAATCTGACATCGTCGTTTTGTTCGTCGGTCGCCGGGTCATTCAATGAGCCTTGGTCGTGGATGGAGACTTGAAACTCCCTAAGAACGGCATGGAGCCCTCCCACTGCGCGTGTCAACTCATCATGCTCTCCGCAAGCGTCCCGTGTATTTTGCACGCATCTCCAGGCAAGTTGGGTGACGAGTATAATGTCGCCAACCCCGTAGCCAAACGACATCGTGAACGGACACCCAGAATAATGACCTTGGCAAGGACATAACAAGCGGTTTGAGACGATGAATCGCAAAATCACAGCTACACAATCAAAAGTTGAATCCCCAAAATGCTGAAAGAAAATGGAGAACTCAAGGGCAGATAAGTAGCCTGCAGCTACGTTGCTGCGCCTCACCAAATCTTTAAGCGCAACCTCAGTAATGAGTGCAGCCTTGCGCTGCGCGAATGCCCTGGAGAGCCTGTAGTTTCGATAAGAGAGCAGCGTTGACGGTTGCCCCGCGTGAGAGTGACACCTCGCTGCAGAACGACGTGAGAAAAGACTCGGACCTCTACTTGCAGGCTCTTAAGGTCTAGCACTGTTCATTCGTAGCATCCAACCAGATTGGAGGAAGTCGTAAAGGTGCATAAGGGCGGCTGCCCGAACTGAGAAGCGCTCTACCTAATTGGTCAACAGCTATGTCCCTTCAACGTGATTGACTACTCCGTAGTTAGGTTGTAATAGGCGTTGACAGTTTCAGCCTTGTCGTTGCAGACATCCCGGCTTCTAGACGTAAAAGCTTCCGTTGGCTGGACAGTACTTACTGTCCATGATTTGCTCACAATGAGCATACAAGGCTGAATCTGGGCGAATCTTATTTCCTTTTGGTTTCACTATTACAATATGAGTAGACACCTTATACACTCAACAATGAGCCCACTGATTATCCGCCGCAGCACCTCCCAATATGAACGTCCCCAGCCATATCCCCGCAAGAACCGATAGAAAATATCCCACATTCATCGTCATGACGCCAAGCATACTACCAAGAACATCGGATCAGTAACTAGCAGAGGAAATGATAAGGATAGACTTACAGTAAATATCCCACACCCGCAACAAGAAACTCGTACGTAGCCCGCCCGGCAGCAGCATTAACCTTCCACTCCGCCCACCGACTCGAGAAGTCATACCTCACCTGCCCAGTCCCCATCGACCCTCCATTTTTGAGAGACTGCTGCTGCTCGGCATGGCCATTGTCATGCATTACCTGCTGTACGACCCGCGCATGATCGTTCCAAACCCGCGACTCGAGTATCGGCCTCAACGCAAGCAAGAAGCGCAGAATGACAGCCAAGACAATCAGGAATATGCAGGTACCGGCGTATTGTCCGTCGTTGGTGGGTGTCCAGGTTGTTGTGAAGAGGGATGAGCGCGCAGAGACGAAAAAGGTCATGACCATGGACATGCTGTCGGACGAGGACATGGAAGACATGTCTGAGGAGGAGGAGGAGGAGGTGGAGGTTGAGGAGGGCATGGACATGGCCATGGTCATTGCCGAGGTGGTTGTGGTCATGGTCATTCCTGACATGTCCATTTTGGCGTTTATACCCAGGTAGGTACTTATTTGTGTCTAGAATGTGAAATGTAGCAATTTCGAACTTTGTAAGTTTATGGGAGTGTATGGTAGAGGGTGCGAGTTGGCGGCATGATATAAAAACAAAACCACCAAGTCGAACAGCAAGCAGAATAATGCAATCGATGTATTGTAGCTGCTTATCATTACCGTCACGTTAATATGCTCAAATGCGCGTGAAACCTACCATCTACCTAGGATCGTCACTATCGTAGCCCTAATGCGCTTAAAAAAGGGCGTGGATGCATTCGTCCCGCTCTCGGGACAAAAACTCGCTCAAATCTGCTCAACCACCACAGATTGACCAATGACACCGATTCATCATCAAAATAAGGGTATAAGGTTGTGTATACCATGTGCTTCGTAAAGTATATACTGCGTTGCGAACGTGGTTGACGATTCATTAGTGCACTCTTATTTAGGTTTGTCTCGATTGATCGGGTATAAACGTTGAGATAATCTTCTCAAATGTGTGCACTTTCGAACTTGACTTTATGTTATAAGGTACAAAGTATTATGGAGGTATCTTGGCGGTTAGTCATAATCTGCTCTCTTTCGCTCGTCATGAGATTGATGTAGTAGATATATACCAGACTGCCTCTGGTTCAGGGGACATGGTCAACAATACAGTGTCCGCGTGAATAGCAAGCAAAAATGCCGATCCTGCCATGGCTCACCTCACCAGTCATGCTACACTCCTCCCGGGACCCCGGGGAGTGTACCATGACCCCTGAACAATGCGCATACAAACAGCGATACTGGGTATACTGGTACGAAGCCGACCATCGCTACAGTCTTCCGACGGTAGCTTTGTTTCTGGCTGCTATTGCGCTGTTCACGTTCGCACGATTGATCAGGTCGTTTGCGCCGCGGTCATGGAAGCAGTTCTCAGGGTGGAGGCGACTGACAGCTCTGTTTCGAACGGTTTGTTATAAAAGAGTGTGGTTTCTCTGGAGTACGCAGTCCGTCGGTGCGCTTATGTTGGCGTCGGTCGGGATCATCTTCTTTCTAGGTATGTCAGCCATGCAATTGAGAGACTGGAAGCTAATCGTGATAGCAATGACCCTCACACCTCAGCCATACTACTGGCCCAATACGATGGAGATCAACTATGGGAACTCGCCTCCAATTGCGACTCGTGCGGGTTTCATGGCGTTGGCCTGTATGCCTTTCATCTAGTAAGTCACCCCCAAATTGTTCGTCTGACAGTGTCTGACCGAATAGTATGCTGGCCGTCAAAGCAAATCCAATCACTTTACTGACCGGAATATCCCACGAGATTCTAAACAACTGGCACGCCTGGGCTGCTTGGGCAATGTTCGTCCTCGCCCTGGTGCACACCTTCCCCTTCATCGTGTACCACATTCGAATGGGCGATATCGTGGAACAATGGAATGATGGAGGGCTCTGGGTGACGGGAGTTGTAGCACTGCTCGCACAAGCATGGCTCACTTTTGCCTCTATCCCATGGCTTCGGAATCGATACTATGAATTCTTCAAGTCGACCCATTACCTCGCCGCGCTGGTATTTATCATCTTCTTTTTCTTCCACTGCGAGTATACCCTGTCCTCGTGGGACTATTTTATTGCGACTGCCGTTCTCTACACTCTATCATGGTGCTACTCGCAGTGCAAGACGTTCTTCGAGTACGGCATCGGCCACAAAGCGCGCCTTCAACGTGAGACCAACGACACACTGAAAATCACAATCACCACGAAGAAAGCAGTGTGGACCGCGGGACAGCACATGTATCTCCGTTTCCTGGCCGGTGGCGTAACGCACATGCTGACCGCTCACCCGTTCACCATTTGCTCGGTGCCTCAGTCAGAAACGACGGGGAAGACGAGCACAATGGTGTTTTATATTCGATCCCGAGGCGGTGCTACGAAGTTCTTGATGACGCATGCGATTAATAATCCCAACGCCGAGATTCCAGTACTCATGGATGGTCCATACGGCGGGATTCCGAGCACACAGTTGAATTTGTCCGATAGTTCGGTAGTTGTCGCTGGTGGTGCCGGTGCTGGGTTTACTCTTTCTGTCATTGAGCACTTTCTGCAAAGGTACACTTTCACTCAAAATGTAGACGGAATATTAAAAGTACTTGTTGCCACGCGTGCGTCAGATACGCGATTGTGGTATATCGAAGCGTTGAGAGATATTTCTCATCGGTATCCACGGTTCAACGAGGCCGTTGCTGGTATATCCATCGACTTTCACGAGACGGGCCAGACTGGATCTGAGGAGAAGATTGCATCCAATCATCCAGACGTCGAAAAGGGATTGGACTCGATGACGGTCCAGCTCAATAAGGAAGACAGCCAGTCTGATTCACAGAACCCATCAATTGCTGAACTGTTCAACGTCAGCTTTCATAAGGGCCGACCCAATCTGCCAGTCACTGTCCAGACTTTTATCGCCAACCAGGAAGACACGACGATCGGTCTATTGGCATGCGGCCCATCGTCCATGTCTCATGATGTCGGCCAGGCGGCAGTTGCTGCCCAGCAGCAGATTATCAGAGGACAAATCAAGGCCAGGGAGGTGTGGTATCATTGTGAAGATTTTTCGTACTGAATCCCAAGTAATATTTCCGCCGTTGTCAGCCGAGTGATAGTTTGCTTGTATATACCCAGATAGTCAATGAGTTGTAATTCTGTTCGGAGGTAGAAATTGTAGTCGAAATAAATCGATCATATAGTGCGACAGCCAATAGGAATGCAGCAAGCGGAGAGCTTGGCTTCTCTTCAATAATAATACCCTCCGCATTCAACTCTTTATTCTTCCTGTCACTTACACCGACATTCTCATGCGCTGACTTCAACTCCTGCGTCGCACTCTCCTGCCTGCGCGATAACATCCTATAGCTCACCATGGCAGATGCCCAGCGCGCCCTCACAGCAGCGTTTCCCCCTCCTCCACCGTTCTGGAAACACTTTACAACAGAGAACATCGAGAAGCTGGACAAGATCAAGAAGGAATCAGCTAGCTCTAAAGGATCTACCGGCAAGAAATGGACAGCAAGTGACCTGCGAGCGCTGGACGTACCGCCTGAGCTTCGATATTTGATCCCCCCAGAAGCGCCGACGGCGGGTACATACTCTGTGTTTGGGGAGTTGCAGAACGTAGGACTCGTTATCCCAGTCAACGCTCTTCGGCCTATTCTTACGTCTTGATTGTATAGTTATCCACGAACCTGCCCTCTCTAAACGAACAAGGAATTGAACAGCTCTATCCCGACGTCCCGACCGACGGCAAAGACGACCAGAACGGCGGCCAACCACTGAACCACGCGTACTATCTCCTCAAAATTAGCAAATCCCTCCTCCTCAACTTTCTAGAGTTTGTCGGTGTGCTCTCTATAGCCCCCGAAGAGTTCGAAGCGAAACTGGGCGATCTACGGAACTTATTCATCAACGCGCATCACCTTCTCAATCTCTACAGGCCGCATCAAGCGAGGGAGTCGCTGATATTGATGATGGAGGAACAGTTGGAGAGTACGCGGAATCAAATACAGGAAATGGATGATGTGAAGAATCGAGTGGAGAGGTTGTTGGAGCAGTTGACAGCCGAGGGGTTGGATGCGCAAGGTGCTCCTCAGGAAGAGGGCAATGAGGGAAATGCAGTGCAGTTCGATAGTAAAACTGTGGAAGAAGCGCGACAATTGTGGGAGTTGCTCAAGGATGAAGACGAGTGATGCTTCAGAGTACATCTGTGTCGATATGATAGAGATCTGCTCATCGCTTCACCGCGTCTGTACCAGCATGCATTGCGTCAAGTTACGTGCCACAATATCCAAACGACCTTTGGATTCGTTCAAAACAACAACTGAGTTAGTATCCTGCTTGACGTCTCAAATGATCACGTTCAGAGACTTGTTTGGACGATATCGGAGACAAGATAATCCGGAGCGATCACGTGGTCGCTAAGCTTAAAGCTTTTCCGACCACAAATTCTCTCTCTTCCGCAACAACAACAACAACAACAACACTCACGACCAACAATCACAACCTTGTTGGGAGAACCGACATTGAATAGTACTTCATGCTTATAGTATGTAGCAAAGGTACGTTTACACTCTACTCATTTTCTTCCAATTTCTACATGATGAACGGTGCTTTTCTATGTTTCAACCCCATATGAAAATACTTTGATTATATTTTGCATCTCCTACCTCACCTGAAATACTCTTCTACATGTCAAAAATCTTCAATTGACGTGGTGGTTCATTCACTAACGTTGTCTCCAGGCTTGTAGACCGACGCGTCGTATCTTCGAATCGAGTTTATTAGCTACAGCATATCGTCTAGAATGAATCCAAATCAACTTGAAGTCTTATCTATCAAATATCTATCTTTATTACCTAGATAATAATGCCAGGGCTGTCTATGCACCAAAACTCTCGACAACGCCAATAACCGAACAAGACAAGGAAATACCAAAAGAGTGGCAATAATTACAAAGGAAAGAGGAGAAGACCTATTCAGCCTTTTTACTGGCCTTGGTCCTCAGCTTCATCAACACATATACCAACGCATACGACGAAATCACAAAGATAACCACAATCCCCGCATCCCTCCACCCATAATAATACTCCTTCAGATTCAAGTTCTTGAGATAATCGCTTCCCTGACTGTACTCGCACACTTTACATCCAGACGTCGCATCCGGATTCTCGAGGTATGCTGCAGCGCCGAACCCGTTGAGATAATCGGCCAAATAGTCGGCGCAAGTGGTCGCGTTGGGCGTGTTGAAAATGGCGTATTCGCCCTCGGCGCAGCGCACGGGACTATCCCATACAGTGAAGGTGAGCATACTGCCCATGAGGTAGTTGAAGGGGTTGAGGTAATATATCCAGTATCGCCAGAACTCCTGGATTTGAGCGTAGGGGACTAGGACACCGCAGAACGAGACGAGAATACCGATCACCAGCGGATTGGCGAGCGCGGCGAATACTGCGTTGGGCGCGTAGGCAGCGATGAACTGGCCAATGCCGGTGTAGACGAATTCGTACATGAGCATGACGAAAAAGGTTGCGCCGGCTTTGTTGCTGTCCGAGGGAAACCCGACGGTGTAGTACCAACAGACAAAGTACAAGACTGCGCAGATACATAGATATGGAAGTTCCGAGACGATGAGGCCCGTCACGAAGGCTTTCCAGGAGTACATTTTCGACTTCTTTTCGCGCGCTTCGTAGATGTCACGTCGCTCAATGAAGAGGGGTTGCAATTGCGCAATAACACCGGGCGCGACGAAGATGAATTGGAATACGGTGAAGAGGCGCATCTGTAGGTCGTTGACGGTGTTTCCGATCATCCAGAAACTGAACCCGTTGAACAGCGCCGAGAAGATGTGCAGCATGAACTTGTTGTTGATGTAATCCGTGTTGCGATACAAGGCGACGTTCATACGCTGCGATACGATTTTGGTCTGTTCCCATAGCGGAGTTGCGAATTCCCTGCCGTCGTCCAGCGTGCCGGGCGGCTTAGCGGCTGCTTCGGCGATGATGGTGTCCAGTTCACGGCTTGTAGATTCGAATTCGGGGGACTCGAGCCAGACTTTGTTCCAGTCTCGGCCCTGGGACAAGTCGCCTGAGACGACGTCGATCATGTGTTCGGCTGGGTTTGCTTCGGGGGGACAGGGGGCGCCGTATCGGCCAAAGTATTCTTTGACCGTGGCGCCGTTGTCGCCTATATCACCGAAATACACAGTCTTGCCCCCCTTGGCGAGCAGCAGCAAAGTGTCGAATTGAGCAAAGAGTTGAGCAGAGGGCTGATGGATCGTGACGAGAACGGCTTGGCCGACATCAGCTAGTTTCCTGAGGAATCGGACAGTGTTGAAGGCCGATTGACCGTCAAGACCCGAAGTGGGTTCGTCGAGAAAGATGAGAATGCTGGGCTTGGAGACGAGTTCCACGCCAATGGTTACACGTTTGCGCTGTTCGACGGAGAGACCGCAGCCGACTTTGCCAATCAGTGTATCGGCAATGTCGTGCAGTTCGAGCAAGTCAATGATCACGTCGACGTATTTCAGTTTCTCGTCACGGGGGACCGTGCTGGGTTGGCGTAATAGAGCAGAGAATTCGAGAGCCTCACGAACAGTGGCGTAGGGTTCATGCACATCAAGCTGCTCACAGTAACCAGCCGAGCGCTGAAAAGAGAGCGGCAACGGACGACCGTCGACCAGCACAGATCCGTGGATTGTACCTTCGGTCTTGCGCTGAGCAAGAACATCCAGCAAAGTCGTCTTACCGGCGCCGGAAGAACCCATCAACGCTCCAAGCATACCGGGTTTGACCCATCCTTGCACATTGTCAAGCAACAAGCGATCGCCGGTTGGTGTCTTGACGGTGTAGCACAGATTCTTCCATGTGAATACGGACGTGTTTCGGATAAGGTTGTTGTCGATATCAGGCTGGCTGGATTTGTCGGCTGACTTTTCAGCGAGGGTGTTTGCTGAGCTGTTCACGCCGCTGTCTGCAGATTGAGGAAGAGCAGCTTCTTCGTCGAGAAGGTTTTTCTGTTGAACGCTTTTCAGGGTCTCGCGCGGGATGAGCAGGGATGGGCCGTTTTCAGATGACATTCGCCAGCGAGAAGTTGAGTAGATGGTGATGGCCACGAAGAGAGCCCACCATGCCCAGAGGATTCCAAAGTTGCGCCATACGTGCGACGAGCTGTACGAGAGCGAGTTGAGATATGCTTCCCCCGTGACAAAGGTCTGTCCCTGAACAGCGCCGCCGACACCGGCACAGGACTGATACGCGGAATCCGTATACCCCGGTCCAGTGGGGATGATGTTGGTGCCAACGCAGGGAATAACCTTGCCTTTGTACTCGTTTCCGAGCAAGGCCTCAAAACCATAGGCAAGAGGATCAATCCAGTACAGCCACACGAACCAAGGATGCATATGGGGCTTCATGATCATGTAACCGTTGTACATGAGCGAGGCCGTGACAATCAGACCCGATACCTTGGATGCGTCGTCAAAGTTGGCAGATGCAGCGCCAATTGCGCGGAAAAGGGCAGTCATACACTGAAATCATTAGTCTAAGCTCATGATAAGACGAGGGGAGGGACGTACCATCGACGCGGCAATAACAACGATCCAATAAGTGAAGAATGCAGACGCAGTTGCGGTCAATCCAACCATGAAATATAACACGATACCAAATATGCTAACTTGGAACAAAATGATTGGAATATCGGCCGCAATCTGCGCGATGCAAAATGCGGCGGGATGATACATGGCGAAAGCCTTGTGCTTGATCAAGACAGGACGTCCCGTGAACGAATCCGTGACTTCGCTCATGGCGACGAGAGAATTGTACAACAGCGAAAAGAAGAGAGCACCGGACTTGACGAATAGTCCCGCACTGTTGTCTGGAGCATTGTAGAAGAGTGAACCAGCAATCAAGGCCTGTACCAGTGAAGAGACTTGCTTAATCAGAAACGAAGCTTTATCGCCCCAAAGGATTTGATATTGTCGAATAATGGCTGCCTTGACTTGAGTCGCGAAACTGGATGTCAGTGGACTTGACTTGGGCAGTTGAGGATGTTTGTCGTGGGCCACTGCTTCCTTGAACGTCTCAGTGTTTTCCTTCGCCCTTTGAGATTCGGGGAAATTGTATTCGGCAGCCATTTTGGGGTAAATGTCGGATTTCTTGTATTCTTCGAGCAACGCATTCGCATTGCGAGGAAATGTGTGCTCGTATCCTTCGCGAATCAATCGTTCAGTCGGCACAGTGACGCCAGTCAAATAGTCGGCAACATTGGCACCGTCTCGACAGACAAACCCCAGCTTCTCCATGTACGGACGAGCCTCTTTTAGAGGTCCGTAGAAGATCTCCTTGCCTTCTTCGAGAACAAGAACTTTGTCAAATAGTTCGTATATACCATTTCCGGCCTGATACAAAGTAACAATGGACGCCAATCCGAGCACGTCGGTCATTGCTCTGATAGCCTTTGTATAACTTAAGGCAGTACTGGCGTCGAGACCACGGGTACTGTTATCCCAGCAATACACCGATCCTCTTGTGGCTAACGTCTCGATGATTGAAACACGCTTCCGCTCTCCTCCAGAGACACCACGCACATACTCATTACCCACCATGGTATCATGCGTATGCGAAATGCCCATAGACTCCAGCAGAAACTCCTTTGTCTCAACTCTGAGTGCCTCTTGTGACTCCACGTCTTGGGGTATATGATGTGCGATCTTGACTCTAGTCGCGAAATCGAGCGTCTGGCCAACGGTCAAGGTAGGAAAGAAGATTTCTTCCTCGGAATTCATGACAATCTGCCCCCGATACGCTTCTGCCTCTTTCGGCGTCATGGATCCGTACCACACATCACCAGACACAGAAGCATACCCGCGTCGTCGATTGGCAATCATATTCAAAAGCGTCGTGCAGCCTGACCCAGGCCTGCCAAGGACCAACAACATCTCGCCGGGCTTAACGCAGCCATGGCTATCACTTAGAATCCGTCGCAGGGGCTTCTTGTGCCGTGATTCAGAAACCAATTTGGGGATGTTGAATTGGGAGAGCGCGTTTTCGTTGACGGCGGCTTCGGCGCTGACGACGTCCACGTTGAGGCCCTGCCATGTTACGCCGAGTTCGCGAGTCTTGAAGCCGGAGCGTGCTTCGCGGTCTTTGGTTGCGATGACTTTGTGTTTCAGGGGCCAGTGATGGGTTAGTGATCGGTTGAGGGAGTGCCCTTCTGAGGGGATTGGAGTAGACTCCATCTTTTCTGGTGGTGATGATAATGTATGATTGTAATCTTGCTCCATTCTGACAGTCTAAAGACGGTTGTACAAAACAAGAATAAAAGAAAGTTAAGCCACGATGACAATCAGGGAAACCAACACATTTATAAACCACTCCAGATATTCCTACCAGATCCAGATCCATGAAATAATACGAAGCAAGGCTCCACCACACATCTTAACTCCGTTCTATCCAAATCTCCTCATCATCCCATTCGTCACCTTATATCCATAGATCCGTTTCAAATCGGCAATCTACAGAAAAACCCAACGAAAAACGGCCGATGAGTAATCGGACGGGCTAATTATCCTACCGACATACCATTTACATACGTATATCCGTGTGTCGGCGAGTCGGCGAGTCGGCGACGGTAGGCCGTTCGATACATAACTCATATTATGGTTCCGGTTCATGATACTCCTCGGCGCGTTCTTCTGCCTTTGAAAAGTGCACGGAAGATGGAGATGTTAGGGTTCTTGTCGTTCCGGGGACGGGTAGCCGGGAGCTATGACTTCCGAAATCGTGGTAAAATTACCGGGCGATGGGGCTTTCCGAGTGCACTTTATGACCAAGCTATTGGTTGATATACAATACATGCAGTAACTGTTTTACCACTATGTATTTTTTTTGATCATGGATTCTCTCTGCGTGTGACCAATCAGAACGAAGTAATCTTCTCGGACGTCATATCGCGTGGATTGGCGCCTCAGGCACATTAGGTCACGTGCGGCCTAACCCCATTCCCCCGCAGAATCTCTGCCTCACTCGCTTGACATCCAACATCATCAGAAGCTTATATCAACTCTCTACTGGTCGGAAATACTCTCAATGGGAGCTAAGACTTTTGAAGGAGGCAACAACCACGAGGATGGTAAAAATCAGATACTTCAAGTCATGCCGAAAATATGCTAATATCCCCTAGCAACCAACGCGCTTTCGACTAAATCGAATGCCGTTGGAGGCAAACCTCGTGGCGCCAACATGCTGGAAGACGGAGACGGTGAATTCGGTTCCGACGACGACGACGACGATGGTGATGGGCAGGATGCATCCTTGGCCGTGGTAAACCCCGAGGATGGTTCTAAGCCAAAGAAGAGAAAACGCAGCAAAAAGAAGAAGAGCAGCAAGAAAAAGGCTGGTGCTGGCGCTCAGCAGCAGAGTTCGCCCCCTAGGATTCCGCTTTCTCAACTCTTTCCCGATGGAAAGTACCCGGTTGGACAGATGGTGAAAGTTCCTGATGAAAATCTCCGACGTACTACGGACGAGGAACTGCGCTATTTGAGCCGTGGTACTATCACCGATGACGAAGCTCTCAACGATTATCGCAAGGCCGCTGAGGTTCATCGTCAGGTTCGGCAATGGGTCCACGAGACTGTCAAGCCTGGAACGTCCCTTACCGAGCTGGCCACGGGTATTGAGGATGGTGTGCGCGCATTACTCGGTCATCAGGGACTAGAGCCCGGAGACAGTCTGAAAGGTGGGATGGGATTTCCTACCGGTCTGGCGTTAAATAACTGCGCTGCGCATTACACGCCCAATCCTGGTCAGAAGGATATCATCTTGAAGAAAGAGGATATCATGAAAGTCGATTTTGGCGTGCATGTAAATGGATGGATTGTCGATAGTGCGTTCACTGTAACTTTTGATCCGGTCTATGATAATCTAGTTGCTGCCGTCAAGGATGCCACCAACACTGGTCTGAGGGTTAGTATCAAGTCCCATGTACTTCAGTCGACTGGTTACTGACACTGGTCTAGCACGCCGGTGTGGATGCTCGAGTCGGCGAGATCGGCGGCTATATTCAAGAAGCTATGGAGAGCTACGAGGTTGAGATAAATGGCAAAGTGCATCCGGTCAAAGCGATCCGCAGCCTGAGCGGACACGACATTCTCCGTTATCAAATTCATGGCGGCAAACAGGTCCCTTTTATCAAGAGCAAAGATCAGACTAAGATGGAAGAGGGCGAAGTTTTTGCCATTGAGACTTTTGGGACGACTGGAAAGGGATACATGATGGATGCTGTTGGTATCTCTGTTCCTTATGTGTTGATTATAGCTGACCAGATGTTTAAAGCCCGGCGTATACGGCTATAGCAAGGAACCAGATGCACGAAACGTGCATCTCCCTCTGGCTTCAGCACGTGCGCTTCTGAAGACCATCAATCAAAATTTCGGCACCATTCCGTTCTGTCGCCGTTACCTTGACCGTCTTGGGCTCGACAAGTATCTCTTAGGGGTGAGACCACTGATTTGGAACAATGATTACTTGTCGGTTACTGACTGTATTTCTTGATTGTATAGATGAACAGCCTCATCTCTCATGGGATCGTCCAAATGTATCCACCCTTGGTCGATATCCCCGGTTCCTATACCGCGCAGTGGGAACATGTATGTATTGAATCGTGGTCTACAAATCTGTCAGAGCTGACCATTGAATAGACAATTCTGATCAAGTCCTCTGGAAATGAGATCATCAGCCGTGGTGAAGACTACTAAGTCGAGTCCATGAGCTCAGAGAAATACCTTTACATCGTCAATTATTGCAACCAACTATAGTCGCTCGTTTCAAATGTGTTTCCATCAGTATTTTGTTCTGCAGCCCGAATTCGAAAGTGGAATTCCCCGATCTGTTGAATCGTGTGGACGCTGGATTACTGAAACATCCAAGGGCAGATCCTCTACTTAGTATAGCTTTGGCTTCAAGAAAATCCAACTACTTACGCTCTTTTACCACATAAGTCTATTTGCAGAAAATCATTGTAGACGTACTTAATACATCAGCAGACTCGTTCATTCAGCATTTTATTCAGGGTATCACCGCCAAATAGTGCTACAAATCGACTTTAACTTATGTCGGAGTTTCCCTTCCAGCTATAAAAGCACTATTCCTTGCAGGTCGTCGGGCAACTTCAATACAGACCAATTTCAAGTCCTGATTTTCTCCTCCGCTTTTTTTTCTCTTTTCTTTCCTTAAATCTTACCTGTACCGTCCACGCGAATTCAATAGAGTTGTCGCGTCCTGACTTACAATTATCATCAATCAACACGTTCTCTTCAAGGCCGTTCCCAGGTAAGCATGCCTCTTTGATTTTGGCGACATCTGTCAGCTTCTACTATCATTTGTCACTCCAGCTCTGACTCTCCATCGCGAACCAGGCACCTCTTTCCGCTCCCACGAACCGAACTCACCATGTCAGCGGACATTTCCACAAATTTCACGAGATGCCTCATCTGATTTCGACAGTAGAGAGCCCGATTGTACCAAGTGTCGACATCCCTATCCATTACCAAAACACCGGGATCCGCTGGAAGAGAAGTGGTGCCGAACCTGCGAGAGAAGCCATGAACATGGACATTGCCAGTATCTCATGGTAGACCGTATGATGGACGATGCTTATGTGGGTGTCTCTAAATCCTAAAGATGCTGCAATGACTTTATCTAATACTGTCTCAAACAGAGGGAGAGGGACGCCCTTACAGATCGTCTGGTTCAAGAGGCATGGCAAGTGGAGCTACAAAGACTCGTGAGTCTATTAACTTCTGAACAACTCTTCTGGCCAGTTTCAACTGATATCTCTCTCAATTATAGAACTCGCGAGCCATACAAGCCTACCAAGTGTCACACTTCGCTACCGCCAATGGTGGTAATGCTGTGTCTGCGGGCCAGCAGCAACCGGAGACGGACGCTAGATCGTCTCGTTTTACTGAAGGTTCTTTTGAAGTGTCTGAATCTGCGGACGTATCCGAATACGAGGATGGCTCTGATGCTGACGGCGAGTCCGATTCTGATTCCTCCGAGTCTGCCCTTGCCCCTGCCCCTGAAGCCGCCCGCGCAAAGGAACAGTCGGAGATAGGAGAATATAAGGAGTTTGAAGAGTCGTTCTGCTTTGTTTGTAATATTACCCATGGTCTTTTTTTTAAATTCGTGCGCTTGTTTAATGTATTTGGTTGCGGAAACTGGACTAAGATTGGGGTTGGCAGTGTATGCTGTCTAGGCCTCTAGGCTTACCGTGTACTATACCAGCTTCTATGTTGAACATCGCTTCGATTACTCGGAAACGTTGTGTCATACAAATGTCAACACTCTAGCCAGATAGTCCGTTAGCGAATTTTCTCGAGGTTCCATGAACTAACGGTAGCTGGTTATCCAGAAATCAAGGCTACATGCTTTTGACGTGTGATAATGCTTTAGTGTTCCAGTCAATACTTATTTATCATCTTTTGAGGACATGCTTGGAATCTCGAAACCTCGGACGTCGAGGGGAAGAGATCAACATTGAATTGATGACTTCAAGGATTCAATGTTGACTGATACATATGTATATATATACATGCACTGCGGCGACCGAATTATCTAGGTGGATGAAAAAGCAGACTCCAAAGATCCCACCCTGAATATTTCCAAGCTAGAATGTCATCAAGTCGATACAGTTCCAGTAACCATCCAGCAAAAATACCTATACTTGTCCAGAGGGAAAAAAAAAAAAGACCTTTAGGACTGTTGATAGAAGGATGGCCCGAGCAACCCTGACCCTAAATTTTATATGCCAAGAAATCAGGTGACTATCGTGTGAGCTATACCCCTTTCGGCGGAAGGAGTGCGGCGCCGGTCGAGGTCATCAAGTCAGCGAGAGAGAGAGAGAGAGAGAGAGAGAAGGCGCGGCTAAACACCGAAGGAAAAAAAAAAACAGTTCAAGGGAGCAGAAACATCGACCATCTCCAACCCCAGCCAGCAACAACGCCAACCCGGTCGCGGCACTTTGGGACTCGAACTTTTTCTTTCAATCTTTCGCTACCTGTGTATATTCCAGCTGTCAGAGTTTTTCTTCGGCCGTCCGTTGACGTGAGCTTGATCCCGCGATCGATTCTATTGTTCGAACCACCATCCGTCATCATCAAAATAGCTCGAATTATCGCGCCGAAGCTATTTTGTCCGGTTTTGGCGTTTCTATATAGTATTAGTTGGCACCCACGAGTTGTCGCCTGTTGCGCTTGGTCGACGAGATTGACGCTTGAGGATTCGTGTTTGTCATAATCGATAGAGCTCGTGCGCCGACGGACTGGACATCCCCCATCGATCGATCAGTCGAGTATAGTGCGCGTGCATCGTGGCGAACGATAGACTTGCTGTCAACTGCGTTTTAGTATCATTTGCTTGATATCTGAATGTTGAAGCGATACTTGATCAAAAGCAGCGGCGCGTTATATTGAAAGGCTCATCCGCCCCATCCCTCCGCCGTGTTGTATGCGACAACCCCACAAGCTGCGCGAAAGATCGGACGAAAGTAAACAAGAAGAGGCAAATTTGCGAATAGTCGTCACGACCGCGGGTGTGTGTTTTGGCGGTCCCCTTTCGGGCGTGATACTTGCTCAGCGCTTATATAAGGGACAGCGTCCCTCGGGCCGTGGGAGGAGTATAAATATTTCTCGGAGCCGCAGTTCACTCCGTTGATGTCGAAACGAGTTTTACCAGGCCCGCACGCTGATAGGTCTGCTGGGATCGATTTCGATATGTCGAGTACTCCAAACGATACGCCTCAGCGGGCAACAGCTGCTCAGCTGGCCACCAGAAAGTAAGTGAAGATTTGTGATTGTTGTTATTGTGTTGATTGTTGTTTGCCTTGTTGTTGGGTTTTTCCTTCATTTGCGGGCACAATATGATTGCCCCATTGTCCCAGCACTCTGACTAGGTTGAAGCCTTGATTGAGGGCGTTTTGAAACCTATTGTGCCTTTCTTTGTCGCGGTTGTTTGTCGTATTTCTCCTCGAGCTGCCCTCGCTGCCCTCGTCTCTGCCCCTCGTTTCTTCTCATCCCACTATCCTCTCAACTTCTTTTTCGACTCACTCTTTCATCTCACTGTCAATCTCTCTTTCAACTCACTTTCCTATCTCAATCCCACTCTTTCAGCTCACTTTATCTTCGTTCTACTCTCAGTACAAGGCCCTTGTTTACAACGCGTTGTTTTAATCATGGTCCGATTCTCACCTCGTCACTGTAGGATCAAAGATCTCAACAAGCGTCGCGTCAGGCCTAACCAGCCATCCGCTCCTCAGACACCATTCTCTTTCGGCGACACCAGTGGTGCCACCGCAGCCTCTTCAAGCTCTACAGCTTCAAACGGCTTTTCATTTGGCCAATCTCAGAGCTTCCCTGCATCGAGTGCTTCAGGTGCCACTCAAAACGGCGCCCAGTCTCTTTCTTTTGGCGCGGGAGCTCCTGCTTCTTTCAATTTTGGAGGATTTGGCTCAACGCCTGCCAGCAATCCATTCGCCAATTTGAACGGCGGTAACACACAGACACAAACTCAAACCCAACCATCCAACATTTTTGGTACTCAAAGCTCAACTCAGCCTGCACAACCCTCAGGTCAGGGTATTTTTGGCCAAAGCTCGAACGCACCTTTCCAAACTCAACCAGCAAGCACTGGCGCCAACCCCTTCGCGCAGTCTACCGCTACAGCCCCCGCTTCTCCTTCGCTTTTCCAGAGTCAGCCTGCCTCGACTGGCTCATCCTTGTTTGGACAAACAAAGCCAGCAAGCACTGGTGCCAATCTCTTTGGACAGGCCTCTTCTACAGCTCCTGCATCCACTTCTGCAAAAGCTACTACACCCGGCTCACTTTTTGGACAGCAATCCACTTCTGCTGCTCCTAGTGCTCCACTTTTTCAGTCAAAGCCTGCAACATCTGTGGGTTCGACCCTCTTTGGTCAGAATCCCCCAGCAAATTCAACAGGCACTACGAACATGTTCGGGCAGTCAGTTACTGCTTCATCTGCCGGCGGTGCTACTACTGCAACTGCTACAAGCGGCCCTACATCTTTGTTTGGACAAGGAGCTTCCACCACCGGCTCACCGTTGTTCCAGCCCAAGCCAGCCACGACTGCGACAACAAATATGTTCGGCCAGACCGCCACTGCCTCGAGTCCTGGCCCGTCTTTGTTTGGACAATCTGTCGCTGCTCCATCTACACCAAACAAGGCCAGTACCTCTTTGTTTGGGAATGCACCTTCAACAAGTGCGTCCAACACTTTCAACTTTGGACAGACTACTTCTACGGCCCAGAAGCCTCTTTTCAATGTCTCTAGCGATACTGATGACATGAGCACTTCCCCGGACGGTAAACGCAAAGTTAGCGAACAACCTTCAGCACCTTTGAACATTTTTGGCCAAAAGCCTGCGCAGACACCCGCCCCATCTGAGATCAGCCGTCCAGCTTCTACGCTTTTTGGCGCTCCTACTCCATCAGCGAACGCCAACCCTCCGTCGCCCAGTCTTAGTACTTCTAACAACATCTTTGGCCAACAACAGTCAAGATCGGTTTCACCTGCACCAAACGGCGTTACAACAACAGCTAGTTCCGTATTCGCACCTACCACTACTGCCTCAACAGCCTCGAATCCTTTTGGATCCTTGTTCGCAGCCAGTGCCAATAAGCCTGCGGCAACCTCAGCAACTGCTGCATCGGCCCCTACTGCGCCAAATGCATCACTTTTCGCGACGACTTCAAAATCAGCTACAACAGCACCAGCGACAACAGCTCCTGCAGCCACATCCACAGTCCAGTCGCTTTTCGCTCCCTCTCAGCCAGCTCAAGCCAAGTCTCTGTTCGCACCTCAGCCGCCCCCTGATAAGAGACTTGGCGGTGCAATCATGGACCAAGCGATCTCTAAAAAGGTTGCAGGAGCAGTTCAGGTGCCTGCTGAGGAGTCTCTCGAAAGTGACAAGAGAGCTCAGATTGTCGACCTGAACCGTGGCTTCAAGGAACACCTTGCTTCCTACGATCCTGAGACCCAGAGTTTGGACAGCATTATTATCTATTACATCAAAATGCGAAAGGTGATTGGCGCACCAGTTGGTTCACTCACGAATAAGCCTGGTAAGCGCAAGCTTGACGATACGCACGGAATCGAATCTCCTGTTCAAAGATCAAATGCGAAGAAATCAAAGGCTCAAGAAGCGACCCCAGAGCCTGAACTGCCCTCTGTTCGACCTTCGTCCGCCGGTAAGCGAAAGTCCTCAGAAGACCTTGATGATAGTCCGAATGGCAAACGCAGGGCTCAACCTTATGTGCGTCCTACAACTCAGGCAGCAGGCAAATCAGAGACAGCGAGCATCTTCGCAAGTTCGTTTTCAGCGCCCAAAGCTGCAGCACCAGCCAGCACAGCTTTTTCCAGCTCTAATATGTTTGAGTTTGGATCTGGTACATCGTCAGCCAAAGAAACTCCTCGCGCAGCATCTCCTCAGAAGGAAGAGCCTCCTGCAAAGCCAGCACTAGAGGTTCCCAAGTTTGGCAACGTGAACTTCACTGGTCAATTCGGAAAGGGCAGTTTCCAGGCATCTTCTGAAGTTCCCAAGGTGCAGCTTGACCTTCCCAAGTTCAACGTTTCTGGACAAAGTTTCATGAACCAGTTTGGTCAAAAAGCCAAAGGTGATGATGATGATACCGATGAAGACAGCGAATCCGACGAAGAGCCTGTTGTCGAGAAGAAGGATGAAAAGCCAAGCTCTTCGCAACCCCAGCCTAACCTCTTCTCTGGATCTGTCTTCGATAGCAAGCCTGGAACACCTTCGATCGGAACAAACAATATCTTTGGTCATTTGAACACGTCTACTGCAACTTCAGATGCTGCAGAATCCTCGGATGATGATTTGACAGAGCAACTACAAAAGCGCGCGAAAAAGAGCCAGCCCGAGACTGAACCAAAAACAACGAGCAGTCTATTTGGTCGTATCACCAGACCTGACGGAACGCCTGTCAACCTCAGCTCAGATGAAGAAAGTGCAGAGACTCCCAAAGCAAAACCTCTCTTTGGACAAACCACCTCCAGCTCATTCCTCGGTGCTTCCAACAATACACCATTGTTTAGCTCGACATCTACCCCAAAAACGTCCTCTAACATCTTTGGGGGTAAGTGACATCTAACACATTCTGAGGTATACATACTAACGCACTCGATTAGGATCCTCGACACCATCAACAACATTTAATCCTTTCCCCTCCAGCCTCAACCCCGCTGCTAAAATCCTCGCCAAAGAGGGAACGGCCACTGCTAGCATCACATCTGATTCAAATGCGGAAGATACCGACACCGAGACCGTCAAGGATACACAGCTTAACCTGTTGACTAATGCCGGCGAAGAAGATGAAGACTGCCTCTACGAGGTCCGCTGCAAAGGGCTGAAATTGGTTGAAAAAACGGCCGATAACGGGAAGACAGAAAAGAACTGGGAAACGCAGGGTCTTGGCCCACTTCGTGTTCTTGTGAACCGAGAAACCAAACGCGCTCGTCTCTTGCTGCGTGCAGATCCCAGCGGAAAAGCTGTCCTCAACACATCCATGAGTAAGGTCATCGATTACAAGGTCAAGTCCAGTACCCAGTCTGGTAGTTGCTCGTTCCCGGCGCCTCGTGCGGATGGTTCCGGTATGGATCTATGGACGCTTCGTTTCAGGAAAGAATTCACTGCGGAAGTTGAGAAAGCAGTGAATACGGCCAAAGCGGGTTTGCCCAATTAAGGGATGATGGACATGATGCGATCGACCTCGTGACGACACACCTTGTGGGAGAATTTCACTTGCTGTCAACGCTGATTCCGTCGAATTGATTTACGAGTCTTCATGCTTGAGTATTGTGATTCAGTGAAGGAAGCATTGCTGATTTGGGCCGTGGAGCTCCTCGTGCATATATTAATAGTACATCGGTGGAAAATGGGTTTGACGACGTCTTTTGAATGTGGAGCTCCCCTTGTCTCTTGACTTGGGTTGAGAGAAGCATTTATAGACGAATCGAATTTGTGGACCTCTTTGTATGATTTGATATCACTGTGCGGGTTGAGAGAAGCGGGACTTTTTACCATATAATGCCGAGAGCACTGGGAAACTGATTCGCATGATTTTCGACGATCGATCTTGTCGACTTTTCGCAGACCAAAACCTACAGTCAAACTATTACCAGTTTCTTTCTATTCTTCAATTCACGTCGATCGCAGCCTATGTTCATCAAACCTTGTCGCATCCCGAAGCCAAGAACGAAATCCGTCACCACTCTTTCCGAAACCCCTTTCACTTCGCAATGTGTATGTATCAATGACTCTCGCATCATTCAGATTCCTGTCCTGTTGTTCGTTCGTCATTTTTCAAAACCCTCATGTAAACGGAGTTTGTCCCATTTTTCACCGATGCTTTTTACCTTCAGTTCTCGCCCGCCATAGAACTCTTGTTGTTAATGTTAATTAGCTTTTCTACTCTTCATGTTCATTATATTTTTCTTCTTGTTGCCATGCATTTGTAGCTAGCTTCTCTTTTTCTGATGGTTTTGTACTCTCTCAAAAGCGATGTGTATCAAATAGTCAGGCTTCCCCNNCCCCCCCCCCCCCCCCCCCAAATTATCTGTTCAGATCAGTATTGCATTTTCTCCTATTGAAAAGCGCAGTGTTCATTTTTTTTTATGTACATGTAGAGTTGCAATTCATTTCATTCGGAAGATCTTCTATCATCCATAAATCCTAAAATCTTGAGATGGGTTCGTGAATCGTAAACCAAAGCAGAAAGGCAGCATCTACGTAGTACTCCTACGGGTTCATACTATCGAGAAACTGGTATGTTGTCATTCGTTTCATTTTGTGTTTTATTTTATGCAGGTCATCCTAGGACACGATGACCTGTCTGATTCCCATCGTAAGAGGGAAGGAACCAGATAACGTCCGGACCGAGTAGGGTAGTCCAAGACAGGAGTATCGAGGTTAAAAAAAAATAATTCTTTTCCCACGCCATGACCATCCAGCAAAAGTTTCAAGATAAAAACACCGAACACAATCAATCAATCAATCAATCACTGCATTGAAATAAGATTGAATATCTAAGCATCCTCGACGACAGTGGTGTTAAGACCCTTGGCCTCCTTGACGTTGACGGCCTGAACGTAGCTGTACAACTTCTCCTTGGCGCCTTCCTCGTCGTTACGCTTGCGGCTGATGCGGACGCGGAGGCGGAAGGGGACGCCCTTGATACCGGCTTCCCAGACCTTCTTGTTCAACTGGGGGTCGAGGCGGACGTCTTTGGTGCCCTTCAATTCAGTCCATTAGCATCGTCGGAGGCTCTTCATTTTAGCGCGAGAGACTGGAAGGGGAAGAGCTTACCATAGCCTGGGTAGCGAAAGCGCGAATCTCCTTGACGGCGCGGGGAGCACGCTTCTTGAAAGAGACACCGTGCACCTTTTCGTAGAAAAAAAGAGGGAAAAAATCAGTCTTCCGTCCAAAATGCCTTTTTTTGAAAGTGGATAGTAGAGAGGTGAGCTGCATGGAAAGCAGCTAGGCCATAGAGGTGGACTTCATCAAACTAATTTGTTGAATGGTGGGGGTTTTTTTTTCTCTTGTGTTCGGTTCCGTAAGGAACTGAGATTGAAGAAAAGGTTCTCCGTCCATCGTCTCGAATACGTATCGCGTTTGCAAATGTCTTATTTCCCCCGCTCTGTATGCCAACTTTCTATGAATCCATATTCAGGTATTCGGCGAAGTTGCGTGAAGACTCGGGAAATCAAAATTTCTCGCTCGAGGGGTAGAAAAAAGTTCGAAATCGACACTTCAACGCTTCGACGACTCGGCGAAAGAGCGGATGGAAACAAGACAGATTGCAAACTGGATCGTAGGGCCTGTAGGGTCACAAAGTGCGAATGGATGGGAATGATCAACATACTCTCTTGTGCAAGTGGATGGTGTATTCGCGCGACACAACGTCGGCGATGGCGGAACGACCGCTCTTCTTTCCCTTGGTGGTGCTCGACATTTCTGTTCCGAATATTAATATGAGATTTATTAAGGAGAAAAAGAAAAAGGGACTGACTGGTAGATGTGCCGGACTGTCGTCTTTTTGGTGTCGTCGTCGTCGTCGTCGGGCTAAGAGAAATCAATCTTGGGTCTGGAAGAAGTTCGTTGGAATTTGTGTGGTGCGTCGCTTAAGCATTTGCGCGGCTTGATTGGTTGATATCCATCACGTGACTGCACTTGAACTTTTCGGCAGCCATAATTATAACGCAATATGATTGGTTGAATCGAAGAGTAGATATACTACGTACGGACGAATTATAGGTTCTATCTACGAGACTACGACTAATCTTCTAATTTGACATCTCCTGCACTCACGTCAGGATAAACATCAAACCTCCGCTGCGTATACACCGGAATACCCTTCCTAGCAGACTCAATCGCCTCGCCCGTCAAATCAGCATAGACAATATCCTCCTTCTCCTCCAACTCTCCCAAAACCTCTGCGTTCGGACTAGCAATGAACGTGTGGCCATAGGCATGATAACTGGCGCTCATATCCCGTGCTGGACTGCACATGGCGACGTATACCTGGTTATCGACTGCGCGCGCCCGTCCCAGTAGAGACCAATGCATGGGTCCGGTGGTGGTGTTGAATGCGCCTGGATAAACGAGCATGAATGCGCCCTTGCGAGCTGCTACCATTGCCAGTTCCGGAAATCGTACATCGTAGCAGATGGCTAGGCCGATTTTGCCGTATTCTGGCAAATCGAGGATTGTCACCTTATTGCCTGGAGAGAGGACTTCGCTTTCCTTGAATGTAATCTTGCCTGGAATATCGATATCGAATAAGTGTATTTTACGATGTGTGCCGATCAATGTGCCCGTAGGCGAGAAGACCAGTGATGTGTTGTAGTATTTCTTCGTCTCTGGTTCGAGCTCGGGAATACTTCCTCCAACGAGGTATGACTTTGCCTCTGCGGCAAGCTTAGATAGCGCGTGATATGAAGGTGACTGATCTTCTGTGGGCGGCGAGGGAAGGAGTGTTTCGGCGTATTTGGGGAAAAACTGCGTGCCGTAGGGTGAGTTGAAGCATTCCGGGAGGACGATTAGTTTGGCGCCTGCTTTGGCGGCTTCGAGGACTTTGACGCGTGCATGGCTTAGGTTTGCGGCTTTGTCGGCTCCTAGAAATGACTTGTTAGGTAGCTAGTTGTGGTGTTTGGATTGCAAGAACGTACCAGATGCCAATTGTATGAGGGCGAGCTTGAGGGGCTGCTTGAGAAGTGTCGTCATGGCTGTGACCTTGGACTTGGGCCTATGTTAGACTGCTGTTCGGCAATATTCAATTATTGAATCATGGAACAGATCCGGTCTGAATGATTGAGTGATGCTATCTGTCGTAGATGTAGAAGTATCGGATTCTCATGCCCGCGGGGTCGGACCTTCGGCCTGCCTTCCGACATCGTCATCCATGCCTGATAAATCAGGCACTAGTATTCGCCCTTGAGTCTGTCGCCGCCCAAGTGACAAAAAAGTGTTCTCGTCAACCTCGACGCAACCATCCAGGAAACCATTCGTCAACAGACCTACAATCACGAGAGCAATTACCACTTGGATTCACGCTACTGCTTGGCGTCTGAATACACTTTGGACTCCATAGTTGCCCCATGAAGGATTCCGCTAGCCCAGCCCTGGTCGTCAACGCGTATGCGGATACACACTGCGACTCTCGATCAGATCACTGTATGTGGCTGGCATGGGCGAAATTCGTGAGATTCACCGCCAAGAGTGAGACATCCTTGCGAATGTTCTTGTCAAATGATCTCCACATGGATCATTCCATCGCCCCTAAATTGGTTCGGCAATACGAATTTACGAAGTCATGAACTCTACTACGCTGACTGCGATGTCTCAATTATGTTTCTTCTTTGTTGACTGGACAATGGCCACAAAGGGACCAAACCATGAATGCAGCTGGATCGCAACGGATGATACTTTGCTGATAGGCAGCCACTTACTATTGTCTATACGTGTAACGTAAGGCAAGGGAAGTGTATCCTGCATCACCACTTATTGGACAGTGACCTCCAGTCTCGGATCATTGCCTGCGGATAGAGTCATGGTTGTGGCTGTGACTATTGATTGTCAGTAAGCCATGCCTAGCCTTCTCAGGAGGTTGAGCGTCTTTCGCCCCAAATTGAAAGACATAAAAAAAGGGTAAACGGGCCGATGGCTGACACCAACACTACGAACGTTGTACGGAGATTTGATAGTACTAGTAGTTGTTTGTAAGTTTGTACCAGTACTTGGCAGTCGACACCGAAGTACGTATAGAGAATGTACATGGAGTCAGTGTATCAGCGAAAAGTTGCATAACTGCGTGTGATGATCGACCGTTTGACTAGAGACTGACAGGTCAAACATTGAAACAATAACTAGAATAGACCCCGACTTTAAGCGGTTATTCCTTCCTGAGGCATCAGTCAGGAGTTAGAGTTCGATGTCGCTCCACACTAGGCCCAAACAGGCATTGGCCCGGTCTTCTAGAAGCTGAAAAGAACAAATTTTACTGCACGTGATTGGGCGAGCTTGTTTGCTTAGCGCCGAAAAGCGAGCGCTCGCTTCTGATTGGCCAATACCGCTGTGCGGCGAGACTGCCTTCTTCCTCGGTGGCCACTTTCTATTCTCGGCTGTGAAAAAAAAGCGAGTGAAAACGACAAAAGAACGGCATTTCTGCATTTATACATCTCTTCGAAGGCTCTTCTCGACTCGTTTACTAGTGCTTTGGCTTTTTGCGGGCTGAATACCCATTGCCGAACCGCCGTGGCCCCAAGGAACGTTATTACTCATATCCTTTCAGGCGCCGACCAAGTTATATACGTACCGTCATCTTCATCCTCCAGCCCCCAAACTCATTAAAGTCAACAATCGCGCTGCTTGATATACCGACCGTTCGACGAATCTGGAAATCGATCACATCGTTATATGTGCAAGCATGTTTGAGAACTTCTCATTTCCGTCCCCGTCTTCCACGGCGGAAGGGGACGATCGTTTGATGCTCGACTGCGATAGCACGACGATATCTCCACTTTCGTCGCGGTGTCCATCGCCTTCATCCTATTTATCAAGACGGTCGCGTCCACTGTCACGTCCTCGATCGCCATACCATCGTCGTCCGCAACAGCCTCCTACATCCATGCCGAGCAACTACGAGCAGTTTCAGCGCCGAATATCGGTCAGCACGCTGACTGAGAAACTGAATGCACATACTTTGGATCAGAATAATACACCAGTATTGGCACATGTTCCTTACGAGTCACCATTATCACCGATCTCGCCGACATCGTTTTCGTTCTCAGTGACCAAGGACTCAGCCTCGTCCCGCGGCAGTGTACGGACACTTTTGACCCCACCAGGTGAATATGAAGATGAAGGATATGACGACCAGTTGACTCCTGGCTGGGAAGCATATCACCCTGGACATTCCCCAACCTCTATGCCACTCGAACACGACGGATATTTAGATGTACCGCACCACCGGTTCCCGCGGGAACCAAGCCTGCGGCTGCAACGCCAGCAAATGTCCCGAGCACAGTGCAATATCGACGTTCTCAAACTCGCGTTGCTAGCCGAAGACTTTACGCGTCGAGGCTCCGAGTCAGTAGGGCTGAGTGACGACGAATGCCATCCAAGTTCTCTCCCACCAAACACTTCGCCGCCGAGTAGCCTTCGACGAGCATCCATTAAACCGCGAGGTGGCAGTGCTGCTCCTACGGCCGGAAACGTACGGTATCGCTCACGGACGTCATTTGATCCCGGTATGGTGCGAAGGCGCAGCACTTCTTCAGCCGGAACATTCGCCTCTTCGACACGTATTGCAAAACCACGTGCTCGCGAGTTGCTTTCGAAAAAGAGCGAACAGACGTTAAGACGGAAGAGTCTTGTCTGCGCAACACTTGCATCGGCAATGTATGAGGCCCCGACATCCAGGTCTTCGAGTCCTGGGCAGTGATCTTGCTTTTCACATTCTGGTGTTTATTATCTCGTTTCTCTGTCTATATATTTACAATGATTTCTCTTGGCGTCGTTTGAGTTGAGTTTGGCATTGCATTGGGAGGAGTTCTTTACATCCATCTAGAAGTGAACCTCATGGTCAAAACTCTGGAATTGTTTGTTTTGTTTATTATTGGCGTACAAAGCATTGCGATACGCGGGGTTATATACAGGAGCTTTTGTCAGATAATTATGTCTATACAGTAGACATAGCTGGGACAATCTATTGATAGAGTAAATCCTTTTGATCATTTCAAATTTCTGTCTCTTTTTGATGGGTCTTAGTGTCATCCTAGAATACACGATCACTCAACAAAAATCCGGCCTGCACTGCAGGTTTGGTCCAACAATGAACGACTTGCGTCTGTAAAAATACATTATCATGCCAACTTCATAATCGTCATCATGTCAACAAAACAGAGAATGTCTTCAGATTTGAAAAAGTCCGAGGTCTATGTCAATCCTCAATCCTAAGAATGACTTGACCTTCCAAAGTCAAAAATGCAATCATACAGTCAACGTCCTAGAGACAATGACACCCGGAAGCTAGACGACGATGCCAGTCAGCGAGATGTATTATTAGAAGAGTTCGACAACACTTACAGTGTTTCTTAACCTTCTTCCTCGGCGCAATAGAAGTCGTCACAACCCTCTCTCCTGCCACCTGCGATGCTGCTGCTGCCATGTTCAAAGGCGGCGGCGTGCCAACTCCAGGATTGATAGCGGCGCTAGCATCATCTTCAAATCGAACAATGCGATGATCAGGATGGCGTGCCGGAATTTCAGGACTCCATTTAAGTCTCGCTAGGGGTTGAGGCGTTGCTACGCGTCTGGGTGGAGGGGTGATAGAGCGGGCATTCGGGGCCGATACCAAGGAGGAGGAAGAGGACGAGTCGAAGAGCAGAGGGGTGTCGAGGTCTGGAGGGTTGGAGGAGAGTGGGCGAGCGCGGCGGGAGATGCTGCGGCGGAGGGGGGTTGTTGGCTGCCATATGTCAGCTGGGGAAGGAGGGAAGGAAAAGAGGAATTTTACCTCGTCATCATCTTCTGTTCTGTCGTCGTCTCTATCCCCGTCACTTCCTTCGCCTTCGTTCTCTTCGTATTCGTTTCCATTGATCATGTCAACGTTCAACACCTCATGCTTCTCATCACCATCTGGATCAGACAGCGACGACACGCTGGAACGGCCACCACCCGCCATAAACGCTGCGGCCCGTTCAACATACGGCCGAATGGAGGCACGCGTACTAGGCGCATTCGTAGAGAGATTGCTATCTGATGGACGATTGTGTGGCGTGCGCACTAGAGTTGGTTCGTTCCATGTATCTGGCTGCCAGGGCCGCTCGACTTTTTCAGCCGGTGGTGCATCGTCGTCATGGTGTCCAGCATGGTCATCATATTGTTCGGCATCGACGTAGCGCATGATATCCTCCAAAGTGAGGCCGTTGTTGTCGGTTTCCAGTTGGCGAAGGGCGTCTTGTAAGGTTTGATGGCGGTTGGATGAGTGAGGGCCCCATGTTGGTCTGCGGCGGGATGTGAGGTCCTCAGAGTCGTGGTGGGATGAGTTGTGGTTTTCGTACTCGGAGCTTGTAGTGTCAATTGCTGTTTCTGGTTGACGTAGTATCTCCACTGATTCTCCTGCTTCCCAGTGATTAGATAGTGGTGAGTGTGGGACGACCCTTTCGTTACGCAGCTCATCATAGTCATGTTTCTCGTTCAGGTAGATGTCAAGTCTCGGAGAGGAGCGCTTATCAGAGCTACTGAATAAACGAGAAACTTTTTGCTTCAAAGTTCTCACTGGTGTTTTGGGCGATTGAGGTGATACTGGACTCGAAGGTTGTTCTTTCAGAGGAGGCAAGGCACCAAACGAATAACTAGACTGTGGCAGTTCTGAAGACAACGGTGGTGAAGTGTACTTGGAGAGCACCGCACTTTCAGACGCTGAGAGGGGTCGAATCATGTCATCTGGTAACGCGTAACTCATGAATGAGTTGGTTGGGGATATGTCGCCGCTTTCGTCCTCCATCGTGTCTTTGAAATGGTTGGATAAGCGGTAAGTAGAGGTCTCGCCAACAAGGAATGAAGAAGAACTTTTTGGATTTAGAATTTCGAATTCTGCGCCGTTGTGCTTGACTTTGAGCGTCGGGGCGCTAATGGAGGGCAATGTCGAGTCTGAGGAAGTTCGACTATGAGTTGCAAAATTATGGGTTGGCCTCTTCAGTCGAGTAGAAAATGGATCCTAAGCATCATTGGTGAGCTTTCTTTCAAGTCCAAAGACCGCTGCATAGGTATCTGAAAATATTGCCCAAAGCCAAAATCAGATATGAGGGGGATTGACAAGGAAGTGATGGGAAATAAAAACAAATTTTCACTGTGCAGAGAGTGAAAAAAAAGGACAGAAGTGGTGGTGACAAACAAAGAAATCTAGACCAGCTTGGCTGAACGATCGCACGCGAAGAATTAGCAAACACCTACCATTCGTCGTGCTCCTGATGAGTGGCTTGATGAAGCATGCCTGGAGAATGGCCTTATCATGGAGATTGGAGATATAGGCGTGGGCAAATCACCCCCAGGTAAACTAATCACTGACTGACTGAAAGACAGTGGCGGAGGACTCGAAGGAGCCGATGAGACAGGAGACTGCAACTGAAATCCAAGATCATGATTCGATCTCTGACACAGGTTCAAGGCAGCCGGCTTTCTCTTGAGTCTTGGTCTGGGAGACGTGGGCGACATCTTGGTGCTGTCTTGTCGAGACAGGAATTTGCGATATTCATGAAGTGACAATTGACCCGAAGAGAAACTCGTGTCGATACGCAAGCCAGATGCTTGTTGAGCCATTTCCATGAGAACTAGCAGACCCCTAGTCAGATATCTCTATGTGACAATCAGACTTCAAGGACTAGTGTTCGCAGTATGGCAGTTTCGGCAGCAGTAAAATTGACCTTTTATCTAGCAAATCAGCTTCATTCTCAATTATGATACTGACATCATCACTAGGACAACACTCACTTTACGCAAATGCTGATATGAACAAGAAGATCAAAAACCCTCCACGCCGTCTATATTCTATACCGATGCCAAAGCGAGAAACACCGTCTAATGCAAATATAGATTAAGAGACAACAGCAAAGCCTTTCCTGGCATCAGTTTCGCACAGAGACATCATTCAGGAGTTTGGCACCTACACCTCAGTGAACAAGATTCCGTCGCACTCGAAAAGTTGTCAAGAGATTACACACACACGCACCGTCGCAAGTCCGGATTAGCATGCATACTTTCGAAGACAAGAAGAAACGAGTGACGCGGCTAATAGCCGAGGAGGCTTGATCTTTAAGTATGAAACGAGTGGTATGTGCTTATGCAGGACCGTTTGACATGCTTTCAGGCACAGGGTTGTCGGACATGAAAATTAACTCAGAAGAGCATCGTTTGACGAGCCAGCTGATTTCAAAATAAACAGAAGAAAAACAGAACCGGATTGCAAACAGAAGCAGACGGCAGAAGGGGGAATTAGGTCATCTTTTCTGCTTTTCCTCCGAGCTATCGAACGAGTCTACAACCCTGGAATGATGAAAATGATCCGAAAAGGATAAAAGAGTTTATTATGACCAAGACCCGAAAGCAAACATACTCCGTCCCACACCATCATCTACCCTGGATCAATCGACTGGACTTGGTTGAACATCATCATCATCATCACCATCATCATCAGGCACATTTTTTCACCTCCAGCCTCACGAAAAGAGGGACCGGAAAATTGGGTACCCAAAACAAATCGGAACGAAAAGAGGAATTCATTTCCAGTGGACGAATAGGCGGTGTCGAATGTGAAAGATCCGTCGAGAATCAAGGAGGGCGTGTTTGGATGAAGTCGTTTTTAATATTTTTGGGATGACCATCTCGCGGGTTTGATTGGACGATCGACTGTCTGCAGTGGCAGCCAATCAGCGTACAGTACGCCGATTTGTATACATCGACCAATCAGCGCGTAACATTGTCTAACCAGTCAAAGAGCAGAGACGCGGTGTTCTTTTGAAACAACAGGGCTGATAGTGAGCTATATTACTCTCGATAGTGTAGGTCAAGTGGGGACGGTGCAGATGACTACGTCCCAGTCGAGAAAAGGGTTGCATGCTGAAGAGGGGATTGCACAGACAAAGGAACGTGGCACGATATGGTTGATCTTATCATATACATGATCGGTTTGTCGATGCATCTGCAAGGCACGGTCTGGACCCCTTTAGTGTGTTCATTGCTCTTCAGAGTTGATATCGTTTGACAGAAGGAATTGGAATTGTCTATTGTTGTTGACCGCTTCGAGAGGCGGGCTTTCTCGTCTCCGTGAGTCCGGGGGTGTATTTTGTGCATAAAGGAGGGGGTCATGGGAAAGTCAATCTTGGCAATAGAAACCATCGCGTTGGACTCTTTATTGGCTGAGTAACCTTTCCAGCAGGATCCGAGAACATGGGTAATGACTGGCAGCAGATGAAGAAAGGTGTGGTGGAGGCAGTGGAGGCAGATTGTTTGTGGCTGTGTGTGTAAATTTGACATCAGCCAGTGGCCAGCAGATGTTGACCACTGCGTGGCGGATGGGAGTTGCAAAAATCTTTGCGATGTGTTAGATGTGCGTACAAAGTGTTCATGCAACGTATACAGGTGTGGCTGTTGCATGATCTAGTTCGGTCTTATAATACCTAGGGGGTCGTATCATAGGCATATATCTACCAATTTTACACCCCTATGCCTCCGTAACTAAAAGCATTGAAGCATTGATTAGAAACAACTGGTTATCATCAATTGATAAGTAGTGTGTAACCTGTAGTAATGTTGACATATGTGGCATTTCTTTATCATTCGAATTCAAACATTCTATATATCGTGGCAATTCAGCCGCATGCCCTAGCCCTGGATACATTGATACTCTTTTATCCAAGGTACCAGTTGACCACTTTCTCGATAAAGAGCTCGGCTGCGACACAAACAACAAAATCACAACCAGAGACTACCACAATCGGATCCGACGTAGGGATTCAGATTATTCTTCGTTTCTATGGATCGCAGAATTGTGATCATGTCGTTGATTTGCCTGATAGTTAGAGCCAAGGCCAGGGCTGGCAATCCCGGCTCAGCAATGCACACAAAAATCAAACAGACGGAAACGAAACGCTGCGTTATGTATTATGCAATAGATATTATATACTACATAGCAAGTTAATTAGATCCAAGAAGCAAATGAGAAGAGTAAAATGGCAGCTCATCTCAGAATTGTCACTGACTGACGAGGGAAAAAAAGAAGAGAAAAAACTGGATGAGTGGGATATCTTCATGAGGTTCAGCCGTAAATTCGTGTCCGGCAAACAAACAATGACGCCTTATGCAAATTGTGATATGAGCAAACAAATGGGGAATATGGTCTATTCGTAACCGTTCATGGTAAATCGGACGCCGAAGGGTTTAATGTCTCTTGTATTTCTGTGATATATTAATTTCATGCAATAACCAGGATGGAAGGTGGGCAACTCACATCTTCAATTCTTCGTCGATTAGTCGGATCCAACGAGTTTCCTGCCCCGAGCAAAGTCTGCCCAACCGCGCGTGTAGCACCTATAGCAGGTCGGAGAATGACGGTAGGTGCACGTCGCCAGACTGCCTTTGCAGCCCCAGCAGCACTGCTGCTTTCCATGACTTCGCCGGGAACGGCAACAATGGCGTCTCGTGTCATGAGCAAATCACGTTCGAGACTGCGGAATGCGCCCCGAAGACCTTGGACGACTCCCACTGGTTGATCGGCATAGTGGGATATTTGTTTCTTTTCGTCTTCATCGGTAGAGTCGCCGTCTCCTTCTCCGTGTGCCGTTCCTGCCGCCGGGGCGCTAAGGAAGTCTTCGGCACTCTGGAGAACCGTCTGAGTTCCTATGGCCAATTTGGCTCCCAACTTGATCAATTCGTTCGTGGTGGTTTTAGCGAATGAGAATGCTCCTTTCTGGATGCTGCGCACTATTCGGCCATCTTTCTTGTACTCGCGCATCGGAACAACGACAAGATCTTTCACGCCACTTCCGACATTCACTAGAGATCGGATAGGAGCGAGACCTGCTAGCACACCTGGTAACTGGTTCCGCTTAATATCAGGCATCCATATGTCGTTCAATGTCTGGCCAAGTCTCTCTAAGCCCGAGACACCGTATACGATGACGTGTCGCATGACCATATCTGCCTCATCAAGAATGAAGAAGTTCATAAACTCTGTAGTCCGTCCGGAGCGTAAACCCGCATAATCAACTCGTTTGGGCTTAAAGTCAAGCTTGACTCGTATTGCATTGACTTCAGCCCGCTGTATAAAAGGAGCGTCGCCTGCCGAGCTAGGAGCGGGTGCTGACTCGTCTTTGAACTCAAAGAAGCGGCTCAAAAAGTCGAGAGCATCTTGATCGACATGCAGACGCAGAGGTAACACGGTAGCCTAGGGATGTATTAGCATCCATTTTGTAAAATAAACACGGAACAAACAAACCTTCAGGACAATTTCAGATGCTGCCAACTCGGCCACAGGTTTGACGTTAATGATCTCCAAATGCACCATGCTGGTTCCACTCTCACGCACTCCAGCATCGTTCATGTATGTAGCAAACTTTTTCCACGTCGACGTCGGGATATGATCAAAAATCTCGAGGTCATTCACTCGGACGTCAATCGTAGACTGTGTCTCACCAGCATCCGGCGGGAATACTACAAAATCCGCAGAGATACCCTTCAGTTCAAAAGTCATCTTGTGATGCTTGCTTCGTGATAGACGTAACTTTTTCCCACGAGTGGAGGAAGGTCGATTTTGGTGAGAAGTGTATCCAGTGACCGTCGTTGATGTGAGATAACTGCCGGTTTCACTTGCCATATCATCGATGTCATGGTTGATAGCACGAGATAGCTCTCGAGGGTCCTTGTTCGCAGGTATGCCAATGTAAATAGAGTTGAAAAGAAAGTCACCAATGACTGATTCCTCTTCGTCGTCTTCCGGAGATAGTCGACTCGAGGTCTTTGCACGTCGCTCTGCAGCTTTCATTTCGACGTCCTTGACGGCCTTGGATATTGTATCTCGAGTACGTTGCCAGTCATAGCCGTCAAATAGATTCCAGATGAAATGTACATCACGAACTCTCACCCTCAACGGGCTACCATGAAGCTTGACTTCATTCGCAAGCCCATACGTATTTTGAATAGTGTTCCATCGATGAGCGGTGCCACCGACCGTTGACTTTCTAGCAAAATGATCATCTTGAAAATCAAGTCCCGTCACGCTGGTCGATACAGTGTATTGAGAATGGAAACTGTCCATAAGTTGTCTGGAACGAGACATATCAGCCATGGGATCCATCAGACTTGTGCTTATCGGCCCTTCTACGCCCAGTTCCTGCGGATAGAACTCGCTGACATAGTCGACCTCATCATCAAGAGCGCCCTCAAACTTGTCTTCAGCTTCATGTATTGAAATTTCTTCAGCATTGGTGACTTCGTCGGTCGTGAACGCATCGCCGGTAAACGAGCTCAGCATATCTTGCAGAGGCATGACCTCCGTACGGTATTTGAGCGTGGTACTTGGCAAAGACGGCGGAGAAAGACCATTGAGAAGGCTAATGAGTGTTTGAGTGGAGTCGGCACACGTTTCTAAGATTAGCAAATCGTCTCTAACCTCTACATCGACAGACTTATCGCCGGCAGCGTCGGGTGGCTGCACGTTAACAGAGAGCACTGCCGATGAAATGTATGAGACTGGGACAAAACCCATGTTGCCGAATTTGTTGACCTGTTCCTCCTGACCCTCGCCTATGGTTCGACGACTTGTACTGTCCCCGCTACCAATCATTTGCACGTCATCTATTATCATCAATGTGGCCTTTTTGATTTCAAAGCTGGCCCCAAAAGGCCCGCTCTCTTGGTTGGCACATTGGAATTTGGCATAGGTGAATACTACCAAGCCTTTCGCAGGCATGTCACGTGGATTCAACCCGACAACACAATCTCGTAGAGAGATAGCGAGTTTAAAAGGCTTTGTTTCAGGTTCAGAGTTGCTATACGCCCCAAATGATGGTCCGTGAAGCTGCGGCGCGTTTACTTCCGTTAGGTCAGCCACGGAGCTGGCCAGTTTGGCGGTGAGATCATCAGGGGTGGCATCATTTCCTAGACCGAGGAACGCTATTATGGATGGCAAGGTATATTCTACCCTAAAGCCATGGAGTTTGACTTTGACGGTGGGATCCATCTCATCCGCGATGAAACGCACCATCAACATTGGTAAAGATGATGACGTGTGGTTCTGACCCGGAGCAATATCGAGAGCCTCACCCACAAGTTCCTCGGTGCCATTTCTGCTAAGCGAGATGCTTTTCACTTGAGCCGCAATTAGAGACGGAATGCTGATGTGAGCTAATTCGGTATCTGTGGTCGCTAATCGCAAATTCCCAACCCTGTCGTTGACATGCGCATTGCTCTCAAATTCACGAATGAGTACAAGGGTCATGACACCGGGCCGATCATCCTCGGGCAAATACTTGGTCACGCTCGATAGTCTCGTGATTTCGTTAGGAAGATCGGATAGAGGCTTCAATCCCTCAACATCCGGAATTGACAGCTTGGCTGTTGCGAGTGTAACACGAAGAACACCGCCCTGTCTTCGTTGTCGGAACAGTGTATCGAGCATAATATCGTCATCCTCCTCATATCTATCTTTTGAGGGCGTAAGCAAAGATAGCAGCCGGTCAAGGTCGACTTCCTTTGGTGAATACAGGTACTCGATCCGAATATTTCCGACACCGAGCGTTGCTGGGTGGTTTGCGTCGTCGCCAAGGACTACAGGCCCAACAAGTTTGGCCTTGTCGATCTGGATACCGATGCCTTCGAATCTACTTACTGCCTTGACCGCAGTAGTCGTCAGATTGACACGACAAGCCTCACCTACAAGGTCAAGTATAATGCCATCTAGCCTAGCGTTCACTTTCCAGGGAGCAGATGTCGATGGGGGAGAAGGGACATTCGGAGGTGGCACTCCTTCGAATCGTACACCACGGGCCGGCTTTTTCACAGGGTCTGACTTATCACCTCGGACTGTTGAAACAGAGGCCATAGAGCTTCCTAGCTCCATTAAAGTACTCAAACCGCCGAACCATCCAAAAATATCTTCCAATTTCTGTACGTTGAAATTGATATGTAACGGTAAGGTAGCGAATTCGAGCTTGCCGGAAGATGGAGTCTTGATGATAGTGAGTGCAAAATCACGAGGAACAGACGTTCGCAAATCTCTGATCGATTCCCTCATCTTGAGATCTTTGTCGAAGGAGATCAGGGGCTCGGTTGCGCCTCCTAGAACAAATTTGGTCACATCGAGTCGGAAGTTCATTGTGTCATTTGCAGATAAGTAATCGGAAGTGACTGATGCTATTTGTGCCTGTAGGATGACATCTCCGGTGGAGGAAGTAGACTGTGAAGTTTCCGGAGCGTTCCCTCGCACATAGTAAGAAACACCGGCCAAGTTTTCCAGGAATTTGATCGAACATGATTGAATGTTGAACTTGGCATGTGTGTGATTTGTCGATGACGAGGTCTGATTGTTCTTCGAAACATTTGTCTGTGAATGCTCGACAGTAAACGCGGTGATCACCTTTTGACTTGCTTTAACAACCAGCCACCCGGTTGCTATGTCAAATTGGACGGTGATTTCGCCGACATCAATGACTATGGCTGTTGACAAATTCCTGAGGGAATTAGGCCCCATGGTCTCTGCGTTTTTGTGGCTAGACCGCTCTTCGCTATCAATGGAGATTGACGAAGTGATGGAATTACGGCGCATGGACGTGGAGAAGTCCATACTCGAACTTCCAAGAGCGTCACTACTTATTGATTGAGTCATGGTAGTGCCGGATTCTTGGCTGTGTGGCTGTTCCTGAGGATTTTCTTGATTACTTCCGACATTTTCTGGTACCCAAACTGTGATTCTGCTGATATCCATGATCCTACGAGTGACCTCAAGTTCTTCGGAGTGGGTATTAATGTCAGCGCTTGTGTGAGGTTCAGAATCTGGATCATAAGACTCTCGTGTCAGGGTTAGCGGGGCGTTGTCATTCTCGTTCATAAAAGATGAAGCTTGAGGGCTGATTTTTGGGGTTAAAATTTGCGCCTCTTCGACGACGCGAGTGGCTGGTTCGTTAAACGTCTCTCTCTCATGGGTGGGTGATTCAAAGTTTCGCGAATCCCAGGCGCCAGGCATTGTTGGATCTCCATGGCTGGAGGTGCCGCTGACAGCACTCATATACATGCTCGATGCCTCTTCATGACTAAAGAGTTTCGACTCCGACAACTCGGCGGGTACCGATCCAGAATTAGAACTAGATTGACTAGATTGACTCTTAACGTCTTCTTCTGGAGACGAAGGAGTAGTCGGCAGGTCTGCATAGTAAGATTGTTGAATCTGTTCGGGTGGAAATGAGTGAGATGCCTGTAAAGATGACCCGAGTTCCGCGCTTTGCCCTAGTGGCTCGTAAAAATGTGTATCTTCAACATTATACTCGTATTGGCTCCGAGATTGAGGTTCGTCAAAGTCGTGCCATGTCTCGACTTGCGATGAGTCTATTTGAGGGCTCTGCGGCCTCGGAGTACCAGTATCATCAGGCGATCGCGGCGGTAATTCAGTCGAGTCTTCAGGATCATCAACGAACTGCGAGTGAAAAACCTCGTCAAGATATCCAGGATTATCCAATATCTCCTCGTTGAATCCATCAATCCGACTGTCCGCGAGCGAATGAGGTTGATCATGATATGTGTATCCCGCTTCGCTATCTGCGTCGGAGAATCGACCATCTAGAGAATCAGTAGAATTCTCCATGGACCGTCTACCTGCTGCGGTAGGGGTTGCGGACCGCTCTGGTACTTGAGAACGATCCAACATCATAGACTGCGCAATGCTGGGCCCTGAGCTGTCAGAGATGAAGGCTGACTGCGATGACGAAACACTTCGTGCTTGTCTGATACTTCGTCCAGGATTCGATGTTGTGGTGGAAGGAGACGACGGCGCGGCAGCGAATCGCGCATAGTTGGAAAACACAACAGGGTCGGATATAAGGAGTACACGAATCGAATCCAACGTGATTGCCCTGCCTGTCGCATTTGGTGGAGCATTTTGACTCACCGGTTGAGTAACACACCCTATCGATAACTCGCCAACGACAAGCGACGCTGTCAACTGGTCCGGTTTGTCCGCCGGCACTCTCTTTATAGGCCCATCCTGAGGAAGATCCATATCCACTCGAACGTTGACATTGTTGACTTTGATTTGTAGTCTGCCTATGACTCCCTGCAGAAAGCCGGAAATGAAACTAGGGAGGGAAACCTCCTCATTGCCAAGACCAACTTCTTCCTCATCGCTAAGTGAACTGGTTGAACGCTGCAGGTATTGAGATTGCGAAGAGATTGCGGCCTCGATTTCGGCTCTTTCTTCCCTAGGCTCTGCTGCGATGAATGACTGCGCTAGATCGTTGGTTGTGGGTAACGCTGGTTCATCGCTGCGATCAGACTCTCCGCGATTTGGTGTGTCGTTGCCTAATTCACTTCCATCCAACAGCTGTATATGCACGTCGATGCCGTCAACTTCGATTACTATCCCGCTGCTGTAGATGTCGGCCGGTATCGTCACTCTTATTAGCGATGCTCGTGCTCTGCGTAGCTTGCATGTTGCCGGTAACCGGAGGATCGCGGTGAGTTTCTATGCAAAAGAAAGAAGTATCAGCAGAGTCGGGAGACGGTTATAGCTTGCGAAGAAACGTCACTTACATCTAACCGGAGACCTAACTCGCGTAATTCAAAGGTACTCCTCTGTCCCCATCGTATGCCCAAAGTGTCAAGATCGATAGCCTCGGTGTCGACCAGCTCAAGTCGAGAGAGTGCGTATCGTAGCAAGCGCTTTTGCACAAACGATGGCAGGAAGTAGTCCATCGCGGCTCGTATCTTCCGAAGAACCCCAGCCGGGTGAGCAGCTTCCTAATTCATCGGGATCGAATAAACAAGGGCGGATATTGTTTAAAAAGTCACGGTTTGATGTATATGAGATAAAGCTCTGAGCGGCGATCGGTGAGCAGAATATTCGAACACCCGCTACAATCGAAGGGCACGTTTTTGATGGATGATGTCGTCTGAACTGAAGTGATCTTGCGGAACTGGAGGCGGAGGCGGAGAGCGGAGTACCTTATGATTTGAAGATAAGGAAACCCGATAAGCAGACAAGGCCCCTCGATAGGTATGGGAGCTTCTGGTGAGGTTGTCCGGACGAAGGAGTGAAAACCTCAGGCCAGGATTTTTGAAGAAGGTCAGTTGGTGAATAAGGAAGAAGCACTTGAGACGACAAATGATCAAAGTGTAATGAATGGAAGGTGGTTAGGTTGCCAGCAGGCAAAGCGGAGTGCGTCACGTTGGTCACGGCCTCATCTACGGTATGGTTCCGCTGGCATTAAGCCGTTTTAGGCATAGTCGATCTAATATGGTTTAGCGTCATTTGGATTCTGCACATGAGTCATGTCATTCATGCCTCAGGCCAGAATCAACCACCAGATAACGAACAGAAGACTCCCATCACTCTAATGGTATCCTTTTAGTCATTATTCAGACATGGATGAAGATCCAAAGTGCCCCAAATTGTTATGGATTGATTGGACGTGCGATTACGTCAGATTGCTCCCTGTTGACCATCTTCGAAGCTCAGCTATTCAAGTCAATTCAATATTCAACACCGTTAGTTCTGTCCGATAGGATGGTATCATTGCAAGGATTTTCTCCTTGAGCTCATGCATAATATTCTTTATCACATCGCACCTAGTTAGGAATATAGGAAAGATACGACCGCACCGAGGTCAGATGACAACCCTGACAACTCTCAAAGCTGATGATGATACTGTTGATTTAGGTCCATATCCTCACCTCGGTCGACACTAGGGTACTTTTTATCTGTGTCTCAACAAGGTGTCCATAGAGCAACGGCTGGTACGATCAACCGCCCAGCTAATCATCAATCTCCTCCGCAAATTCCAGCACAACCCATTGACAAAACTTCTCAAAGTCTTGGTACCATTCGTGCAACCTCTTTGCTTTCACTCCCTGACCGGCTATCCCCTGCTTGATATCGGCTTGCCATTCAGCAGTAGTCTGATCTTCAAAGCAACTCCATCTGATGGAGTTCTCGGCCATGGTGGCAAGGCCCGACAACCCTAAATTTTCTAGACCTTGAATCGTTTGCCAGAAATCATGCGTGAGTCCATTCTTGCCGTGGCCCAGTACTGCAGGGTCGTCGTTGTTGAGGGAAACGGATACATTGCGGGACAGTAGAGCCGGAAGAGAGTGGTGTTTGATAGTGCTTGAGAGGCGAAGGATCTCATTGGATATTGGGCAGCATTCAATGAGAATTTTCTTCTCTTTGACAAGGTTGATCAGTAGTGGATGTTTGTAGAGGGAATATCCATGCCCAATACGTCGTGTGCCCAGCAGAATTGCATCGTAAAGATTCTTGTCCGTCTCATCGCCATCTCCGAGGCATTCGCCCGCATGGAAGAAGAAGGGTATTTCGACTCCTTCCTCCGAGCAGACTTTGCGAAACCAGAATATCAACGGTACCAAATCCGCAAGTGTCCTTCCCTTGTCTTCCTGACCGACAAGATCAAATCCACATATCATATCTGGATATTCATGTTTGGCAATTATACATTGCTCCATACTATCGACGATATCTCTATTCGAAAAAGCTCGAACAGTCGTCCAGATCATCCTTGCGCCATAGAAGCCTTTCCCTTCTTCGCTAGCTTTGAACTTTTCAATCTCGTCTTTGAAAACACGGAAAAACTCGACAAAGTCACTTTCCGTCTTCTCGCTGCCGGCTTTGCGCCATTCGAATACAAACGCCGCTCTGAAATCGACGTATTTGATGCCATCTTTCGCTAATTGTGCAAGCATGCGTCGGAAACAAGGTCGGAATATTGGTTCGTAGAATATGATAGACCCTATAATGGGAAAAATGCGCTCGAAAATGCTCCATATCGCATTAACGCCATGATGGTGATAATATGAGTGATCCGCTGTAATCATCATTCGACTCTTTAGCCATTTTCGAAATCCTTCTTCCCCCCCGTAGGGAAATGTGGTGGCGGACTTTTTGATATGAATGAAGGAGGTAGCTTTATAATCTTTGCTCCAAACTGGCTGTTTATTTTCCGACTCCTCTGGCGAATGGGGTAAGTATTGAAAAGTGAAAGGTGCAATCTCCAAGTCATTCTTGGTTAACAATGGCGCCGGAGCAGACATATGCATCCCTGGTGTCTCGAAAGCTTGATCGATTAGAAAATCAAGATCAAACATGGCGTCCATATGGGCATGTAAAAGTGCGCCTTTGGGCATTCGTTCCAAGATTTTCCATAATTTCGTTTGCTCCATGCGCTCGCGGGCAACAGTGAACATCATGCCGGGATATAACAGTTCGTCGTCCGGAGTTTTGTTGTCCTTAGTCCATATTTCACGAAGTTCTTTTTCGCGGATTGCGGATACAATTTTGCAGGCCTCCTTGGCCACGGCGGACATTGAGCTGCGGAATGCAAAATCTAGAGGGATAAGTCAGTTGTATGAGTACCATCTCGAAGTGATATAGGTAGTGGAGGGACAGAGGATAATCAAAATCTGACCATGTCTTTGTTTGTGCTCTTGTTCTATGAGCGCCTCGCGACCGCTGAGATATTTCTGAATAAATGGATCTTCAGCCTGAGGGATTCCTTCGCTCTTCTCCCATGCGATGTCTTCCTCGGAGCGAGCCATGACGAGTGATCTCAGTCTGTCGATGTTGATATTTACAGTTCTGCTCACTTTTATATAAGTTTTGGAACAGTTCTCCTCGTTCGCGTGTAATTTAGACAGAGTCAAGAACGATGAATCTAGGTGGCCCAGTGCGATATGTTTGTCAACACGAAGGGTCCGCCAATCAAGGTTCGTCGATTGTGTCCCGCCAGTTTCTGGACTTGTCGACGGACAATCAAGTCATTCGGCACCTTTGAGCGCTATTTGTTTGGCACGAGATATGCTCCTCTCAGGGACCATAGAGCACTCAGTAAGGACAGGGGTATCATATAGCTGTAGTCAGGAAGAAGAAGAAAAGAGCCTATCGAGCCTTTGAAGGTTGCGGGGATCGCACGTGCTTGCTGACGTCATCAGCGTATACAATTTGGCTTAGGGTTAGTGTCAAGATCAAACCCCAGTATAGACAGACTGACTTAGTAACAACAAGTCTTAAGTTCCAGCTGACTTAACGGTGGAAACCGTCTTCAATACGATGGCCCGGGTACCGCTAGGTCTTCATGCTGAAGATCCTACAACGAAAAGAAGGTCTTTCAAGGTCTGAATTTGACCTCTGGAGACTATGTTGAACCAGGTGATGGCGGGCCCTCTCATATAATAACCTGTCTGATCAATAATGATATGAAGCATTCTACATATTCATACATTTAACATCTAAGCTGTGAGAAGAGAATTTCATCTTTGTTATAGCTAGGTTCTACGGTACATATACTGATTGGGAAGCGGAGTTGCACCGCTACATACGTATCTCCGGACAGTCCAGAGTAACCAAGTCTATATGCAAATGTTACGACGCGTCACATGTAACATCTTAGAACAAGCGATATTGCCACGTCCCATTGACCCACTGACAATCTAAGCAGCCACATTCAAACTCACAGCAACCACAAAACACACCCATGCCGCCAGATCAACCGTAGAAGTGCGAATAGTATGCCAACACAGCCACTCTGACAGCGCCTGCTTGGGTCTGTGACAGGCCCCATTCTTTCCCTGAAGCTGCTGGATCTGAGGCAGCACCAATGGCGCAAAGGACAGATGACTAACGGTCAGCACGGCACCAGCAAGGTACCATTCCAGCGACTGATTGGTGACTACGGAGTCGTAGCGGTAGAAGTAGTTTCCCGCGACGGAGAGACAGGTTGTACCCAAAAGGCCGAGGACGCGTGGGAGCCCGGCGGCAAAAAATCGGGTGAAGTAGGCGGGAATTATTCTTTCGAATGTATCGTCAGCATGCGGGACAAAGATGGTGAGGAAGTGGTGCTGGTCGAAGGCGTACCAGAGCGTGCATGTTGATGATACGAGGGGGGCAACGGCGAGAGCAGCCATTCGGTTAAGATTAGTAGGAGACTTGGTGGTGGTGTTTTGTTATTGACTGTTGTTAGATGAAAATTTGAAGATTTGAGATAGCTCGAGAGCTGTTGCGAAAAGAACGCTGAAACAAACAGAATTAGTCTGGTTAAGAATTATTGAAGTAGACTGGGGGCTTCAGCTGGAAGAAGCTATAGACGGCCAGATGGGGAAAGATGCATGAGATGAAAGAGCTTCCTCGTTCGAGCTGGACGTATGATTACAATAATATCACATTGTGTCACCCACAGAAATCTTGCCAGACCTGGAAGACCTAATACATTAGTCGTTACATGAAGGTAACAATGCATTGTCATCCAAAAACTTAGGATGTATTACAATAACTTAGGTATATAACGATATGTCTTTACGGTGTGACGTGGTATGGCAGACATCACATGTTTTCAATAGACTCTCTACTTCAAGTACTAGTAAGCCCACTTATCAATCATGTTTGCAGACAATTCAAGGACAAATAGAAAACAAATATGCAACCGGGACATTCAACAGCGCTCTCACACTAAACGGTGTCGATCGGAGTCCCCGGAATAAGCAGAATCCCGTCTTGAGCCTGTCGAGCTCATCATGATCCAACTGTCATTCGGTTTGCTCACAGAATCAATCTCGTTAGTGACATGAACCTGAAGAGTAGGCTCCGTTCTTGCTGTAGTACTAGTACTGGTGGTAGGCCCGCTCCTCAAGGTCGCGTAACTCCTGAGAGTTGCGAATGATCTTGTCTGCTGTAGTCCTTTAACGGCTTTCGGTGTGCAAGGAACGCACAAAATGAGGTTGGCACAGGTCGTCTCACTCAAGGAGCAGAGTGCCATGATGGAGAAGAAGTAGGTAGTATCATTTGAAACGTAGAATTGAGTAGCATAGTATAACCGGACGGTACTTGCAACGCATGCACTGTGAAATGGTCGTGGTTAGCATCCTGCTTTCCCTGTAGGCAAATGGTGTTGGGGACATACATTATACCAATGAAGAAAATAAGACTAACACCCAATTTCTTTTTCCAGGACATATGCAATCCCCAGATAACTTTCTGTACGAGGACAAGTGGGATGATTTCCAGCGTGAGGTTTACTATTGACGATGCCAGGCCAAAGGCAGGAACACTAAAACGGCAGTACCGCCCAGCAACCAACACATCCCAGCTTCCCGAAAAGGGGGTGCAATTGACGATGTCCATGATGAACAAAACAATTGAAAGAAGAGATATGGCGGCACCGGTAGCATACCATGACACACTGAGATAGGTGTTCGTTCCTTCCGGGGCAAATATTCGCGTCCATTCTAGCATGATCGCGCATTTGACGAGAGCTATGATCCATAGGTAGAGAAGAGTAGCAAGCCAGCAAATCTGCTCAAGAAACCAATGTGGTCAGTGTTGTTTGACCGATAACAAAACAAGAACTCACGTATGAAAAAGCCGTGATGTCCTTCAAGCGGATGTCCCACTCGTGAACAAGGTACCCGGACGTTTCGCTAAGACGGTAACTGTAGTATATATAAACCCAGTAGAGGGGCTGGTAGATGATAAGCCAGATGGGATTGAAAATGGGACGAGTCTAACTTACGAAAGCGATGACGGTCAAGTCTAAACGACATTAGCTTGCTTAGATGAGCCTATATTCGAGAGAAAGAAAGAACCCACAGTCGGAAGCGGTGACTTTTTTCATCACAAACTTTGCATAAAACCGAATTGCATACGAGATGGCACTGATGACAGCGCAAAGGGTGATGATGGGAAGAGCAATATGATTTCCATTTGGAGGGTTGTCGAAATTGGAAACCGAACCGCTGGGCGGGGGGATGGTTGGGCCATTGAGGTCGATGTCCTGTCGGGGAAAAGGAGGAGAAAGTAGACTGTGGGACATTTTCTTTAGATCAAAAAAGACCAGGTGGATTGATAATTCCAACTGCGATTTCTTCGCAAAGTCGATAGCGTGGTAGGCCATGTTATATACCAGAGGACGATCGAAAATCGACGTGAAGGAGATCATCGTGTCAGCATGGTTACTTCGGGGAGGGGTACTCGCGCACTGCTGAAGAAGATTTGAGAGACCAGTGCTACCACTCTCTAACCTGTCAGACCGTATACGCACCGAGGTGTAATGCGCAAGGTGGTACGACCATCTTGGGATGTGATATTGCGGGTATGTACACCCGTACGAGGTGTGGTCGACCGCCTAGGCAGGCGCTCACCCGTCAGATATCTCTGAGAATTTTACTGCTATTCTCCTTTGCTTCCCTCCGCACAACCATCACGCCGACTACTAATAAGCTACAAAGCTTAGACTTGAAACCATTCATATCATTCAGTGTGATCGTTAGTCTCGTGGAGTTCTCAAGACATGAGGCCAGACGAGTCAGTGACGACTGAAGTCACGGCCCAAAGGCCCCCTCATCGAAGTTGGCGCTTCTGGGTGAGCACTGCATTTGAATCTTTCTGTCTGGTTGAATGCTAATATAGTCATGCTTCACACAGGCCATCATGACGTCCATGGCAGTCGCAAGTCTTCTAGCAGGCTTGGACGCCACAGCTGTCTCAACCGCCATGCCGTCAATCATCTACGATCTTGGAACCAGTCAAGGTTACATGTGGATTGCCAACGCTTATCTTCTCACCACTGCTGCTTTCACTCCAATCTTCGGTCAAACAGCCAACATCTTTGGTCGGCGAGCCTTGACACTGTTTGCCATCATCCTTTTTGCTATTGGGTCAGCTATCTCTGGACCTGCTCCATCGCTTGGTGCTCTTGTCACTGGTCGCGCCATTCAAGGTATTGGTTGTGCGGGAATCAACGCTATGGTGGAGATGGTCGTTTGTGACTTGGTTCCTCTTCGTGAACGTGGTAAATTCATGGGCTTTGTATTTGCTATCTATGCCGTATCTACAACGATCGGTCCTATTATTGGAGGGGCATTTGCAAGTCGTGTCACATGGAGATGGATCTTTTATTTTAACCTTCCTCTGGCTGGATTGACGCTTTTTATGGTCCTGTTATCTCTGAGCGTGCTACGAAGTGGATCAAGCATGTCCATACGATCACTTAAGCAAGTCGACTTTTCTGGAAATGCAATACTTGTGACTTCCATTACCTTGATCCTTCTTGCCTTGACTTGGGGAGGTGGTGAACAGCCCTGGTCCTCGTGGAGAACCATCTTCCCTCTGGTCCTCGGCCTGCTAGGGTTGCCTTTGTTTCTGCTTTACGAAACTCGAGTTCCAGAACCAACAACTCCGTTGAGACTTTTCTCCAACCGTACATCCTTCGTCGGACTATGGTGTGCATTCATACATAATATGCTGGTCTTCTGGATTCTCTTCGTTCTGCCCATCTACTTTCAGGCAGTCAAGAGATTTTCTGCGTTTCGATCTGGAATCAGTATCCTGCCAACAGCTGCCGTTTGTATGCCATTCACAATAATCAGCGGCGGAATCATGACAAAGATCGGACGCTACCGCCCTCTGCTGATGGCTGGGTTTGCGCTTTTTCCTCTTGCCCTCGGACTCTTCACCAGACTCGACGAATACTCGACCACAGGTTATTGGGCCGGAATCCAGATTATCGGCGCGCTTGCAATCGGCATCATTATTCCCGTGACGTTGCCAACAATTCTGACTCCCCTGCCTGAAAAGATTGTTGCAGTTGCAACAGCGACGTGGGCTTTTATGCGTGGTTTTGGCACTATTTGGGGAGTTGCTATACCACTGGCTATCTTCAATTCTAAGGTGGACTCCCTGGCAGCTGCTCGTCTACAAGGAAATGACGAAGCGCGTGCAATGTTGTCGAACGGCGGTGCATATACACTCTCTGCAAGTGGTTTCCTATATCCTGAACTCGGTCTAGATGGCGATGCAGACCTCGAAGCTACTGTCAAGTCAATCTATGTCGACAGTCTTAAGTTGTGCTGGCAAGTGGGCCTGGGATTTGCGCTTTTGGGTTTTCTGCTCACTTTCGTGGCCAAGGAGTTGTATATGCGGACGGATCTGGAGACGGAGTTCGGTCTGGAAAATCAGTCAAGTAAAAAAGAGGGCGTCCAGGGCAGCGCATAGTTGGTGGCGGTGTTCGTTATATTGACAAGAACGACTAAGTACGGCGCTTGCAAGATTCTCTGCGTGCTTTCTGTTCAAGAGTTATGGTTGTGTCTTTCTCTGTACGTTATGTCTCCTTCAATCTATTTCTTCATACTCAAGCATGCCAAACGGCTAATGTGCCTTAGGTACTCCGCACTCCGTAGTAGTGCCGCTGAGTAGTGCCGGCATCGGTCGGAGCCTAAAATAGTCGCCCCACTGGGCTGTGGCTGTGGCTGTGGTTTAGGTAAAATTACGCATTCCGGTACGGTACGGACGTCGGACGGACTACGGAGTGGAGTACTCCACACAGCGTTGTATTCAAGCCCTATCGTAACCCTCGTATTATCTTGTGATACACTTGTTTAACGATTGTACGACATGATGTATGGCGAGACCATCTATCTATTCACGACTTGTATCACTCGATGAGGTAGTACTGCCTCACACCAGGATGTATGCGACACTTGGCTCAAAAAGTGGACTGATCACGGCGCGCGTCACATCCGATAAAATCCCCGATACGATTGTTGTGTATTGTTACCGGGGCATTCTATGCAATTGTAAGGTCGATTCGGCGAGTATTGTAATTCAAGCTTGGTATGCGTTGGCGTTGGCATATCTCCGGCGACGCCGTGCAGCATGCATAGGCCGTTGACGACATGAAGCGAAATATAGTTGAATATGGCAAACAGGCTCATCAAGCCGGACCAAACGGTCATAGTATAGCTATATAGAAGAGTTGGTAAATATACTTGCGTCCACCTTCTTTTCATTGTTCTCTTTCCTTTCCACGCTCCTGTTTTTTCCCAGCTGTCACTCCCTACCCGTAGCTTCTCAAAAACCTTTTTTTCCATCGCACACATTCGACTTCCTCACTTAGTCATATTCATAACTTCCCCAGACTCCGTCAAATACGGCACCGCATAGCCCACCGTCACCAACGCCTTCGAGACATCAACCCACTTTTCCTGATCCTTGATGGATGCATGCCAGTCTGGATCTTGTTGCATATTCATCATGGCCTCTGGGCTAGGCATTACGTACTCAATGATGCAGTCATAATCAGCAAAGTCCCAGGTAGGACGAACTTTGATCATGGCCTCCTTGAGGGGTTGGTTCATGCTGGCGGGAGTGACGAACTAGTCATCAAGGTAAGTGGCCACGGTTTGATTGGATGTAAATGGAGGGTACACGTACAAGAGTGTAGGAGATGACGCCGTGCTTTTTAAAGACTGGCATGGCGAGTGGGAGGTGCTCGTCGACGATCCACTTCATGAACACTTCGTGAGTGAGGTGTGGCTGGCGGTAGTGGGTGACGGTGTATTTCAGACGTTGGCCTTCGCGTAGTTCTGCCATGATGGTGACTGTTTCTCGAGGGTGTTTTGGATTCGTCTGAGAATTGAGAATCAGCAACTTGTTGTCGAAGATGTTTTGCGGAATGAGGTCAAACTCGGTTCTGCTGGGAGATGCAAGAAAGGTGGGATGGAAATTCAGCTCTGTTTATTTATATCAGCCCAGGCCCACCTGCCAAACTAGCAAAAGCCATGTGACCACAAATATACAACGGACCAAAACACCGCTTTACCAAAAAGGAAATCCCCTTAACGGGGCGATATTGGTAACGGTATATACGCTGGGTACGAATACTCTACTATGTATATTCGCCGAAAACACGTGACATTTTTCTCAATATACCAACGTCGCACCAAGTTCCATTTCTTTGTTTGATCATATCAAACTTATCACTTCAGACGTTCGACAGTGTCACAACACTCCCCTCGGAAGTTGGTTCTCATTCGGTATTGCTGACAGTCTGATCGCTCGCGTTGTGCAATACACCCATCACATTGCAACAGATAGGAAGCATTAAGTGCAGCGAAGCTATAGTGGTGTACGAACTCACCTCGTAAGTGATATATAACCACCAATCCTTTGCGACGACTCGCCACAGTTTGTGATGAGACTAACTTGAGACCTGCTGACGGTCTCAGTAGTCGATACGCCCGGCTAGATTCAGCCCTGGACTGGAAGTTTCTTTTTCCGAGGGGGATAGCCATGTAACCTTGGAACCCACGTGCAGGCACAATATGTTCGCTACCAAATCTCTGGATGACGATGCCACGGCAAGTTGGAGGTTGCCTGATTGACTTGAAAAAGCTCGATTACTCCCAGCCTTCGATCACTTTCCAAACTCGGAATGAACGACAATGTTAGTCAACATAACTTACGTTCACAGAGAGAATCTTGCGAGATGAGCGAGGGAACGAAAAACATGCTGGAGTCTATTGCTATCGTCGGTAGTAGCTGTCGGTTTCCTGGTGGTTGCAACGCGTCAGCAAAGCTCTGGGAACTTTTGAAGCAACCCATTGATCTTGTCGCTGAGATCCCAGACAGTCGATTTAACTCAAAGAGCTTCTATCACGATAATCCAGAGCGTCCTGGAGTGAGTACATACGAAGTCTCTTCGCTAATTTATCGCTAACGAGACGCTCATAGGCAACGAACGTTACAAAAGCCTATCTCCTTGACGAAGATCCTTGTGTCTTTGACAATGACTTTTTCGGCATCAGCGCCAAAGAGGCAGAGTCGATGGATCCCCAACAACGTATTATCTTGGAAGTGATATATGAGAGTATAGAATCTGCTGGGTACTCTATCTCGCAACTCAAGGGCTCGTCGACGGGCGTGTTTGTGGGTCAGATGTCAGACGACTACCGAGAAATGATGCTACGAGATGTGGATTCTCACCCGCAATATACAGCAACAGGCAGCGCTCGATCTATCTTGGCAAATCGTGTGTCCTACATCTTTGACTGGAAGGGTCCTTCTCTAAACATCGACACAGCCTGTTCATCCAGCCTGGCTGCCCTACATCTAGCGGTTCAGTCTCTGAGAAGTGGAGAGTGCGACATGGCTGTAGTTGCTGGAGTCAATCTGATACTCAGTCCCGAGATGTTCAGTTTCCTGTCGAGCGTAAGTCAACTTACCTTTTTATCGCAATTTACTTTTGCTAAGCTGGACTCTGGAAGCTTCATATGATTTCTTCATCTGCACACTGCCGTATGTGGGATTCTAGTGCCGATGGTTATGGTCGAGGCGAAGGCTTTGCAGCAGTCGTCATCAAAACGTTGAGTAGGGCACTCGCGGATTGCGACGATATAGAAAGTGTGATTCGGAGCACTGCAATGAATCAAGATGGACGCTCTGCAGGTCTTACAGTGCCCAGCGCAGCTGCTCAAGCCGACCTGATAAAGTTAGCATATAGCAGATGTGGGTTGGACTGTGCGAATGAAAAAGACCGGTGTCACTATTTCGAGGCCCACGGAACAGGTTCGTTGGTTCTTTCTACCCATCAAGAATCGCATATCACTTCTGACACTTTGACGTTCCAGGTACCCCTACTGGAGACCCAAAAGAGGCAGAAGGAATAAGAATGGCTTTCTTTCCTCATCATGATCCGATACAAGGCGAAAATCCAAAAATATACGTTGGCTCAATTAAGACGGTCATTGGCCACTTGGAAGGAACAGCCGGGCTAGCTAGTCTGCTAAAGGCCTCACAAGCTGTGAAGCACGGTTTCATTCCGCCCAATTTACACTTCAGTCAACTGAATCCAGACATAGTACCATTTTACCGTCATCTGGAGGTACCGACTTTGCTCCAGCCATGGCCAAAACTACAACCGGGGGTTCCGAGAAGAGCGGATGTCAACAGTTTTGGATTTGGAGGTATGCATGCAAAAGACCCTTCTTTCAGCTAAAAATTGACCTGATTCAGGAACTAATGTCCATGCCATCATCGAAAACTGGGACAATAACTCTTTGACCGCAACCGCTACTTCATTGCAAGCACCCACATGGGGACCATTCCTTCTGTCTGCCCACTCACAGAAAGCTCTCGCAGCTACAGTTAAATCCATATGCACAGTTCTCAAGAGCAAGAAAAACATTAGTCTGCACGAACTAGCTTGGACCTTACAAAACCGCCGAACACACTTCAAGTTTAGATCTTCCTTTTCAGCTATCGACAAAGACGAGCTTATAGACAGGCTGGACCAGGCTATCAAGAGAAATGAAAAGTCCCCTTTGGCTAATCTTGCTCCCAAGGTTCTAGAGATTCGCGTATTGGGTGTGTTCACCGGACAGGGAGCCCAATGGCCAACCATGGGAAAGAGTCTATTTCAACATTCTGTTACCTTCAGAAAAACCATTACGCAGCTCGAATTGATATTAAAAGATATCCCTGATCCTCCAAACTGGTCATTGGTGGAAGAATTCATGAGAGCAGATGACCCAGCTCGAACGTCATCTGCCGAAATCTCTCAACCACTTTGCACAGCGCTTCAAATAGCCTTTGTGGATCTACTCAAGGAATGTGGCATTGCGTTTAGTGCTGTTGTTGGTCATTCATCAGGAGAAATTGCGGCTGCATATGCTGCTGGAGTTCTGAGCGATAGAGATGCTATTCGCATCGCATACTACAGAGGGTACCACTGTCGTCAGACACATAACAGCAGCGGAGGACTCGGAAAGATGATGGCGGTTACTATGAAACCACAAGACGCACAAAAGTTCTGCAGTCAGTCATGCTTTTTAGGCAGAATTGTCGTTGCGGCAGAAAATTCTCCATCTAGCGTCACTCTATCGGGAGACTCTGACGCTATTGATGAGGCTAAGATTATGTTGAACCAAGATGCAGTTTTTGCAAGGATTCTCAAGGTCGATAACGCGTATCATTCCCACCACATGAAACTCGTTCGAGAGCCGTATCTGAAGTCACTCAAGAATGCCAATATTCAACCTAGGAAGGATTGCTTCGGAGGCGCTTGCAACTGGTACTCGAGTGTATCCGGTCAGGGTGATGGTAAGACTGCCGCCACTTTTGAACATGAGTACTGGGTGGACAACATGACCAATCCAGTTCTCTTCTTCCAAGCAGTCAGTTCCGCCACGCAAAAAGAGAACTTCAACCTGGCTCTCGAGATTGGACCACACCCGGCACTAAAAGGGCCAGCAACCGAAATTATCAAAAATGTGTCAGGTCGTGATATTCCTTACCAAGGCGTACTTGAGAGGAACAAAGACGCATTGGAATGCTTTTCAAACCTGCTTGGCTTCGTCTGGCAAAGCATGGATCCCGATATCCCACTTATAAAGTTTGAAGGTTTTCAGAAAGCGTGCAACGGGCCGGGATGGACGATACCAAGAGTTTACAAAGGCCTGGCCCCTTACCCGTGGGATCATGACAAGCCCATGCTAAGGGAATCCAGGAGGTCGAAGGAATGGCGAATGCGCAACGCAAGTTTTCATCAGCTTCTAGGTCGCCCCATTCCCGGTGGGAGTAGTCGAGAAATGCGATGGCGCAATATCCTAAGATATGAAGACGTGGAGTGGCTTCAGGGTCATCAATTTCAGAACCAGATTCTTATTCCGGCCAGTGGGTATCTGGTGATGGCTGCGGATGCTGCTGTGCACATGCTGGGACAGAATCGGCCAGTTCAACTAATTGAGCTGGAGGATATCATGGTTCAAAGTGGAGTCACATTAAAAGAAGGCTATGCAGGAATTGATATGACTTTTGACATTAGGCTCGTCCACGAAGACACCACAGGAAAGGTGGCCGAATTCTCGTGCATCTGTCGCAATGTTGATGCAGCTTCTACGGACTTTGAGAAAGAAGTTTTCACCGGCCGCATTATGGTGACGTTAGGTCCTCCTGTTGAAGATATGTTACCCAAAAGCGTCGATCAGTCACTTCCACTGAAGACTGTCAGCATCGAGAGGTTCTACTTCTGGATGCAGAAGGTTGGTCTACGATATTCGGATCCATTTTTACTGGAGTCAATCAGAAGGCGTTTAGACTACGCCACAGTTACCACAAATCGACACCATGTCGGTCAATATATAGTTCACCCGGCAACACTGGACAGCATCATTCAAGGCCTATATGCAGCATTTTCTTATCCAGGTGATGGTCGAATGTGGACGACATATTTGCCAAAGAGCTTCAAGCGTGTTCGCTTTGACATGACCAGATGTGGAGAGAAGTATAATCAAACAACTTCACAGCTTGCTGCCAACTGTTTTGTATCAGAATCATCAGCAAGCTCTATTTGCGGTGATATCGATATCTTCTGTCCGGGGAATGGCCACACAGAAATCCAAATCCAGGGCGCGGTCTTCTCGTCGCTTGACGTACCCAGTGCAAACAATGACCGGACCATGTTTTGGAAAAGAACTTGGATAAGAGAGTTAACTTCCAAAACGGGGCTGGAATTTAGCAAAGCAACCGTAGTAGAAGACTTCGCACTACAGGAGATGTGTGAAAGAACTGCATTTTTCTACCTCAAAAAACTCTGTGAAGAGGTCGAAACACGAGACACTGAGTTCATACAGTGGCACTATCAATCTCTGATGCGTTGGGCTCAAGAGTACGTGCTTCCTACGGCGCGGACTGGCCGGTATCATTATTGGAAAGCCGCATGGGACGACGACACGTCTGAATCATTGATGAAATTGAAATATCAGGAACATAACGACAGTGTCGACCTTACACTCATCCACCACTTGGGCTCTAAATTACCTTTCATTGTACGTGGTTCTGAGACAGCACTACAGGTTCTAAAGGAGGACAATATGCTTGATATATTGTATACCGAAGGTCTGGGGTTTCGGGAATCAAACATCCACCTTGGAGCTATTCTAGACCACTTTGCACATCAACACCCTCAAATGCGAATTCTCGAGATTGGTGCTGGAACCGGCGGATCTACGGATACCGCATTGCGGCATTTAAATTCCAATGTCGAGTATTACACATTCACGGATGTCTCACCTGCATTCTTTCCAGCAGCCCTATCTCGTTTTTCAGAACATGAAGAGATTATGAGGTTTCAAGTTCTTGACATTGAACGGCCACCTGCTGAACAAGGGTTCCAACCGCACTCATACGACCTCATTATTGCTGCCCATGTCCTTCATGCAACCAAATCAATCGCTCAAACTGTCCGGCATTGCCGAGAGCTCTTACGTCCTGGTGGTTATATGATTCTACTTGAAATCACTAGTCTCACGACTCTACGAATCCCGTTTCTATTCTCGGCTTTACCGGGGTGGTGGCTTGGCCATGAAGAGGGCAGGACTCAAGGCCCAACGCTTACAGTGGCGCAGTGGGATACTGTGCTGTCAGCGAACTCATTCTCAGGGGTGGATGTGTGTCTGAAGGACTTCGAAGATGATCGCATGCAGACTTTTTCCGTCATGGTGACTCAAGGAATAGATGAGCGAATAAGTGCCTTGAGAGATCCCCTGAATCTAGCAAACGTCTCTGCGCGCATCCAGAAGTTGATTATCATCGGCGGACATAGTCTGATAACATCCAAGTTAGCAACGCGGATACAAATTCTTCTCAGTCCATTTGTGGAGCAAAGCATGATTCTAAACAACTTGGAAGAGTTCCCAAGAAGCGGTTTGAAGTATGGCAGTGCTGTTATTTGTCTTTCAGGTCTTGAAGATGCGACTTTCTCGCGGATGAATGAACGTCGCCTCTCATCCATGCAGCAAATGTTTCGAAGTGCAAAATACATGCTATTGGCTACCCGAGGGAGTCGTGCTGAGGATCCCTACGCGAGCATGATGACTGGGGTCGCCCGTGCAGTCTCCAGAGAAGCAGAATACATTCGGCTGAAATTAGTTGATGTCAATCATTTGGATGCCCAGAACTACCAATCAATGGCAACCATGTTCTCTGAGATGTTGCTGCAAGTGATTTGTCTTGACTTACCGGAGTATAAAGACATTCTTTGGAGCAATGAGACGGAGGTAGCGATTGAGCACGGGTCTGTCGTCATTCCAAGAGTTGTGCCAGATGATGAGTTGAATGTTACCTTCAACTCGGCGAGGCATAAGATCATTAGAAACGTGTATCCGGCCTCGCATCCGGTTGAGGTGTATGCGGCAGACGATGGCATTCATTTGACCCAGAAAATCGAGAACGAGTCGAACCGAGATGACTTGGAACAATTTCATGTCTTGTCATCTTCTCTATTCCGTTTTGTCTGCTCAGATGACGAGGGCCATCCCTTTTATATCTGTCTGGCCCGGGCCGCGGTGGATGATACAAGTCGCAGATCTCTGATATTTTCCGAGACAAACGGCTCAGTTGTGAAGTCGAGAAAAAGCTTCCAGGTCACTTATGACACTGACGCGAGCACAGACGACTTTCTCTCCTGGGTATTGACCACAATGATCTGCGAAGGCATACTACTGTCTAGCACAGGCACGATCTGGATCCATAATGCGGATGACACTGTCGGCAAAATCATACATTATCTCGCTAATCGTGATGATATTTCCGTGTTCCTTACCTCAAGTAATAAGTTTTCCATATTGGTATCTACCGGCAAAGCAAAATTTATTCATCCGCGAGCCGCTGATCGTGAGTGTAAGTCAATGTTGCCACACAAGATCGGCAGATTTGTAAACATGGGACTGGAAACAGACAGCATCGTGAAATTCGCGACATCTTTCCTAGGACATGAAAAGGTTGCTGCACAGGGAATATACAACGTCAACTTGAAGGAGAAAATCACTCTGATACAGAGCAAGTCTCAAATTTCAGAAACCTTGGGGACTCTTTGTAACAATCCCCATCTTTACGACTCACTGGAACACTTTGAGGCCAAAGCTGTGGTTGCGGCGAATGTACTACATGGGCTCCCCGAGACGGCAAACGCTACGAGCATTATCTCCTGGACCGATGTGCAATCCATCCCCGTCCCAGTCAGACCGGCTGTTGACTGCATTTCTTTTGCTGCTGATAAAACATATTTTCTGGTTGGCCTCACGGGAGATGTCGGTTTATCTCTGTGTCAGTGGATGGTTGATCGTGGTTGCAGGTATCTTGCCATTGCAAGTCGGAATCCACGCGTTCTCCCAGGGATATGCAAGCATTTACAAGAGCATGGTGCTACACTACGAATATTTGCAGTCAATGTGGCCGATATGGAAAGTTTGAAAAAAGTCTACAACGAGATTGTGTCATCCATGCCACCCATCGCAGGAGTAGCAAATGGTGCTCTTGTGGTACGTGACCGAGCCTTTGATAACTTGTCCCTGGAGGACCTCACAGCAGTTTTGGAGCCCAAAGTCACTGGATCTCAGAACCTGGACGAGCTATTTTACTCAACTCCACTAGATTTCTTCATCCTCTTCGGCTCAGTTTCAAGTATAGTTGGGCACCAAGGTCAATCAAATTACCATGCCGCCAATCTCTTCATGTCAACTCTAGCCGAACAAAGACGCAAAAGAGGCCTGGCCGCGTCAGTAATGCATTTCGGGATGTTGCTGGGTTTCGGCTTTTTGCACGGACAAGATGAATCGAGTCTTGAAGCAAGGTTTCAGCGGGAAGATTTGCATGCTATTCCCGAACCTGACTTCCATGCTCTTTTTGCGCAGGCGATTATCTCAGGTCGTCCGGATTCAGGATGGAATCCTGAGATTATTGTTGGGCTTGGTACGGAAATAGACACGCCCTGGCGTAATCAACCCAGATTTAGTCACTGCCGCGTCAAGAGCCACGAGAAGAGGCGCGAAGATCATCAAAAGAAATACGAGGGGCAGCCGACGCAGAGCATTGAAGATCGTCTCAAAGCTGCATGTCACGAAGAGGAAGCTCTTTCTGTTCTGATGGAAGCCCTTACTAGCAGACTGAGCCTGGCACTTGGCTCTCCGAATGGAGAGATAGACGGGCAGGCTGGAATAATCCGTCTGGGTATTGACTCCCTAGTAGCCGTCGAGATACGATCTTGGCTTCTGCGAGTGTTACAGATTGATGTGCCGGTTCTGAGATTCTTGAGCGGTTCTTCCTTGACTGATATATGCCATGATGTTTTGAATGAACTACCTGCTTCGTTAAAATCCTGGGCGAATGATGAAGACAAAAACCCCGATAGCTCGGACAAGCAAGTCAACAGAATTACTACGGGCAACTGGACTGAGACTAAATTGGACTGTTCTGAGGTGGAATCCACTGGTGCAGTTGACCTCTCTCTGGAAGAATCGCCTCAGACTAAGATGTCTGACGAGAAGGCTAAGAAGGAAGTAAAGCCCAGCTACGAAAGAATTGGGGACATGTCTCATGCCCAAGCCGAGTTATACTTCTTACATGAGTATCTTCAAAACAATGCGTACAACGTCGCCTACTATGGCCGCTTCAACGGTCAAATAGACCTGACGCGGTTAGAGAAGAGTCTTTGGCTAGTTGGGATGCGACATGAGGCCCTGAGAAGTGCATACATTCTGGATAAAACTACCACAAAGCCGACACAAGCCGTATTACCTGAGCCACACATAATATTCACACACAAAACAGTTCCCGATGACGACGCAGTCCAGAGTGAAATTGATGCCGTGAAGAATTTCCGATTCGAGATTGAGAAGGGTATTGTCATGAAAGTGAATGTTATATCGCATTCGCCAAGCCTACATACTGTACTCATCAGCCATCATCACATAGCCCTCGACGGATTGGCTTGGGGTGTTTTTATGGCCGATCTGGCGCAGGCATATGCAGGAAATTTGACCGACGGAGCAACACGCATTCCACAATCAATCGACATGGCTAAAAATAAATTGAAGGCACTTACTCCGGAGATATTACAGGACGACCTTATCTTTTGGGAGGATATCTACAGGACCATTCCGGAACCGCTCCCAATTTTTCCTTTTGCCAAGTACAGGACTCGACCGACTAATACCGATCACAATGTTGACATAAACAATTTCAAACTGCCAGTCGGCATGCATAGGCTTGTTGAGATGACCGCAGCAAAAATCGGGGTTACTCCGTTCCATTTCTACCTTGCCAGCTTCGTCACATTCCTTTCACGTTGCCTTGGTATTCACGACATACCCGTCGGGGTCGTGGACGCGAATAGGAGCAGCGCAGAGGAGATGAAAACTGTTGGATATTTTCTCAATATGTTGCCAGTGCGAATCATTGTCGAGCAGTCGGAGGAATTCGAGGCGGTGGCTAGAAGATCTTTTGATGCGATCCTTGCAGCAACAACACATTCCCATGTGCCACTTGACGCCATCATCGGCAGGTTGGGTGTTTCGAGATCGACTAGTCATCACCCTCTTTTTCAAGTTGCCATAAATTATCGCAGAAGCGTCAATGATGAAACCGACTTTGGGACTGATGGAAAAATTCGATGGGACGGCGGCGTTCCCGGGGGTAACCCCTATGATATGCTCCTCAATGTTGTGGCGACACCAAAGTCGAGTATCGTATCTATGATTACGCAACGGAATCTCTATCGGGCGTCTGATGGTGCGCTTATACTCAAGTGGTATACACGTGCCTTGGAAGCTCTAGCTCGAGATCCACAATGTGAAATCAATAGATGTCCGATATCGAACGATGCAGACATCGCAGAGGCGACAGAGCTTGGGCTCGGCGATGAAGTGGAAGTGCCATGGAAAGGAAAAATCACGGGTCGCGTCGATACAGTAGCAGCTGAATTACCAGATACCATTGCTGTCCAAGATGAGGATGGCCACAGTATGACATACAGTCAAATGACGGAGAGGATGATGGAGATCACCCGCCAATTATCTTCACTTCCTCCCGGCTCTTATGTGGCTATGCTTCTTGACCCAGTGGCCGATGCTATATGCTGTATCCTTGCTATTTTGAGGTTGGGCTTGGTGTGGATTCCTCTCGATACTCGGAACCATCCACGACGGCTTGAGGCAGTCGTTCAAGAGAGTCGGCCTCAAATTTTGATATGCCATGATGCGACGCATAAAATGGCAAAACAGATTGTAACATCTCTAGACTGGGCTCACTTATTGAACATTGATCACAACGTCACATACGCTGAATCTGGAAACGTTGTATCTGCGCCTCGGGAAAGATTTGAGGGAAACGACAACGATGAAAGCAAGCTGGCCATGATATTATATACCAGCGGATCTACTGGAGTGCCAAAGGGTGTCATGCTCACTCATGAGGGGCTTCTTAACCAAATTTACGGAACAACGACCACCTTCAAGCTGGGACGTGAGGTGACGTTACAACAGAGTCCACTGGGGTTTGATCTTATGTTAGACCAGATCTTCCTCGCTCTAACAGGTGGAGGTACAGTGATCATGGTTGGAAAATCAGGCAGAGGTGATCCAACACATATTGCCAATCTTATCGTCAGACATGGGGTAACCTTAACGCATTTTGTGCCGTCCGAATACTCCGCGCTGCTTAATTATGGGCAACACATTCTTACAAGCGCTCGTTCATGGCGGTATGCGATGTCAGGAGGGGAGAAGTTGACCTCGGAAGTGCGTAGAGCTTTTCGTAAAGTCAATCTCGATGGCTTGAAGCTGGTTAATGTGTATGGGCCAGCAGAAATAACGTTAGCTTGCGCAAGGGGTGTTGTCTCCTATCACGATGTGGATGACAGCAGAGACAATCTGCGTCCATCACCGAACTATAATCTTCAAATCATGGACGCTGATATGAATGTCATGCATGCTGGCTTTCCTGGTGAAATTTGTATCTCTGGACGAGGTGTTGCACTTGGATATCTTCAACGACCCGAAGAATCAGCGGCCAAATTTGTGCGAAGTACTGCTGGCACATCACCATCCTCAAACGTCAGATTCTATCGCTCAGGTGATAAAGGAAGAGTTCTACCGGATGGCACGCTGGAAGTACTTGGTCGACTAGATGGTGACAGCCAGGTCAAAATAAATGGCTTCCGGATTGAGCTCGATGAGATCGCTAATGTCATTATGCGCATCTCGAACGGAGTGATAGTGAATGCCGCCGCTACTTTGAGGGCTGGTCAGTTTTCGGACATAGTCGTTGCTTTTGTTGTGTTCGATGTTGGATATACCGGTGACAAATTGAACTTCATAGAGGAGATCCGATCCACCCTTCCCCTGCCGCCAACTATGATACCGAACTTCATAGTCCCAATTGATAAGATACCTGTCTCTAACAACGGAAAGACGGATAGAAGGGCTGTTGATAAGCTCCCCATACCGGAACCGCAGTGTCTGACCAATGCGCAGAATATTACGCATAGCTTGACGCCTTCAGAACAAGCGTTGAAGGATATTTGGGAAGAAGTACTTTCAACACGAGCAACGGAGCTGTATGGAACCAACTATCAGCAAGTGGGCATAGAACCTAACTCTGACTTCTTTCAGATCGGAGGTAGTTCTATCTTAATGATCAAGTTGAAGGCTCTGATTGAGATACACTTCGGTGTAACGCTATCAATGCCTGAACTATTCCATGCCAGTACTTTGCATAGCATGGCCACTCTGGTTGAGGATATTTTAAAGATGACCCAAGATCTTTCTTCAATACAGGGGACGACGTCGTTTTTGACATCTAAAGGTGCTCAAGCGAAGATTGACTGGAATCTGGAGATTGCAGGTCTTGTGGATGGACTGCAAATACCAAACTTAATTCCATCGCTGAAACCCCTTTCTAACGCTAACGGAGGTCTCATTCTTGTCTTGACAGGTGCCACAGGATTTATTGGAAGACATATACTGTCAAACCTAGTCCAAGATTCCAGAGTGGCACAGGTACACTGTCTAGCGATCCGGCCGAGTTCAGGCGGAAAATCACGCCATGTATCAGTGAAAAGCGACAAGGTCATCGAGTATGCTGGGGACCTTTCCACCGTCAACCTCGGACTATCCGACAAGCAATACGCCTTCCTGGCTGAGAAAACTGATTGTATCATCCACAACGGTGCTGATGTATCTTTGCTAAAGACATACCAATCTCTTCGCCGCGCCAACGTCCTATCAACACGCACGCTTTGTCAAATGGCTCTCCCACGCAGGGTGCCGCTGCACTACGTATCTACCGCATCAGTGGCAAAGGCAGTCAAGCGCAACGGCGACGAGCCGCTATATGAGGTTTCCGCATTTCCTGCCAATCATGAGCTACTCAACTCAATCGATGGATATGCAGCCTCAAAATGGGTCAGTGAAAATCTTCTTGATAAGGCAGCAGCGGATACTGGACTGCCTGCGTATGTCCATCGGTTAGCGCATGTTGTCGGCGATGATGCATCTGAGTTAGATGCCGTTGGTATGCTGACCAAGTACTCGATAATGCTACGCGCACTACCGCGTATTGACAAAGAGTACATCAAGGGCCAGTGGGACTTTGTCACGGTGCATGACGTAGCCAAGGATCTCGTCAACTCAGCCATCGAATCTACGACTTCAAATACTTTGAGCACCACGTTCGTTAATCATTGCAGCGAATCGAAAGTTTCGCACGACTGTCTCAGAGCATACCTTGAAGTAGTTTCTGGACTCGCTTTGCAAGAAATTGATATGAAAGAATGGTTGAAGTTGGCGCGCGAAAAGGGGCTTCATCCACTGGTGCATGAGTTCCTAGCCGCTTTCAATGAAGGAAAAGGGCAGCTGGTGCTGCCTATGATTGCAAAGGATTTCGGCCCTGAGAAGTGTCGCATTCTTAATTAACCTAGTTATTTTATTCGAGACTTTATGCCGTTCAGAGATGTAGCCTCTTGATACAATTACTCTTGTCTCCATTCGATATCGAAGTTCCACCGGAGTGTAAGTTGAATTTGGCAATCATTTCATTTTCCTCCGAAATTGAGTAATTGTATACGGTCAATAGTCAAACTTCTCACTCACGGTATTGTGATTATTTTAATTTGAATGTGACACTGCCGATGACAAAGCAACTTTGGTAATTACTTTGCTTTTGTCATGGGTACTCTGAGCCCTAGCCCTAAGCCCTAATTCTTCGAGTCAAATCCATGTACCATTAACCCCCCCCGATACCAGCAAAGCAATATTTAGCATCAATTTCATATGTTATATACTACCAGCCACGATCCCAGGATTATTGCGGTGGAATCTGTATACCCGCAATCCCCTCAGCTGCCTTCTCCTTCCAATCTTCTCTCCACCGCGACAACGGCGGACGTCCATGAATAATATCTCCGTAACCCCAAGTAATTCTTTTCTTATCCAAATCTTCCGTGACATCGTTATCCGGACAAATGATATAGAACTGACCCGCGGCCATTTTCGCGTTCATGAAATCGACAACCTCCTCCGGCGCCCATGCACCGTCTGGCTTCGAAGAGAAATGCGCCTTCGTGAGACCGGTATAAGTCCATCCAGGAACCAAAAGATGGACACTGACGTTCGGATTGCTAGCGTGCAAGTCGAAGGATAAGTGCTCAGCGATAGTCTTGACGGCACTTTTCGACGCGTTGTACGCCGGATTTCCGGGTGGATTGGTAATTCCTTGCTTGGATCCTGTCAGGATGATGGCGCGTTTATCTGTTTTGTTGCTTGTGACGCTGTCGATGAACGCTGCGATTCCGTTCGTGTTTCCAAACGTATTGACAGCAAATGTTTTCTGAAAGTATTCTGGGTCCTGCCAGCTGGTCTTCCCCGCGGCGGGTTTGAAGCTGTTCCCCGCGTTTAACATGAGAAGATCGACTCCGCCGGGATGAAGGGCGAGAACGTCGCGCTGTACTCTGTACCAGTCCTGAGTGCTGGAGACATCGATCTCGAATGTTGATGTGGTAACATCGGAGCCGGAAGGAAAGTCGCTGCTGAGTTTGGACAGATTGTCCTTGTTGATGTCGAGAAGGACGAGGTTCATGCGGTGGGAATAGCAGAGTTTGGCAGTTGCCAGGCCGATTCCGGAGGCAGCACCGGTGATGAGAGCGGTTGCTCCTTTGCGAAAGACAGGATGCAATGAAGTCGTCATTGTTTCTGGATACGTGTTCGTTTGGGACTAAAAGATGATGTACTGAAGCGATGGGCAAGAAAAAAAAGTTCAATGTTGACGCTTGGAGAAGTTGGAGGGGCAAGCGGCGATAAGCTAAGCTTAAAGCCGAGGATCGAGCGGGGAAGCTTTCTGAGATTATGACGTCACTTCTCATTCTATCAAAATCGTTACTTTTCATTCCTTGGCTACCATAACGATAAATTGCAATTCACCACAAGCCATTCCCCTCGTTCCATTTACGGTCGAATATGAATACGTTGAATGACCTTTGCGCTGCATGGGTGTCAACAATATACATTTATCGGAGACCGTCATCAACTTACCAGAAGGAACAACATCCAAGGCCTTGACCGAGATATTTAGTGGCTGGTTGGGCATATAAATTGCAGCATTGGCAATATCTTCAGAAACCAGGGTCTGTACCTCTGATCATGCAAAACAGAGCTATATTGGCTCCTTCCATTGCCACTCTCCTGGCTTTTCTTCACCGATTCCCATGGAAGCTCCCGTCTTGGTTTTGTGTTAGCAACGGCTCGTATATTCTCCATCTGGAAGAACTTACGATGATAACATTCTGGCCTTTGAGAGACATTTTGCAATTGTTTTTATGAAACTCTCCTTGATTTGCCTGAAGATCAAATTTTCTCAAGATAGTTTTGTGATGGATGTTGTTGCCTCAATTCCCCACCAGCTTACAAACCATTCAATGACGAAGGTCCAACCAGTGGGGGATGTTGATATTTGAGCACCGCGCTTTATTCCACTCATCTGATCTTCTAAGAAAATAAAGAAAAGAAGAAAAGAATGGCATACAGAAAAGAGGACAGTCATAGTTATGGTGTTGATGCATCGAGGTTGTCGAAAAATCCAGGGTCCATCGTGGCTTACCTGAAGGGGTTAGTCTGACAGATGATCGACCGTTAGAGGGAAGGCGCGACCGACCAATGAACGTGGACAGTTACAATCGACTGTTTTCTTCTTTTTCTTCCCTCTCCTTCTCCTCCTCCTCTTCTTGTTGAATGATAGCGTTGTCTGTTTGCTTGTAATCAACGATGAGTCTAGCACAGCAAACGGGCAAAATACCTTCCATTCCAAGACGTTTGTCCTCTGCGCCCGGCCGCTGCCTGCACCTTCCCGGTATGATCGTGCTCTCCTGAGTGGGCCTCGCTCCCACTTTCTCTTTATCAAAAATCTGCTCCATGTCAGACGAATGGCATCTTTGACACACTTTTTGCAGACTATCCGCATAGTAAAGCCGTCAGTGTAGGCCACACACGTCGAGGTGCGTGGTTTAAGAGAACACAGGTTCTCTCGATACGTCAATCTTGGGAGGATACCACAAGGAGTCACAAGCGCGTCTGTTTTGTGGTCATCAGACCTCATTGTCAAAGACATAGCTCATCGTGATGGTCTACAAGAATGAGACGTCTGTGACGCCTGCATCAACGCAGTATGAGACTGATACGATACAAGACACGGAGAGTCCAGGGCAGGGCAGCTTGAAGGTCAAAGGAATCGGCCTGGTAAAACCCATTTATGCAGATACACCTGCCTCTGGAAAGGTTCAGAGCAATGATATTCACGGTGAAAATGAACAGCACGCGTCGCGACCGTGGCTACGTCGAGTCCTCAGACATTGGCGACACCCTTTTTATGCGCTCGTTTGGTTGTTATTCACCGGGTAAGTTCAATCAATATACGCTGCGTCTTTTGAATCTCTACATCGTTCCCAGTTCGCTGGATCCATGTCATGTGAGTCTATTCGATTGATGCTAACTTCTGTTAGATGGTGGATTGCAGGCTTTATTTTACATCGTCATGATCTCGGCTGGCTGATACCATTTCTTCTTTACCTCGCCATCACACTTCGAATCATCTTCTTGTACGTGCCAATTGCGGTGGTCATCGCTCCGGTGCAGTGGATTTGGGAGAAAACTGCCACGTCAGTCAAGCACGTTATTGCTCAAAGGTGGAGAACTCCTGCCAGCGCTCTTCTGGTTGTAGCAGTGATGCTCGTCGGCGTTTTTGCTTCTCCTGAATCCGCCGACAACACTCGAGCAAATCGTGCCGTCAGCCTTATAGGATTGGTCCTACTCATTGCGGTTTTGTACTTCACCTCCAAGAATCGCAAGCGAGTCGACTGGCATCCGGTCATTGTTGGGATGCTCGTGCAGTTCATCATCGCGCTATTTGTTCTTCGCACCAAGTCTGGCTACGAAATATTCAACTTCATTTCAACTTCAGCCACAGATTTACTTGATTTTGCAAAGGACGGCGTCGAATTTCTCACCACTAACCCCCTTCCGTCCAGTATCAGTTCATGGTTTTTGGTTACCACCATTCCCGCTATAATATTCTTCGTATCCTTTGTTCAACTACTATACTACATGGGAGTCCTCCAATGGTTCTTGGAAAAGTTTGCGGTTTTCTTTTTTTGGAGCGTGCGCGTCTCCGGTGCTGAAGCAGTTGTGGCAGCTGCTTCGCCATTTATTGGGCAGGGCGAATCAGCCATGTTGATTCGACCTTTTGTTGAGTACCTGACCTTGGCAGAGATGCATCAAGTTATGTGTTCTGGTTTTGCGACAATCTCAGGCAGTGTCCTTATTGCATATGTTGCCATGGGTGTGGACCCTCAGGTTCTTGTGTCTGCTTGTGTCATGAGTATCCCGGCATCTCTTGCCGTTTCCAAGCTGCGTTGGCCAGAACAAGAAGAAACGTTGACGTCTGGACGCGTCGTTATTCCTGAAGATGACGAGCATCGACCCACAAACGCACTAGAAGCGTTCACAAACGGAGCATGGCTCGGTCTGAAAATTGCAGGTATGATCGGTGCGACATTACTTTGCGTTATTTCTCTGATCGGACTCATTGACGGTCTTCTTACGTGGTGGGGTCGCTATATCAACATTGATGGTCCAGATTTGACCTTGGAGTTGATCCTCGGGTATTTGTGCTACCCTATTGCCTTTTTCTTGGGTGTCTCTCGAGAGAATGATGATATATTTCTAGTGGCTCAACTCATAGGAATGAAGTTGATTACGGTTAGTGATACTTAAACCATTCTCAACACACTTGTTCAGATTGAAGACTGACATATTGTAGAATGAATTCGTCGCCTACAATGCCCTCCAAACCAACCCAGCTTACGCCAACTTATCTCCTCGCTCTCGAATCATCGTCACCTACGCGCTATGCGGCTTCGCCAATATCGGCTCATTGGGCAATCAAATCGGTGTTCTTGCCCAGCTCGCGCCTGGTCGGACTAGTGATGTCTCGCGTGTGGCCTTTTCGGCCTTGATATCTGGTGCAATCAGCACCTTTACCAGCGCCAGCATTGCGGGGATGGTCATTATTGATGATTCAAAATATGCTACGTCGTTTTCTGGCTGATGTTATGAAAAGAAAGTCTAGAAGTTCACAGACTAGACAAATATTCCTGATACAAGTCTCGAGTTCTAGGAGTGGAGGAAACGAGCTGTCAACTTACAGCAAGATGGAATAACTAATCAAAAGTGCTTTCTAAGCACAACAAAGACAATGAAAAAATATCCAACAGGCAATTGACATACGGCAATTGAAATGCTCCCATCCGACATGCAATACCGGTACAAATTTCGGCTCCTCGCACAGATCGCGGAGAATTCGGGGTGTTACCAGAGAGCCTAGATCTCTTCTCCGAATCATGAACTCCAACAATGAATGTCCAAAATGTTTCATTGCTATAAAACTACCATTATGTGTACGCAAGGGCGGGTTTGTGCTACGTATGTTGATATTGCTTCAGTTGCCAACAGGAAGTATTTGGGATAGTTTGATCTGCTCAATGAAATGTTGCACATCTCTCCTCAGATAGATCATCAACATAATTGGTACAATTGACTACTATAGCCTGGCGAAGTTGAAACGAAACGCCCTTCTCAGGGCGGTAACAGCCTTCAAGAAGGGTAAGTATCTGTGGAAACATGTGAAAGGAAAAGCAGGGCCGATGAGCTTCTGCTCATAAACGAACCGTCAACGCCGTGGAGGTTTCTCATGCTTAAAATTCGATTACATTCCGTCGATGGCGATAGGATCACCTCCTCTTAAAAACCAGTAAAGCAACCGAACTCCCAACTCTCATTCTCGGATTCTCATCCTCACCCACGCCCATCGCTCTCCTAACTTCAGCACACATCTCTGCGACACAATCCTTCTCCGTCCCTACAAGCTCGGGATTCGCTTCCCGCCATCTCGTCACCATACTCGCCGTTCCGAGACTGGCCGCTAAATCCTCTAGTGTTGTTTCTCCCTTGTTTTCGCTATTACTGGCTAGGAAGAACTCGTCTCCATCGCTGAGGATGCCGTCTCGATCCCATTCCAGACGCACAAAATCTGATATCGGGAATGCTTCCGCTAGATTCTGCTTTCCGGTCGTTGGTTCGTGGTTCACTTGCCACGGCAGAATGAGATTGTCGTACATGTCGCGCGATATCCGATTTGGCGGTAGTTCATACGGTGCGAGCACGTCACGCTCCAGATGGAAGAGGGCTTTTTGGACGGCTGCTGCGTTGGGTGTTGATGGATCTATCATCGAGTCAGCAATTATATAGAATGAATTCAGGCCCTGCTTATCATGCCGGCTTCTGGTGGCGCTTACGACAGTAAAGAGAAGAGCATGTCCAGAGGGCCACTGTGCCATTTCGCTTTACAATTTGGGCTGCTTGGGCCCAGAAGGCGGGCATGGAGAACCAATGTGCCTGTCATTTTCAGTAGCTATTTCCACTACCTTCGAAACAAAATGGTGAAAGGGAATAATACCGCCATAGCAGCTGTCAACAAATCCACCTTCCCCTCCCCCTCTTCTCCATCGTCGACCTCCTTTCCGAATGTAGGCAATACATCCCTTATCCCTCTCGCACATTCCTCGGCTCCACAAACCGCAAAACGCACCTTATTCTCCACACTACCATCTACAGCAGAATCCTCCGTAGACAGCGCCCTCGCAGTCTCAATCATCTCCACCCCCGGATCCAGACCAACGCCCACCTCAAAAAACGCCGCTAAATCTCTGGTCGCGCGGCCAGGACCACAGCCCACGTCCGCGAGAACGCTGAGTTTTCCGCCTGTGGATGTGTGGTGGCTCAGGATTGTGCCGTAGAGTTTGGATGGGTAGGAGAGGCGGCGGTGGGCGTAGGTGCGTGCTTGGGTGGGGGTGTAGGTTGTGAATGTTGGATCGGAGGGCATTTTTGATATAGTCAATGTGATACCTCTAAATTTTTTTTGAAGGGAAGATTGAATAATCGAAATGAACTTAACAGAGGTGAAAGGGCAGATGAGATAAAACCATGTCCATTTCTTCGGGTTACTTAGTCAACTCGTCCGATGGGGTGTGACTCATCTTGATTATCGGATGAAAAGGAGCGTTACATCTGTTAGTTCATTTGTGGAAGTCCATACGATGATATATTCACATTAATAACCCAACAGTCGATTTCCGTTTCAGATTTTCGAGACTTATTGGACATGCTGAGACTTGAACAATATCGATTATTGCCTGTTCTGGTTGTAGGGCTTGAATTATCACATGATCGTGATGCAGCTGATACTGGTTCTTCTGATCAAGGCATAGATTGGATGGTCGAAATAAGAAGAATAAGAGTCTTCTAAACGGCAAAAGCCTTGATTGAGAGGTATCACATAACCAAGTATAATAATAGTAGAAATCATATCAAGAATATTCAAACCCAACGATCGAGCACAAAATGGTGTGTGTACAACTCCGGACCAAACGTAACGCAACGCTATATGGTATTTGCCTGTGCCACGATGCATCACTCCGAAGTGTTATGGATGTCAAATCATAAAAATAAGTAGAAGCCAAAGTAGATGCGAACGCCCTGTGAAAATGCAATCATCCTTGAAATTGACTCGTCGTTTCCCACCATGCAGATGAAAGACAGGGGACGGATCAAGAATGAGGTAAGATGTTTGTTCTCTATTCATCGTCTTCAATGTCACGATGTCTGGCGAGGACGTGACGCTTGAACTCTTCCGGATTGCTGTCCCATAACTCTGCGGCCTGGCCGTTCAACGGGCTGGAGCTGTTTCTCAATTAGCATGACTATCATGAATAAAAGCACGATAAAGATTGGACATACTTATTAGGTTCGCCAAGTAGACTCTGCAGACTCAGCAGCACATTCTGCACATTATACACCGCACTCCACTGATCCTTCAATATATCGAGACAAATCCGGCCCGAAAAGTCGACATTGGGGTGGTAGATGGGAGTCTTGAAAAGCACGGTAGGTGGCGCATAAGGATAATTATTGGGGAAAGCAAACGAAAGCTTAAAGACTAGGTTCTCATATGGTGTGTCCGCTGGTCCGTCGATGGTGGCTGTCCATGAGAGCAGGTTGCCGTCGGCGTTAGGAAAGGCGGAGATTCCGGGTGAGGGCGAGAGCATGAGTTGCATCAATTCTGACTGCAGACTATATACAGTATACATCAGTTGATGTTCCATGACAGTGAATATGGGTGAGCCCGACGTACCGTTTGGTCACGCTCTGAGTATCACCTCGTGTGGCAGAAGCCCCAAGCTTGGATGCCTCGTGAGCTTGAGGTGCAGCGTTCTGAGTGTCCTCCATCGCATAATCCATGTTGGTTGTCGAGAATAGGTTGACGGGAGGATCTTGGTTTTAAGTCTTCTCAGAAGCCTCTTGAGAATGCGACTGGACTGGAATGTAGCAGTGTAACGGGGTGGAAGTGACGGATGCGGCGTTTGACCCGCAGCGGAACCAGAGGTTGATGAGAGACAGGAAGAAATAGTAAAGGCAGAGCGTGCAAAGAGTCGAGACGACGTTGGTCTTATCCAAGCTTATCCAAGAGTAGCACAAGTTGTCAGAAAAGAGAACGAGAAGAAGGAAGTAGAGAAGAGAGCCACGAGAAAAGAAGCGATTGTTTACAGTCGGCCCTCCCCACGGCAACCGCTAGTCTGTTTGGGGATTAGCGCTGTTTGCAAGGCTCTCGTCTTGGCGAAACTATTCGCTCTTCTCTTTTGTCTTTCTTTCTTCTATTCAACTTGCAGACTGCGAGACTACTAGCTATCCAGTGGACAGTCTCGAATCGTTTACGGGAGGAACAGCCCGTAACGACATAATTAGCCATCTGTCTGGGAGCTGTGGTATACAGACTCGCGACCTCACTAGTAACTTACCCGCGAATATACACAATGTACTATACCTAAGCTTCTCTTCGATCTCAGATGATAACAACAATGGAGTCATGTTGTGCTTTTCGGCGATCAGCATAAGTACTAAACCACAAATTAGAAGACAGAGCAGAACAAGTAGCTACTATGTAGCATCCAGATCTGGTCTATATTCCCAAAAAGGATAAATTGAAGCGGGACACGACGCGACCCACTCGTTGTTGACTCGGCAATAATCCGCGTGTTAACGCGACATCTAGATACCTTCACTGGTAGAACACTACCGCCGCTCCTTTCATTCACTCTTTTACGCCGACAGGCAAGTCACGCGATGCAGCACTCTCAGCTGGCCCCGCTGCCAACAGAGCTCCCCTTTCGCATCGTCTCAAAAACAATCGGCCAAGGCGCCTATGCCTGGTATCTACCCCTCGTTGGACTTACCATCAAGATAAGTTTACTAATCTCGACCACATTGTGTCTACAGTATCAAAAAAGCATGCCCCCTGACAGAAAACAACCCCGTCTTTGCCGTCAAATTTATCCACAAAGAATACGCCTCTCGCCATGGCAAAATCACCGCGCGTCAACTCCAGATGGAGGTGACGGTCCACAAGCACATCGGCGATCATAGAAATATCATATCCTTCTTTCACACCGGCGAAGACGCGACGTGGCGATGGATCGCGATGGAATTGGCGGAAGGAGGGGATCTATTCGACAAGATCGAAGCTGATGCAGGAGTTGGCGAGGATATTGCACATTTCTATTTCACGCAGCTTATCAGCGCGGTTAGTTATATGCACTCGAAAGGCGTGGGACATCGCGACATCAAGCCTGAGAACGTGCTGTTGTCTGCGAATGGCGATTTGAAAATTGCTGACTTTGGTCTCGCGACGGTCTTTGAATATAACGGCAAAATGAAAGCGTGTACCACATTATGCGGAAGCCCGCCGTACATCGCGCCAGAGGTGATAACGTGCAGCACACGAGGACAGACGAAAGGAAGTGGATATCGAGCCGACTTTGCAGATATTTGGTCTTGTGGCGTCGTTCTTTTCGTGCTACTAGCCGGAAATACACCCTGGGACAGCCCGACTGAAGAAAGCTTCGAGTTTAGTGAATACCTCGAGAAAAACGCCCGCACAACCGATGAGCTATGGCAGAGATTACCGTCATCCGTCCTGTCGTTGCTTCGAGGAATGATGAAAGTCGACGTCGCCAGTCGCTTCACAATGGAAGATGTCAGGCGCCATCCCTGGTTTACGCGCCCAAACAAATACATCTCGTCGGACGGCGTACTGAAAGATCAACTCAACCTTGCAACGAGCATGTTTGAATCATTACACATTGACTTCTCACAAGACCCGCTTGCGCCGCCACCGTCACAATCGCAGCGATCACGTCAAAATGGGCCTTCGTCCTCAGCCATGGATATAGACACGCAGGAACACGGCGACGACCTACAAGCACGATTATCATCCACACAACCCGAAATGCCCATGGGCAACGTGACAGTAGACTGGGACACACCCCTCGTCAACGCCTTCTCCTCCACACAACCCACAGACCACACCATGTCCACAACACAAGACTACCAACTCGCCGGTCGCCTCGAAGACGAACCCGCCATGTCCCAGTTCAGTCAAAACCCGACGGTGCCGCTGAGCAGGACACAAAACGCGCAGAATTTCCACGATATCATTCCATCGCGAACCCTGAATCGATTCTATTCCACCTGGGGACTGAAACTACTCGTTCCCTTTCTGAGTGAAGCGCTACATAGACTCGGTGTGCCCGTCCCCAGCCATATCGCGGGTATCGACACGGGGGGTCCAGTTGTCATTCGCGTCGCCACCAAGGATCAACGACTTTGTTTATTGCAGGGGAATATAATCGTGGAAAATGTCTCAGAGGGACTGTTCGAGGTTGAGTTTACAAAAGTGAAAGGCGATCCATTGGAATGGAGACGGTTCTTTAAGAAGGTGGCTGTCTTGTGTAAAGATGCAATATATAGACCTGACCAATGAAGCATGATTCCTTGTATACATACTTGTGAAAAGCCATTGAATCTTTCGGTACTCCTATGTCTTGTATAAATAGATTCTTGAATGGATAATACATACGTCCACGGCAAGCTTTGATATCGAAGGGTACACAGTACGATGCAGAACTGTAAGACAATAGTACGCTTTTATTCTTGGATTCGCAACCACAAAGGAAAGTTTTACTCAACTAGTGAAAAGTATGGGACATTCGAAATGACCTATTAGCGCGTGCCTGCATTCTAAATCTACCAAGTCTGCTGTAAACATGGCTGGTGGTTCTGATAGGCGGAAGATCAAGCGCTGTCGACATCACGGTGTAGACTCAAAGAAATCCCGTGAGATCAAGCTGCTATTTCTTGTTTGGGCTGAAGTGGCATGATGCAAATTCTCGATTCGAAGTATTGCCAAGTAGCTTGTAGACACGATACATGACTTCACATAGTACAGTGTTTCTTAACGTCAGTTTGAACCGTCGGTAAAGGGTCATGAGACTTCGATGCAAAGACAACTGAAACTTACAGAAACCCTGAAGCCACAGGGAGACCAACAAATCGCCTCCTCGGTTGTACTCAGCAGCTGCTCACAACTTCCACCTCTAGACAAAGAGTCAAGAAAGCATTCAGACTGAGGACAATAGGGACGCTATACAGCTCAGGATTTCAGCATTCTGGGATGCCGAAACCCAAGTCCTGCCTGCGCAGCCACAACCCACTGAGGAACCAACCATTGGCATGGTGATATAGATTGGTAAAATAAACCCCTCGAAGCTATCGACCAGCTCGCTGGACGATTATTCATCCTCTCTTCATCCAATTTTGATAATTGGGATTGTTTCTATTCCAATGTTTATATAAGCAAGCTCAATGGTACCTTGTTCAAATCTTCTTGTGCCTATGCTCATTGCAACAAGCTGTTATCCAAACGTGAAGGAAGCGTAACTCTCTCTCGTGTGTAAAGATTGCTTTAGTCAGTAGCCCCATGCTAACTGACTTTGAATCGAATTGAATGTACCTACAACAAAGGTGCCCGTGAGAACTCAACGAGCGGATAACTCATTTTGTAGCTACTCTGTAATTTTAAGGGGATTCATAAATATGTGTAATAATAAGGCCAGGTGCGCGATATCTTGCCATCATTATAATCTTTTGTCTAGGCAAAGGTTAGTTGGATTGGCAAATCAATTGGGGAATACTTACCAGGGCGTCAAGGAACTCATCAACCATCTCTTTTTCATCCTGCATCCACTGCCATTTCCATTCAGACTCTGAGAATGTTTGTGCATGATCAAAATCTATCCAGAGGACCCTTTCTGAGTATTTCTGAACCATCATGTTTCGAGGATAGGGATCACCATGATAAATTCCTACTCCATGAATGCTTTCCAGAATTGTACGAAGTGTGGCAATGCGGTGGTCTGAAAATGTTGAAAGATCTATTTCATGCAGATCCGGAATGTATTCGATAAGGATAGCATTAGGAAGTAGCTTATCCTTCAAAAACGGCTTCAAAAAGGGTTGGCATGATATTGGATCGATCTGTTTTATCATACCGTAAAAGTCCGGTACCACTCTCTGTTGACATAAACCTTTCTCTTTTAGACGACGATATGCAGTGCTCTCACAGGTGAAGGCATCAATTTCACGGTTCGAAGGGTCGGCGTGAGATCTCTCTGTCGTGTGGTACTGAAGTTATGTCAAGAAATGCTCAGGAAACTAGATTCATTAGTAACATACCACCTTTAAGACCCGTGTTTTCCCTTCAACAGTCACTTGGAAAATAGTAGAAGAGTCAGATTCTCTAAGAACGCGGGTGAAAGTAATATCAGCAATTGTCGGTCCCATGGCCAGCTTCGTAAGAGGTACTACTGCAATGCTTTCGGTCGGATACTGGGAGGAAGGCCTTGTTATGTAATGCACGGACCCCGAGCGTTCTGACCTCGGCGGCTAGGTATAGGTATATTATCACCACTAGCCTAATCTATCACTCTAGCTTCCTCAGCCACATTAAAATATTTTAAAATTTTAAACGGTTCTGCTAGCACTGTGGTACTTGGGAATGCTTTCTTCCGACAACCAGTGGTGGAGCTTATAGTGGCTGGGTCCCAAGTATATTTTGCGCTTCATCAGTGTTTTATTTTCACCCATTTTGTCCGGGTTCGGAGGACTGAGGTTCATTCCGTAGCTTTGATATTCTTTAATTACCAGATGTCTAGTTGTCTTTTCCTTATATACACCTTTTTATGAGCAAAGAAAGTATTTATTGATTGCTACTTGATAGTGAAAATGACGCTTATTCAGTGATGTTACATAGTGTTTGTGGAAGTAAGCCATTGTAGTCCAGGCTTACCTGTTTCTTCATTCGCAGACTTATAGTATTAGTGTTCAAGCTCCGCAGATTATAATTATAACAATCCAGACGTCGGAATCTCCTCAGTAACTATTGACAGTTACACCTTCAAAATACATAAGTAGCTATCATTCTAACCGAGGAATGAAAAGTCCTTCGGTGTATGATTAGATCTAACTCTTTATACAGGGGAACTGTTCTTGCCACTTGAATTCGGAAAATTCAAATATGATTGATCTAGCTAAGGAAAGGCCTCCGCTTCGTCATACTGATGGGCGCTGGCTTTCCAACGATATCATTAATGGACACCATGATTCACGAAATTGTAAAGTCTCTGCTGACTGAGTGCCTCATCCGCATGAAAGAGCATGGAAGAGCATGGTGCTCTCATTACTGTGGCCGTAGGGACGATAGCACAGAATGAGGGATACCACTAGGTTGTTCAATGGCTGGCTGATGCAACTGAGGTTTATGGGTTGCTGCATAGGGCTTAGTCCAGGCCCACGGGTCGAAAGAGTTGCACGAGACAATCGAACCAAGATGAGTTTAATGTTCCCCTGTGTAGAGCTTGTCAGTTAGGAAGAGACTGACGTCTAACCCGGTAGGAGCGTCCAGGGCGATGGAATTCGTTGTACTGATACTCTACATAAGGTCGTATCCAACGACAGGCCCGGCTCGTCACGTAATGGCGTTGGCCCAGGTCGCGCAAGATCGCATGCCTAAATTGAACAGTCAGTCGGCAACATTATCTAGCTATTTGTGGAAGATAATACTTACACCCAGAATTGAGAGTCCGTGGCTCTACTAGGCACTTCAAATATCTCCTGGTTACCGCTATGGATAAGCTCTGCAAAGTCATGTACCCGTAGACCAGGGGCGACTCGCCATTCCCAGCGTTTGACAGCCGTCAATGGGATTGCTACAGTTGAAGATGCCCATTCCAGCATTGCGGCTGGGATACCAGATACCGATTTTGTGATGATGCGGACGGAGACCCTACTGCTAGGGATGATCAAGTAGATTGACCAGTACAGATCACGCGGCGCACGATTGACTACCACCCGAATGCGGGAAACTGGTCGCCAGTCGAATTGGAGAAGCCAGGGATCGATGGGTGGCATTCTCAGAATTGTTTTTCAAGAATAGCCGTTTGTCAAAGTGCTTGGTAATGTGGAAAGGGGGTTTTCGTTAATTGAGTGTTGTAGGTTGTGGTGTCCTGATACGCAGAATGATCGTTTGACCAGCGACTTATATACATCAATTCTCTGTGTTGCTCGTCAATATTCATCGGGATATCGCATTGCAAAGACATTGCGTTAGTAATTCAACATTCGACTTTACGCGATATTGAAACACTCTACATGCAGGTATTGGAGATTCACCTTTGGCAGGAGTCCATATCAAATAATATCGCTTTCTGGGAACCAATCTCCTCAAATTTCCAATTAATCCTGTAAACAGATCGCAATCACAACACTTCTTTTATTTTTCGCCGGTTGTTTCTAACACATCCGGTGGCATTTGTCGCAATTCTGTCAACAGCTTAGGGCGGCCTTGACTAGGGCTTTGTTCATGAAACCCTAAGTCCAGCGTCTTTCTATGGACTATGAGCTTCGGTGCGAACTGCGACATCGACTCGATCTCGGAAACAAAGAGGACTTATACGTATCCACGAATTCTACATCAAAGAGAAAAGACTTTCCAAACAAAAGCTTAACAAACATCCTACACATACCTCAAATTGGGTGAATCTATCCCGGAACGACATTACTCCGGCTCGGTGGTGATTCAAATCGAGTACAGATACCATAGTCATTTCGTATAGTGAATGAGTGGTGATAAGAGTGGCTAGCCTTACATCTGATTAACTATGTAGCTACTTGCAGAGCTCAAAGGTGTGCATCGAGCGGACCACGATGGCTTCGGCTATAGAATTAAAGCTTCATTGAGTCGAGTAGGTTGACCCCCCGCAAGCTAGAATATTGGCTGCAAAAGTCTACGGAGTAGGGACAAAAGGGGCGTCTTGTAGGTAATCAAACACTGCTATGGGTATCCTATATGGCACTTGTAATAAGCGGTTTTCGGGAATGACATTGGAGCTAAATCTACCTATTCCAAATACTTTTGTTTTTTAATGCCATGAGACTGTCTAATGTGTCTATTAATCAAATATAGTCACAGATTAATTTTCCAAACTATAAAATCCATATATCTGCTTTCTGTAACAATTAAATAGGCATTTAGTGAGATTCTAATCGTCCTAGAACAATAGAGCTACAGAATAATCTCACCGGTGCTTAATACAGCTCCCACAAATGCACGAGAGTCTGAAGCACGAGCTTTGGGGGACAACAGCCGCTAGTGGGTGGCTTCTGCTTGCTAGTTCGCTACTATATTCTGCTAATGAGCTAGCTTTGAGGCAGCTAATTATTATTACAAAGGATTGCCATCGTCATACCTTTCGTGTTTGGCGCTGAGCCGCAAGGGGCAGCCCGAGCCTCATGCTACTAAACCAATAGAGACACATCTACCAAATTCGGCTCGACTATTCTACATTTATTATTTTACACACGATCATTGCAAGAGCGATGCATTGGAAACCCTGATGATACATTATTAATTGAAGATAAAGTTCATGTAAGTGTGAAACTCAGATGAATTCATAGTTGATAACTAGGAATGAAGTATATAATCCAGTCTATTTCCGCATCTAGGTATGTCAATTCACTCTCACGTCTGATTCAGTATCACCACCACAATTTTCCCATTCGTTCCTTTTAAAAATCCACTACTTTTTTAACGGCTGGCCGTTTTCAACTTGCTTCTTTTCACTCTTTCACTGCCTCGATCGTCCAACATACGTACATAGTGGCATCTGACGTTCAACAATCATGATTTTAGCTAAGAAAACTATTCTCGCTGGCTATCTCGTCCTTTGCAGCGCAGGAACTGTGCTATCTTTTCCTCTGACACCCCGCCAGCAAGCCATCTCGGACATAGACATATTGCAGTTCGCCCTGACGGTGAATCTCTCTCCTCCCATGCATTCAGGAATTCCAAAATGTGATCAATACTAATCAGCAATATAGCTTGAACATCTCGAGAATACTTTCTATAAAGAGGCCCTCTCCACTTTTTCGGAAAATGACTTTCTTGCCGCTGGTTTCGACAAGGTCTTCATCTCTAATTTGGAATTCATCGCGCACGATGAAGAACAACACGTTCTCCTCCTTGAGTCAGCCATTTCGCAAGCCGGAGCAACTCCGGTGGCAAGCTGCCAATACAAGTTTCCCATCACCGGAGTATCTAGCTTCGTCAATCTTGCAACAGTCTTGGAAGGTGTGGGTGTGTCAGCTTATCTGGGTGCCGCAACCGCAATCTCTTCAAAGTCGATCCTGAATGTAGCTGCTGCAATCACTGTTTCCGAGGGTCTTCATCAAGCAATACAACGTGCTAGTATTCTGGATGTGGTATCTGCGAATATCGCCGGCACTCCACTCTCACCCAACGCCATATTCACTATTGCCAGCGCCTTCATAACGAGTTGCCCTTCATCGAATGCCGCCTTGCCCTTCAAGGCATTCCCAGCGCTCTCAATCAGTCAGGGGTCTAAGTCTAGCAACTTATTCGCCGCCAACAGTGTTGCAACACTCAGTGTGGCTGGTGGGAATTCCACGGCAATTCCTGCCACTGCCTTCGTCACCTTTGTCAGTGGGCTGGACATAATTAGTGTACCTGCCCGTGTTTCTGGCGGTGCGATTTCTGTTACAATTCCTCCGCAGGTCTCTGGTCAGTCCTTTGGTCTCTTGACAAGCACGGCCATGAATGGCACTGGTGCGATTTTTGATGATAGTAAAGTGATCGCTGGACCAGTGATCATGGAAGTCGTGCCGGCGTCACCGACTATCAATTTCAATGTCCTTTAATGAAAAGCTGGTGCGCCACACTCTCAATGATGGGTTTAGTGATACGGATCCGCACCGGTGTGTGGCGGCTAAGCATACGTACAACGTTGCCACGCATAGCGGCATGGTGTGGTCTGGAGTCGCTCGGATATATCAGTTTTTGATATTGTCCTATGAATTTACGAGCGAGTAAGATAACCGGGTATTTATGCCTTATGCTACGCCGCCGCTTCGGACCCCTTGCCTGGACTGTGCCGGTGGAAAGATGTATATATGATCATATTATGAGCTATATGTACCAATGGAATCCCACATCTGCATCTAGTCAACCTTCTATCTACAACATAGGACCTGTCCACTCCTTCATACATTCAACAAGTCCATCAGTCCAAGTCAAATGAGGCGAATGACCTGCGTCACATTTGTAAACTGTAAGATTCGTCTCTTCTCTTTGTGCCTGCATTGCAACCATCATTTCTTGATATACAAACGGCAGAGCGAGATCACTCTCACAGATCAGGAAAGCACAAGGCATTTCAGTATATGGATCATGATCCAATACTGTAGTAAGAACTGGCCCGGCTGTCATTGTGGACTCGTAGTATTTTGCTTCATCTTCCGGTAATCCATTGAAGAAGTATTTAGCGGCATCAACAGTGGATGCAATACTCTCGAAGCCATTACCCTGCATTTGATGTGGTCATTATAGCGGTTCCGACGTAACGGGTAGTGTATGAATGAAACGTACATGAAACCGACAATACGGCGGCACAATGCCTTCCGAACCATTCTGTGACTGAAAGAATGAATGGACGGATTGGCCCTGGGGAATCAGAAATGCGGTAGCATAGAAAATGCCGACGATACCTCCTTCAAGGTCCTTCGCCTGCCGAACTTTTCTTTGATACTTCTGCCGGGCCACATATGTAGCCAGAAAGCCGCCAGAAGAGTGGCCATACAAGACGACGTTCTTGCCTTCTTGGACGATGAGTGTGTCGAGAACCTCGTTGATCACGACTGCATCGTCGGCTGGCTGAGGGTAGCCGTTTGCTGGTGGAGGGCTGCTGAAATCAAGGGAATCGTCTGGTAATGTGCCAATATTCAGTTTTTGCAGATCTGATGTTGGTAGTTGTGGACAGTAGGCTTCTATGCCTTGCTTTTGGAGAGCCCTCATGAAGGGTTTATATGGGATGGGAGTGTGGTAGGACCCATGGCAGATGACGACGGTGAATGTACCCATAGCCTCGCCAATATTTTCCGCAAAGTCGAAGTGATTGTGAAATATCCAGAAGATTTTTTTTTTTCCATATGTGTACAAGGAGAACCCAACACTTTATATGTGAGACCTCGACCTGATAATTCTTTAGGGCTGACATGTAGACGTTAGACTTAGAAATAAACGTTGCTGATTGGTCGGTTCGTATACTTGTACCTGACCAGCCAACAATACCCCAGACACAGCTTATCTAGGTGGATCAAAATGAAATTTAGGTAGACGATAACGTGACAGGTACTTCACATGACAGCTAGCTCATTTCCAGAAATAAACGACCAATTCATTCTTGCTGCTCCAAGTACATCGTCGTCCATATCCTTAACCCTAGCCCTAACATGCTGCGCCTTCCCAATGAGGCTAGCGTTCTCGCTTGATCACTAGTACATAAAGAGACTAGTGAAAGTTCTGACGGAGGTGGCTGTCTCGTTGCCTGAGGCACCAAGGCCGCTGCGGGGAATCCATTTCTAAGCATGGAGAGTATCAATCTACAACAACACCACCAACTCCCTTTATATCACAGAGGACGCTATAAATCAGAAGCCCCTCATGCCGCTTGTCTCCTTGCTCCCTCATGGACAAAATTCCGGTAGAGATCCTAACGAAGATCATCGACTGTAAGTCTGTCCCAGCCCCGTCTCGTTACCTACCGTGCCTTTAAACGAAATCAACACATCGTGTTACCATACTGATCAGCCTTCGGCAATACAGATCTCAATCCTCGAGAGCAGGCCAAGCTGCAACTTGTGTCACGTAAATTCTTCGAATTATCGCGAGACAATCTTCTCTGGAGACTGCACTGCTATGAGAGCTCGGGCAAAGCAAACAACGGGAATGGGTTCACGCCGGCCCATATCTCCGGCGCCAGGCCGCTGTCATCGATAACGCCTCTGAGTACGCTGGGACCCCGTACGCTTCGTACTTTGATACAACCGCAACCGCAGAATGTTTCTGGGGGGAACGATAGCAATGACTACGCTGTGCCGTCCATCGGGCAAAGAAGCCGAGCCGCTGCCGAGTGGGATCCTTCATACGAGACGGAGGATATGGATTGGTATTCGGAATACATAGCTCGAAATGGACCCATTTCATTCAGTTGGATGCAGAGACCGGCAACTGGTGGCCCCAATCGTACGTTGAGAGATGCAATGGGGATGGGCCTGCTTAGAGATTGGAGCTTTGCGCGAGAAGACAGGGTCATCGCGCCTCTAGATGACGGAACAGTTTGCGTTTGGGATATGAATTATTCCCATTCAACCTCTGCAAATTCGCTGAAAGGTAAAATTACCGGTATGAGCCGCCCAGGTGTTTTGGTGACAGATATGTCCAAGCGAAGCGACAAGACACCTCCTCGCAGCCCCCCGCTCGAATTTCTGAACGTTGGCGAGTGCGTGACGGTGGATTCCATGCGAAGAAGGGCATATATTGCGGTAGGGAATATTCTCAACGAAGTGGACTTGGAAACTTTACGTGTCGTCCATCAACAAAGATATGCATGGTCGATATTTGCGTTGTCGCAAGAAACGGATTATTCAGTTCCACTTACACTAGCTACAACTTTGAGTCTGCAGATTTATGATGCCCGGCTTTCCTCGCCGGAGGAAGAAGCGGAGATTAGCCTTCGATGCGAAAGGGCACCGGGGCAATATATACCAAAGTCTGATCTTTATAGTCATCCCGATTGTCAGGTCCTACAGCTCCTTCCAAATGGAAAACCACCGCAACGCATTCGGAGCCCCGGCCCGCATCAAAAAGGCGCGGATTATGCTCCGCTATTCCAGCCTGGACCTTTATCTATACTACATCCCCCGACTCCGCATGTCAATACTATTCTTCTGGCAGGAAGATTTCCCAGTATTCTTTGTTACGACCGACGAACCTTTCCCAGGTTACAGACTGCCATTCACTCCGGAGGTCGATTGGCTGCACTAGCGTCAGTACCAGCTCCGAGCTTCCCTGTCTCGACCTCCAACTGGGAAGGAAAGCACACAATAGTAGCATGTGGTGAATACAACGGAAGGGGCTCCTTGGAACTATACGATTTGAATTTTCACGGATCCGACCCCGAGCATGAAGATAGCGAGTCACTAATGCAACCAGCGCGCTACCAGAACCGACAAAGTGCAGCAAGCTCGAAGTTGTTATCTGTCGCATCCCACGGCGCGCGTATAGTGTTTTCAGATTCAAACGGCAATGTCAAATGGGTGGAACGAGATGGACAAACTCAAGTACGATATTGGAACATCAACACAAGTAGACGGCAGTCTAGGATAGCGTCTCCAGAAGACGTCGATGAATCTAATCAAGTACGAGGGTTATTCTTCACTTCGGATACGGGTATGAGGAACGACGTAGTCCGGAAGATCCTCCCGACAGATGCCAAATTGAACGGTGACGAGCTTCTACTGTGGTCCGGAGATCGCATAGGACGTTTACGATTTTCCCATCATGGTGATGAGAATACAGACGACGAGATGAATGATCGGATGTCCCTCGATGGCGATGAAGTAGATTCTACAGAACGACAAGCTCGTCGCGAGTCCAGGGCGCTTGAGAAGCGTCGCGAGCAGGAATATGCGCAACGTATACGGAGGGCACTTGAGCGACAGGCAGATGAGGTGAGATGGATGGGGCGACTGGGAATGACATGACATGATTGAGGTATAGAATACATTTGCAGATACTTCTACATAGTTGTAGTTGCATTGAGCATCTAGATGAACGAGACCATGATACACGACACCAATGAAAGATATCTTATCCATTTCCATCGGTCTGTGCATTAAGGTAAAAAAAAAAAATAAAAAAAAATAAGCCTCGGCTCAGCCCATCGTAAAGAGACCAGCGTATATCCGATGGACACAATCCCGGCCCGAAGAGCCCGGAACACCGACCGATCTGACTCAACGGCCACTCCAATTGGTAATCGATTAATCATCTTCATCTGGCTTCCATACGTGGTCCAGTAGTATGAGAGTCGCGTGATTTGCAATCTTTAGATTTATACTTTTTCCTCAGAGTGATTGGGGCCATTTTCTTGAGAGTTGATTACTCAGATTCAACTGTCGTTGTCGCCGAGTCGCCGCTTTATTTCTGGTCTGGTGTACCCCGCATACTATCCGAAGACTTTACAATTTGAGCTCTACCTATCGCCAAAGTTGCTGTCGGACGTCAATTGTCATTGAAAAAGATCTACGACGTTCGGTGCAATGTATCCCGGAGAACAAAGCACGATATAACGAATCCAGCATCTACCGGAACTTTGAATCGCAACAGCCGCGGCAATATATTTCTCGTGATACCATCCGAGCGCACCGGACGACATATTCTAAGCACTTGGAGAATTTGCATTGAATAAGAACCCATATACCGAGGGAATATACAACAACACACCCATCATGCCCTCTTTCACCGAGGACAATCTAACCTTTGATCCCGTCGAGGATGCGGTCGCAGCCTTCAGTGAGTCACGCCGCCATATTCTTCCTCCACGCAATCATCTGACATCTGCACAGAAAACGGCCAATTCGTAATCGTCCTCGACTCCACCGACCGCGAAAATGAAGGCGACCTCATCATCGCCGCCGACGCCGTCACAGAATCCCAAATGGCCTTCTTGGTGCGCTACTCCAGCGGCTACGTCTGCGCGCCCATTTTACCTTCACACGCCGACAAACTCCTCCTGCCGCAGATGGTGATTAACAATGCCGATCCGCTGATTACCGCGTACACGATATCGATTGATTCGAATGATACGTCTATCACAACCGGTATATCGGCGTATGATCGCGCGTTGACGTGTAGACAATTAGCGAACCCCAACATAAAGGCGGAGAATTTCAGACGGCCGGGACATATTCTTCCGCTCAGGGCGAGGGAGGGCGGTGTTAGGGAGAGGAGAGGTCATACAGAGGCTGCGATTGACTTGTGTCGATTGGCCGGGCGGAATTTGGCGGGTGTTATCGGCGAGCTTGTGGAGGAAGGGGAGGTTGTTGATGGTGTGGCGGAAGTTAGGGGCAATAACGGTATGATGAGGAGGGATGCATGTCTGAAATTTGGAAGGAGGTTTGGAATTAAGGTCACCACGATTGAGGATATGGTTGCGTATCTCGAAAAGGTCGATCCGCAGGGAACGTTTGCATTTGTTAATGGGAAGGCTTGAGTTTGGAAGGTTGGACACAAAGGCATAGAGGATTTTATATCGTGTATAATATCTACTTGTATCTACAATTTCTCTTCTCTCTTGGATAGAGGTTAGAACGGAGGTGAGAAAAATAAAATACATTGCGCCATGAATCTAATATCTATACATTTTCTCCAGTCTAGGGTATCGTTTTGTTTTTATGCCCTCATCAAGGGTCTATCAAATAAACAATCATACAAGCAATTTTGTAAATCCCACGCAGGCTGCCCGAAAAGTAGATGTCAGTCAAATGTCAAGTAAAATGCCAGCGCCGGTGCAATGCTCAATTCAAATTCAAATAATACAGCGGGGATTATTTTCATCTTTTCAGATGCGAATAGTCTCGAAGAATACCCATCATGTGAGTATTTGTCGTCTTGCCGGTTCGTCGTGGTTTCTTGGTCTTCTTCTGCTCAACCTTCGGACGAGGCTTCACCACCTTGTTTTTATTCGTAGGAATCATGCCCGCCTTTTCCAAATCTTCGATAACTTGCTGCTGATCTGGCACCTTGGTCTTTTCCCAGATTTGCCGAAATTCATCATCAAATTTATGCATCAGCGACGGATCGTTAGCCCAGACCATCTTCGGGTGGTTGTCCTTTTTGTTTCGTGTGACCAACAGCTTGCCCTCTCGTTCGAGTTTGTCGATAGCTTGCTCAACGCCAGGCCAGCCCTCTTTCAAGTCTTTGACCAGTATACCCGTCATCGTCGTTTGCGACTGGAGTTTTCGTAGCAACTGCTCCTCAGAGCGAATATTGTGCGGCGGTCGGAAAGTGAATGTACCCTTTCCATCGGCTCCGGATGGATCATAATTCACTTTATCGTGGACTTGAAGGATACTTCGTAGCGCGTGAACGTAGCCTTGGTCATGCCGTCGCTCTTGTAGCGATAGGTATCCGACGATGTCCTCGAAAGTGAGTGGCGCATTCTTCTCTTTCATCTTCTGAATCGCATAAAGGACATTCGTCATAATATCCTTGCCCGTACCGGAGTCGGCGGGTTGCGAGTAGACGACATTTGCGGGTTCATGGCGGCGCGTTGGGCCGGGTGTGCCTGGGGTGGAAGTAGGCTGAGAAGAGGTCGAAGAGACAGGCTGACTGCTGCCGATGATGCGCTTTTGTTGTGGTAGGCGCCCGGCGGATGAGACGACGCTGGAGTTGAAGCTGTTGATTTGTTGCTGGAGATAAGACATGATGGCTTGTTGATGCTTGCGATCAAGGCAAAAGAGTGACAGATAGTTCTCCGAGGTTGGAAAGGAGAGTAAAATGAGCTGACGGACTGGGGTTGAATTCCAGGTGGATGTCTCACAAATTGCGCTGAACAGTAAAGTGAATCATGCCCAGCAAGTGATATGAACAAAGAATGCGAGGTCTAGATGCTGGAGATGCAAGTGAGTCAAAGGTGAAGTCTACGCCATGGTAAGGCAACGACATCACGTGACCAATTTCGATCCGAGCTAAGGAAGCTCTCCGCGACTGAACGCAGCTTCTCTTCTTTCCTGCTCCAAGTCAACCACGGCGTATCGCTTTGTCGAGGGCCAGACAACAGACTCTCTTTTCTTTACTTTCTTTCTTTTCTACCCGATATTGCACTATCTAAATTGTGTTCAATGCTTGATATGCATTGAGTAGCTCATTGCGCGCTGTGTGCCAACAATAAACACTGCACATACGCGCTCGATTCCATCAACTTGACCATCTTTTCAAAGCTCATTACAAAGGGACACGGACCACAATAGGATTGCATTCGCTCCCCCGAGCCTGTTGAGGCTACAGAACTCAACATGGCTTCAGCGACCATCGAGACTCCGTTTCTCGCTTCCCATTACGGCATCGCCGAGGCTACATTAACAACACTTTCACAAGCACCGACGGTCGAACTCGTGAATCAGCTGTTGGAGAGCATCACGGCCAAAGCTCGCGAATTTGATGAGCTGAAATCCGACAAGCTTCGCCTCGAAGTCGAACTGGAGAATGCCGTCCGCGCCAGCGAGTCGAAGATCAAGGTGTTGAAGAGTTCTGTTGAAAAGGGACTAAATGAAACAGCTACACTGCGCACGCGCCTTCAGGAGTCTGGTTAGTACTACGCGGCGGATTTTTTAAAGGGTTGTCTAACTGGGTACAGAAAATGCTCGATCGAACCTCGAATCTGAGATTACAGCTCTCAAGTCGTCCACTACTTCGAATGAGTCGGAGGTCAACGGTCTCAAATCCCGTATATCGTCTCTCGAGAGCTCCAACCGCGACACCTTGGCCCTCCTTGAGTCCAAGACAACTGCTTACGATAAACTGTCCGAAGAGCTTACCGCTACTCATCAAAAGACAGTGGAACTTAGACGCCAGCTTTCTACTGCGGAACAGAATCTCCAGTCAGCAAACTCTGCCTCCACCAGTGCTCGATTCCGAGAGCAAAGTCTTCAGCAGGAACTTGAGTTGACCAAGAAGAACAACGAATATTTCGAGACCGAGCTTAAAGCGAAGTCCGCCGAATACCTCAAATTCCGCAAAGAGAAGAACGCTAGAGTTGCGGAACTTCAACGAGAAATCGAGGAAGCAAGCTCGAATATTGATCAGCTTCGACGCAGCGAAAATGCTTTGAAGAGCCGGTTGGATGATGTCGAGCACAAGTACGAGGAGTCCATTGCTGCTATGCAGTCGCTTAGGGAGGATGCTACTTCAACTTCCGAGTCACTCCGAATTGAGCTCGAAAGCGCCAACCGCTTGGCAGAACTGCAGGGCAACGCAGCAGCAACCGCCAAACAACGTGTACAAGAGTGTCAGATTGCGCTCGAGAAAGCGCGTGATGATGCTGCAGAGGAAATTTCAAGACTTCGCGCTGAGATTGAGACCGAACATTCGGACAAGGAGGCTGCGGAACGAAAAGTTGCCGAGCTAGAAGCCAAGCTGAACCAGGTAGAAACGCAAGCACCATTCACCCCCGGTCCCATGAACGGAGGACCTTCAACACCAATACGCGGATCGACACCTGTGGGAACATTCTCTCCACGTACGTCTAAGGGTCGTGGTGGTTTGACTTTGACGCAATTATATACTGAGTACGACCGAGTCCGAAGCCAGCTTGTAGCTGAGCAGCGCAATAATGCCGAACTCAAAGCTACACTGGACGAAATGGTTCAGGATCTAGAGTCTAGCAAGCCCGAAATTGACGAACTGCGTGCGGACCATGCAAGGCTTGAGAATGCTGTTGTGGAAATGTCGGAGGTCCTTGAGACTTCTGGTAAGGAACGGGATGAAGCGACACGTGAGGCAAGAAAGTGGCGCGGCCAAGTCGAGGGCTATGAAAGAGAAACTGAAATTCTTCGACAGCAACTTCGTGATCTTAGCGCTCAGGTTAAGGTGTTGGTGCTTGAGGTCGCTCTCTCGAAAGAGGACCAGGAATACGATCGGGACGAATTGGAAAAGCTCGCCCGTAATGAGATTGAAGAATCGATGGTCTCTCTCAATGCCACAGGTCGCTTTATCACACAGAATTTGACCACTTTCAAGGATCTTTCCGAGCTCCAAGAGCAGAACGTCACATTGCGCCGCATGCTCCGCGAGCTGGGCGATCGTATGGAAAGTCAAGAAGCCCGAGATAGGGAATCAGCTTACCAACAAGACCAGGAGGAATTGAAGGAATTGCGCATCCGGGTACAGACTTACCGCGACGAGATCATGAATCTAACTGCGCAGACCAAAAGCTACGTTAAGGAGCGCGATACGTTCCGTAGCATGCTCATGCGCAGGGGTCAAGCCGGCGGAGATACTTCTATCTTCTCCCAATCTGTTCCCCTTGGTTCCGCACCTCCCACAATGCCACAGCAAGCCGCCGATGGCACTGATTATGCGGACTTGCTTCGTAAAGTCCAAGCTCATTTTGATACCTTCCGTCAAGAAACAGCAACTGATCACTCTGCACTCAAACAACAAGTCAATGATTTGTCTCGCAAGAATAGTGAACTCATGAATGAGGCTAGCCGATTGAACAGTCAACTAGGCGCGGCAGCACAGCGGGCTGAGTTGCTACAGAACAACTTTAACCTGCTCAAGAATGAGAACGTGGAGATTCAGAAACGTTACTCCAACTTGCTCGAGAACGTCAACCGTCAAGATATTAAGACACAACAAGCCGCCGAGGATCTAGTTGCTGCTAAGGGCATGTGTGATAGTTTGCAACGCGAAAACGCCAACCTGAAAGCAGAGAAGGACTTGTGGAAGAACATTGAAAAGCGACTCATTGACGACAACGAGTCTCTTAGAAATGAACGCGGCAGACTCGACTCCTTGAACACCAATCTACAGAACATACTCAACGAACGCGAACATACCGATGCCGAAAGCCGCCGTCGACTCCAGCACAATGTCGAATCTCTGGAGACTGAATTACAGTCCACCAAACGAAAGTTGAACGATGAGGTGGAGGACGCAAAACGAGCAGCCTTGCGTCGTGAATACGAACACGAACAATCCCAAAAGCGTATCGATGACCTGGTTGCCAGCCTCAGCTCTGTTCGCGAGGAATTGATTGCTGTCAAGACGACCCGTGATCATCTTCAGACAAAGGTTGACGAATTGAGCGTCGAGCTCAAAAGCGCCGAAGAGAAACTTCAGGTCCTGCAGACTAAGCCCGGTGTTGCTCCTGCTCCTACTACAGCGGCAGCAGATACCGTGCAAGTACCTACTAATGGTCTCACGCGGGAACAAGAGTTGGCAATCGAAGTTTCAGAGCTGAAGCGTGATCTTGAGCTAGCTAGAACGGATCTGGAACACGCAAGAGAGCAAGTAGAGGACTACAAAGCAATCAGTCAAGCCACGGAAGAGCGTCTTCAGTCGGTTACAGAGACCCAGGAACAGTATCAAGAAGAAACAGAACGGCTTGTACAGGAGAAGGACAAGAGAATCCAGGAACTTGAGAAGCGCGTGGAGGAAATCTCATCTGAGCTTACTACAACTAACAACGAGCTTTCCAGGTTGCGCGACGAGCAGAGTGAGGTTTCACGACGCGTTGAGGAACAGAAGACAAACTATGAGGCTGAGATTTCACGGCTCAAGGATGAAGCAGAACGACAACTTGAGAATGCAAGGACGTATGAGCAGAGTGTGCAGGCACAAGCTGAGATCGCCCAACAAGCTCAGCAGAATTATGAGAGCGAGCTTGTCAAGCATGCTGAAGCTGCCAAGCTTCTGCAAACTGTCCGCTCCGAAGCGAATCAACTGCGCCTTGACATAGTTGATGTTAGGACTCAAGCCGAGAACGCCAAGAAAGACCTATCACAGAAGGAAGAAAGCTGGGGAGAACAGAAGGATCGTTTCGAAAGAGAAATCTCAGATCTGCAGAAACGTCGAGAGGAAGTGCTGCATCAAAATAGTCTTCTCCACAATCAGTTAGAGAACATCACGAAACAGATCACAGCCCTGCAGAGAGACCGTGCAAACATTGTTGCGGAGGAGGAGGAAGGCGAGGGCACGAGCTCCAGTCTTGATTCGCTTCAAGAGGTTATCAAATATTTGCGAAGAGAAAAGGAGATTGTTGATGTTCAGTACCACTTGTCTACTCAAGAAAGCAAGCGCCTACGTCAGCAATTGGACTACACTCAGTCTCAGTTAGACGACACACGACTCAAGTTGGAACAACAACGACGTGCCACAGCCGACAGTGATCACCAAAATCTCAGCCATAACAAGCTTGTTGAGACCTTGAATGAACTCAACGTCTTCCGAGAGAGCAGTGTCACCTTGCGCAACCAGGCTAGACAAGCTGAGGCAGCTCTCGCAGAGAAATCGGCCCGTGTAGATGAACTGGTTCAACAGATCGAACCTCTTCAGGACAAGATCCGAGAGTTGGAAAACCTCGTTGAAACCAAAGACGAAGAAATGAAACTGATTCACGCCGACCGCGATCACTGGCAACAACGCACACAAAACATCTTGCAAAAGTACGATCGTGTTGATCCCGCAGAAATGGAGAGCCTCAAAGAGAAACTTTCAACCCTGGAGAAGGAACGGGACGAGGCCATTGCGGCACGTGATTCATTACAACAACAAGTAGATGGTTTCCCAGAGCAACTTGCGAAGACTGCAGAAGACAGCAAGGCGGAGTTGCGTGGCAAGCTGACTGAACAATTTGTGAAGCGGTCAAAGGAACTCAGTGGTCGGATCAATGCCAAGCAATCTGAGTTGAATGCAGTGCAGCAAGAGAAGGAAGTTATTCAGCAGGAACTCACCAAGGCTCAGGAAGAACTCAACCATCTCAAATCTAAGCCAGTCGAGCAACAGACTACGCCAATGGAAGTCGAACCAGCCACCGTTACTCCGGCTGTGCTTCAACTTGCACCTTCAACTACGCCAGGTGGAGATGAGGAGAAGATCAAGATGCTTGAAGAAAAGATTGCTCGGCTGGAGGCTGCTTTGGCCGAAAAGGAGGCCCAGTTTGACACAAGACTCAAGGAACGTTCTGATAAGATGAAAGAGACGTTCAACAACAAACTCGCAGAGCTTCGCAAAAACCACCAGCAGGAATTGGAGAATGCCAAATCACAGCAGCAAGCGCCTACCGAAGCTGGCCAACCTGCAGAACTCACTATACCTGGTACTCCTGCAAAGGGCGAGCCTGGAGAGTTGCCTGAACTTACAGACAGCCAAGCCAAGGATCTTGTGGCCAAGAATGAGACAATCAAAGATATCATCAAGCGCAACATTCAAAACCAGGTCAACAAAGTCAAGGCTCAATTGCAACAGGAAGCTCGAGCTCAGGCCGCAGCGGCTGGTCCTAGTCCCGAGGCTACAGCTGAGCTTGAAATTAAACTTACAGAGGAACGAGAGCGTCTCAAGAAGGCTTCGGAAGAGGCTATTGAGGAGAAGGTCAAGTCAGCTGTTGAGTTGAACGACAAGAAAATCGCTGTCAAGATTAGTATGCTTGAGTCGCGCGCAAAGACGGCTATGGCTAAGATTCAGGTCGTGCAGAAAGCTGCGACTGAAACGCCAGAGAAGCCTGTGCGAGAGGTTTGGGAGGTTGCAAAAGACGCCAAAGCGCCACCAGCTGCTCCTGCAACTCCTGCGAAGCCTACTGCCCCGGCGCCGACTCAGGCACCTATTTCGACACCTGCCGCTGCCACTAATAATGTCGCTCCATCGGCTGCTGCTACTCCAGTTGCAGCTGCGGCTCCGGCTCCAGCTCCAGTCCCTGCTCCCGCTGCTGCTCCTGCGGCCGCACATCCTCCAGCTCAACAACAACAGGCAGCCAATCCTTTCGCAGCAATTCAAGGTCAACAAGCTTCTCAGGCACAACCAGCTCAGCCGCAGGATGTTCCAAGTCCTTTCGCAGTCATCAAGCAGGATGGACAACCCCCAGCAGCCCAGCCCAATCAGCAGGCTTCCATCCCTCCCAAACCACCAGCTGGCGCTGTTGGTAACCACGCCGGACCTGGTCCCGCTGCACTGAGAGCCCTCCAGTCTGGACTTCCGATTGCACGAGGCCGAGGAGGTGGACGCGGGGGTGGTGCTGGGCATCAACAGACGGAACAACAGCCACAGCAAGGCCAGGCCCAGGCCCAGCGCGGTACTGGCGCTCAACGAGGACGCGGCCGTGGTCGTGGTGGTCAACATGTTCAGACCAATGTACCTCAAGCCACTGGCCAAACTGGGGATAGTCCCGGTGGTAACCGGGGTGCATTAAACGCTGGAGCTCGTCAATTCATTCCTCAGGGCAACAAACGTCCTCGCGAAGAGGGCAACGAGACGGCGGGTGGCGACGCTGGTGCAGGAAAGAGAATCAGAGGTGGAGGACACAATCGGGGATCGTGAAGAACGAAAGAAAAAAACATATTGACCGGTCAAAATTTCCTTTGTCTACAAAAATTATATATTGCACTTGATGCACTCTGTATGAATGACCAATTTTTTGTTATCGACGCAAGGATTGTGGGTGGTGTTCGGCGGCCTGGATTTTGTTTCGGATGTATTTAGAATTGAGCAGAGCTTGTCGTTGTGAAGAGAGGAAATGTATTGTATGAAATTGCCTCGGGTTGGCGGTGATCAAAGCAAGTAATTCCTCCGTACCTGCTCAATTATACAAGTCGTTGCACCGCAAGCGTCCATTTGTAGCTAACTCCGTGGGTATATAAAACAAAATCGTAACTCGTAAAAGTACTCATTATCTAATTACCTCCGTTTCCCTCCCCCACTAGCAGACAGACTAATCATTTTCGCCAACCCCTCCCTCTCCTTATGCAAAACCAACAACCTCGCATCCTCAATCCTCTTCGCATTCGGCCGATGCGAATGCCCGTGCTCCTCAGCAGCAGGGCCTACAAACCGTCTCCGTTTGCGTTGCCCAATCCCCGTTCCAGCAGCCCAAATAACAACCCAGTCTTCAACCGTGGTTCCCTCGGTGATCTCGCATGAGGAGCAGATCTTGGTGTGTGACCCGATAGTCGCGCTACGGTTTATAGTTGCCAAAGACTCGACCACGGCAGCGGAACGGATGTATGCCCCCGTCCGGATTGTAGCTTGCGGTCCTATTACCACCGACGACGATATGCGCGTAAGTATCCCCCCGTCTTCTGTCGTGGATGAAGTTGCGTTATTCGGCTCATTATCCCCGATTATAGTCTTCTCGCCGATTATGCATCCGTCGCCGATTTGTATGGGCCCTTCGAAGGAGTAGAGTCTTGCACGAGGGTGGATTACCGTGCCTGATCCGATTGTGATAGGGTATGTGCCGTGGAAAGTCGCTGTTTCGGAGACGGTGGTTGTTGAGTGTATGGAAACGGGGGCGCGGGGGGGAGGTGTCGGGCCTGATTGTTGATGGGAGGATGAGGAGACGCGTTGGCGTTGGGTGGAGGTTGAGGCTGAGGGGGGTGGTTTGAGGTATGTTGATGCCATTTTTGGTTTCAGTAGGGGTCTATCCGGCTTGGTGAGGCAGTGAGTCGTTGGACAGCGAATGGTGTAAAGTAAGGAAGTTGAGTTAGTGTTGAGGTTGTATTTCTGAGGTTGGCGATAGATGGAGAGGAGAGCTTTATCGCGGAGAATCGCCGGCCAGCCAATCGGAATGCGCCATCTGCGGAGATATCGACCCTCTCTGTTTGCTCGGGGGAACAACGGTAAACTCGGCGACGTTAGCATCAATGCTAAAGGGGTGCTCATTTATTAGGGATCATTGGAGGGCCGAGTATAGGATGCAGTAGATGCAAGCGTCTCAAAGTCAAGGCATGTATTCGACACATTATTGGTCTCACTGAGAAGACGAATGTTGTATTTCTAGGACTGGAAATATGATGAATCAGTAAAAATCAGGTCCTCAAGATTCCCTTCTTCAACGAGCGTATCCCATGTAGCCTGCAACTAGATTAGTATAAAAACACTTTCTCAAATCCATTGATGCCGGATACACGTACCCAATCAATATCCATTTCTTTATTCATCATATCAAACATATCAATCCCCCCCGACAAACCACGATTTAATATTTTAAATTTGAACGCCCATCACTACTGTTCGCGGCTTAAACTGCTCACAAATCATCCACCTCGTCCGTCCACCCGAATTTGTGTCCTCCCACACATGAATCCTCTATGAAAATAACGAAATCCTACTCTCGAATGACAAATCGTGCGCAGTAAGCACAAAGATGTTGTCCAGCGCATCTAGCTCTTAGATCTTTAGACTGTGTTCATAGCCGCTTCGTGTTCCAGGAAAAGAGCTCCTTGTATCTATGCCTAGAAAGACGAATGACGATAGTTAGTAGTAGCAGAGAGTAAATTAGATGTCATACCTGCATTTACCAATCAGAGGATACTCAACCTCACGAAGAGGATGTGAGTCATACGTAGTATATACTTCTATCATGCCTTGAATATATACAACGAGTATCATAACATCGTCTAATCTATACATGTCGTCGATAGTCATTCTATTCATCAAACCGACTAACCTCCCTCTCCTCCAAATCACCCGGCTGATCACCCGGCTTAATCCCAAAATTCCTCCTCCACTCCCACACCCCTCTATCAACTTCTTCCTTAGTCATTCCATCCCTGACCAAACAAAACGTAACCCCCAACTCCGTCTGCACGTTCCTGTTGCGCGCCTCATCGTCAAAAAACAACATCTGGTCATACGGTATATTGCAAGCCTGATGTATCCGCGTGAAGTGTTGCGTTTTGTCGCTGGGAAAGATTTGGATGTAGTCAAAGTAGTCCAGGGCGCGCACGGTGCGGCGTCGTGTGTCCCGCGCGGCGGGGTTGTCGGTGAAGGTTGGTATTACGTGGAGGGCTTTGAGCATGTCGCGAGCCAGGTCCGGGGCGTGGGTTCGCGAGGCGATTCCGAGGGGGATGTTGTGCGATTTTGCGCTATGCAGGATGGAGGATACGGCGGGGTAGAAGGCGAATGATTCCCCCCATCTGTTTACCTACAATCAGTAAGAAAGTCATTGAGCTGGTGGGTGAAAAGGGGGACTGACTTATCGACACAGCGCGAATTGTTGTCTTTGGGCTTGACGGGGGCGCTGACGTGGGTGTCGACCCAGAATGGCCATAATGTGTAGTCGAGGTCGAAGACGATGAGCTTTGGTAAGGGGAGTTTGTCGTTGAAGGTGGAGGGCGCATTGGCGGGTTCTTCAGGGGGGAGGTTGTGGTATGATTTTTGGCGGCGGAGCATGATGAGATTTTGTAGGGAATGCCGAATGAATAACGAGTATGTACAGGCGAACAAGTACTATGTTCCTTTTTTTTTTTTTTTTCTTTTTCTTTTTTTGAAAATTGAGTATGTACAAGAAATGATGTTGTAGATCCCCATCAGTGAAAGCCTTATCGCTGAGGCTAAACCTTTTTGAGGCTTGAGCCCCACTCTCTCTCCGTTTTCCCCGATTTGAGCCAATCACATCTCTGCGTCCACATGCATGAGTTGATGAGCTGGCACTCTTCTTGCTGACTCTACACAGTAGAACGCTTTAGTTAACTTAACTTAAGTTAAATGCGTGACTGGTATATGACTACATACATAACTAGTATATACCTACAGTAGAGCAAGTCGACTGAATATTCCATGTTGACTGTTGAGAACAGAAGCAAGGAGCACATAGTCCAGCTCGGCACATAACTTACGACGTCACTCCATCACATCAAACAAGGCACGACAGAACAGGTCAACTGTCTTGCGACTATTTAGGATGGCCAAATCCAGACTGCGAACTAGCAGTAGCGGCCGCTGGATATCCCAGGTTCAGGCTGGTCTTAGACTCTGGGTTAGCACTCCGGAGTCGCAGCTACCAGTATTCGGTTGTGCCAACATTTCCTGGTTCATCAGTGGGGAAGTGAGGAATATCGAGGTTGCGGCCATCCCCAACGTCATGTCGTTGAGAAGACAGGGCGAGGATGAATTTTCCTTTTGTTTGTGCAGCAGGGTATTGCCATGATCCTCGCTTCGCGGCTTTACTCATACATCCACTAGGTATTTAGATGTCAGGTGTATACCGTCTCCATCATATTCACCTCGTAAACTAGACCACACATGTGACTGACTCGGCAATACCCGATTACCGACACCGTTCAGTTCAAGACGGAAGCAAAGAAGAATGAGCCCCAAAAGAAGCCTAAGGAAGTCAGCAAACGCCGTAAACTCGGCTTCTCGTTCAAAAACCTGGGTTGGACGGAGTACAGAGTGATGTTGTACTCCGTAGGAGTCTAGGAGAGGCGTCAGTGACCCCATTCGGCTCCCGGTCCGGCCCACTCTTTTCCCCGTTTCTTATACAATCCTGGGATATCAGATTCGCCATGGCCACTGCCTTCCAGATAGTTGGAACAAAGTCTTGAGCAGACTGTAGCATGCGGAGGGATCCATGGTACAGGCGTATGCTATTCGTTCGCGTCGACGCAGGGCAAGGTTTAGAATTAGAAGGGAGAAGGGTCGGAGGACGGTTGAGAAACAAGATCTGTGACAGCAAAACAAGGCGATGGTGGATCCGGCCTGGGTTTGCTAGGGAGTGGCTAGACCAGTGACCACTGACCAGCAAGCAAGAAAGAGTAGTAGTTATGTGTGCAGTACTAAGTACAGGTACAGTCAAGATGGAATAACAATATAGGACTATGTATGTAGCATGTACAAGTACAGTAAGTACATAGTTACTGTCTGTCATACTGTACATACTACATAGTAGTTACATCCTGAAGAGAAGACAGCCGCCAAGAATCGCCTCCGCCCCATTGATTCCTGATTTCTCAGGCTGCCATCCCGCCTTCCAGATTAATTATTCTTCTCTTCCCGCCCACTGCCTGCCCAGTCTGTGTCCACCACTCACCCGATGATTCCCACCTTCCGCCTTCACCTCACTCACTCACTCACTCACTTACTCTCGCTCACTCACCATCTTGCTTCTCAACTCACGACTATCTTCTGCATCCTGGGGTACACGATTTTCCAGTGTGTTTCTGATTAATCTTAACAGATCTTCGATTATTCATCTTACTTTCATCAACCACATCATTTCCATGATGTCGCCTGTGGCCGTCTAGTTGCGAGACCGGCCATAATCTCGCCCTATCAGCAGGGCATTGTGGCCAGTGCCTCTGTGCAAGCAACTGCTTTACTCATCATCCACTGACCAGTGTCTGCACCAACAATTCATCCTCGTGTGATTTGCACATATCACTCCATTCCTGAAATCACGGTATTTACCGACAACCCCTTCCTATCCTACACTCGGCAATATCGCCGCTCAACGCAATGGAGGTCCCGGGCTCGCGATCTCGACTGCGAGACGCGTCACCAATCCCAGGTCCTTCTGATCACACCTCTCGACCAACATCCTCAAAGTCCACTCGTAGACGAGAGGTAGAGAAACATGTCACAACCACCGTCGGGCCAACGCCCAGCATCGGTCAGTTTTCGTTTGCCCCGGCTACCCGCACCACCGTCGTCACCACCACTACAACCACCACCACCAACTTTCCTCCGCTTATCCTCAACCCTCCACGCTCGGCTCGCGAACTGAACCCCAAGTTATATCCCCTTGCTTCATATCCTACCCCATCTGCTCTCCGCAATTTCCGGTTCGAACTCGATGGCCAGTCTGTGGTCTTTAATGAACCAGAAGATACCGATGCCGCTCTACACGAGGTTAGTAAAGTTTCACCCGAGCCCTGCTTCCTTTATGCTCTTTCCAAACTAACGACCACAGATACATGAACAACATGTCGCTTTGAAGTCGTCCAAAGGTGTGCTCACTTCGGTCGCAAGCTATGACGGTTCCAATCAGAACGCCAGCCCTCGTGCCTCGATTTCCCGTCCTTCGAGTGTTTCAGTAACCAACCGTCGAGCCGTTTCTCCATTTACATATCCTGAAGCATCTGGCAAACGCACACGGTCTTTAATGGTTCCTTTGGATTCTCGTGGGCAACAAAGAAAGAGTCGCCTGGGAGGGATTGCCTCCGCCACTAATTCGTCAGTGGCCGGCCTAGCCACCCCTGAAACCGAAACAACTCGCTTTCGCTTTGATCAACACGCTGCTTTGAGAAAGCGACTTCATACCGACAAAGTTGGACAGTCTGTAAACTCTGCCGCATCTTCTCAAGGCGACGCCACTCTTTCTCAGACTTCAACTCCAAGTCAGTCATTCGTTTCAAAAACTCGTGTTCGACATCAGAGTCCAGTCGAGGCAACTCCAGCCCTTGAAGATCAGTCGAGCTCTATGACGCGTGTCTTTGCGGACTATCATGGCCAAGATCCTCACTTGGCTACAGAAGACGATGTATCTGGTGAAACTTTCGTTGTGGACAGTGAAGGAACTCAAGAATCAGAGTCTTTTCAACAGACCGCTCCAACCGCTCTGTCTACTCATGGTTCAGTCCTCGGTCAAGACATGTGCCTGCCCAGCCCGAGCTTGTCTCCAGTAACCGCCATGAATACTCACAATCCGGACTACTTTCTTGAGTTTCCAGACGACCAAGGAACAGACACAGACTCGAGCTTGGATAACCATGTCCCTATTTTGTCCAACACTCTCCGGCAAAAGACTATGCGCAACGTGTCTAGTACTCAAACATCTACGAATGACATCGCTGTCCATCCACGGCCCACGTCTTTGATGGATATTCCGGGCACGCTAGAATTCTTCGAAGCCATACCCGATGAGATGAAGACTTATATGATGTATCAACTCCTGAAGCGTTGTCCCAAACCTACGCTACAGTTCGTGGCCGATATCGTCAACCCTGCGTTGAAGTGCGACTTCTTGGCTCTTTTGCCCGCAGAACTGACTCTCAACATCGTGAAGTACTTTGACTATCAGACCATGTGTCGGGCTTCTCAGGTTTCGAAGAAATGGCGTCATATTATCAACTCGGATGAACGGCATTGGAAGGAACTGTTTGAGACTGCTGGATTTAAGCTCCCACCTGGCGAACTGCAGCAGGCTATTAGAGAAGGTTGGGGTTGGCAATTTCCTAACGGACCGGAGGATTACGAAAAGGATCTATCTATATCAAACAGAAAAATGGATACCGACTATTTCAATCAAACATCGAATTTTTCGTCAAGCTTCTTGTCCAACTCGCTTTCTCTGGACGCTATTTCTCCACGCCGTTCAAAGAGGAAAGCCAACAGACCGCCAAGCCGAAAAATCGTCCGGCGTAAGTTGACGTCATCTCACAGGGTGGGATCTCCAGCCTCGGATTCAGACTGGATCAACGAGGTCTCGCTTATTGAGGGTCCCACGGCTGCTGCGAATGCTGCCGCCGCTGCCATTCCCTACCCTGACGTTGGTCTCAGCTCACTTCGCAATCTGCATCTTTACAAGTCGCTTTACCGACGTCACCTCTCTATTCAAAAAAGCTGGATGCGTTCCGACATGAAGCCAAAGCACCTGGCTTTTCGTGCTCATGATCGACACGTCGTCACTTGTCTCCAGTTCGACTCGGAGAAGATCCTTACTGGTAGTGATGACACCAAGATCCATGTATACGACACGAAGACTGGTGCGTTAAGGTCTATCCTGGAAGGTCATGAGGGCGGTGTCTGGGCGTTGGAGTATCACGAGAATACACTCGTTTCGGGTTCCACGGACAGATCAGTACGTGTGTGGGATATCGAAAAGGCCAAGTGTACTCAGGTATTCCACGGCCACACATCTACAGTGCGATGCCTGCAGATCTTGCTCCCCGCTGAAGTTGGCAAGAATCCTGATGGATCTTCAATTATGATGCCCAAGGAACCACTTATCATTACAGGATCGCGCGATTCCAATCTTCGAGTCTGGAAGTTGCCAAAACCCACTGATCCGTACTATCTCGATGCAAGCTCACATGCGGAAGACATTGATTGTCCATATTTCCTGCGCACTCTGTCCGGCCATCAATACTCTGTGCGCGCCATTGCGGCACACGGCGACACTTTGGTTTCAGGAAGCTACGACTGCACCGTTCGCGTTTGGAAAATCTCAACAGGAGAGTGTTTGCACAGACTTCAAGGCCATACTCTGAAAGTGTACAGTGTTGTTTTGGATGTGGAAAGGAACCGTTGTATCAGTGGTTCCATGGATAATATGGTCAAAGTCTGGTCGTTAGACACTGGGGCCTTGCTGTACAACCTGGAAGGTCACACATCCCTCGTGGGTCTATTAGACCTCAAGGGTGATCGTCTGGTCTCCGGGGCGGCCGACTCAACACTCAGGATTTGGGATCCAGAGAACGGTCAGTGCAAGAACACTCTGACTGCTCACACTGGAGCCATTACCTGCTTTCAGCATGACGGCGAGAAGATTGTTTCTGGATCCGACAGAACACTCAAAATGTGGAATGTACGAAACGGCGAATGCGTCAAGGACCTCCTTCGAGATCTCAGTGGGGTGTGGCAAGTACGATTCAATGAGCGCACTTGTGTGGCTGCTGTTCAGCGAGATGGCTTGACTTATATTGAGGTAAGCTCAACTGATTCTGTAAAGCTGGCTATGTGACTAACTTGAATACAGGTCCTCGATTTTGGTGCTTTCCGAGATGGTGTTCCCGAATACCGACTCGGTAAACGCACACTAGTAGACCGTTTTGGTCTATCTATGGACAATGACGACGACGAAGACGATTACGATGCTACTGAATAAGCACGTCGCGCATCTTCAACTACACGAGCCGATTTTCAACAGACATGATACCCCTTTCATGATTATCAACCTTCTTTTTATCTCCGGGTTTGCATATTGCATAGCGTGGGCGGTATTTCTCTCTTTCTCATATGGCATCTTTGATTGACAGGTGTTCGGTTCTTCGGGCTGGCGCAAAGTTACGACATGCAACGTTTCCCCGATATCCTTCAGGTCTTGCGAGCATACATATTGATCACAAGCATCATTTTGATTTCATACTGTCTATGGGCATACAAAGAGGATGGAGTCTTTATTATCTTTATTTCAGGATATCTTATGTGTTTTTATCCATTTTTCTGTGTGTGTTGGTTTTTCTTCTTTCAGCATTTTCAGCTATGTATTTGCAAGCAGGGCGCGACTCGTTTATATCAAGTGTATTGTGTATGCAACTTAAAAGCATGAATGGACATTTCCTTGAATTGAATCTCGTAATAGAGAGTAATAATCCGAAGTGTTTTATATATCTAGGCTTGACTGGACGTCGCGGTAGAGGTCAACTAAGGCTGTATCGATACATCAACCAGATATTCCCCTCACCCAACATTAAAGCAAGCAAGGATACGAGACATAGTTGATTGATACAGTGATACATAATTCAAGTCATATACCGATACTACAAGATGTACTCGTACAATTTTGGATACGCGTTTATATGCCATAATCTGTCGTATAAAATCGTGGCTTGCCATGGTTTTGTGTATAGCCATGATTTTCGACATTGAAAACAGCGTGGTAAATGAATGTATATAGAGGTCGTCAACATTGATAATTTTATTATTCTTCAGAACATAAATTTTGAGCCCAATACCTGGTTCAGTATGTTCTCATTTTATTTTGATCAATAAGATTTCAGTGCCTTCAAACGATATCGGGGTCATTGTTAGATATCATCAGTCCTCGACCATACCCTTGAGGAGAGAACGTTGAAGGACAGTACTAAGACCTCCTTCTCGAAACTCCTCATATCCGTGATTGTCATATAGCTAATAGTCTCCAATCTCTTCTGTAGGGTTCTTACTACATCTGGATATCGACAAACGGCCTGTCTAGACTTTGATCTTGCATTTACGCCCAGTCCCGTCAGTTTAATTCTCTTTCTATTCTCTCCTGGAAATCTCCTTCCCATCGAAATACATATTTGCAAGACACTATTTTGCAAATTCATTTGATATTGAAGGAAGACGTCATCTACAAACAGAGGCGACTAGCTGGGCGCAGGTTGTTATAATATTTTTCTTCATTCTTCATCCTTCTTCGTCCTTCCTGTCCTTAGTCTGCAACAGAGAGAACTCTTTCTTGTTTACTTACACTATTCTCCGTCCAAGTGATTCCTCCGGACGCTGGCTGAAGCTAGGCAGCCTTCTTGTTAGCCTTTTACTTATCTTCTGTTCCCAACTTCCTCTTTTGGTCGCCTTGAGGCTTGGGTGTTCAGTCTGTTGACATTCACAACTTTCAGACATCAATTCAGTCCTCTGCTACAGTGCACCATGGCACGACTAAATTACACTGCTGTGAGTTGGCTCTTTTATTGATGACGCGTTGTTTGCTAACAACGTCTAGAGAAAGATCAGCGGTGTCAAAGCTGGTCTAGCTGTGAAGAAAGACCTGGTATATCCTTTCATCTATTCTTTATGTTGAATACTCTAACCTATCATCCAGAACAAACGCATCCCTTCAACCCCAAACTTCAAAGTCCGCGACCCCATCCTCGAAATCGACGTCTCAGGCAAAGAACTCACAGACGACGGCTTCAACGAATTCATCCTCGATCTTCGTATCGCCCTGCAACACACGAGCCCCGAATATCCGCAAGGCATCAACAGATTACAAGAACTACTCCTCAAAGGAAACTGCCTGACCGTCAACGCGCTCGTGGAGCTCGCAAAAGTGATTCAACTCAGCGCACGGGATCTCAAGGAACTCGACATCTCGAACAATGAGATCAACATCGTCACGGTCTCGGACGCGCAGAAGTGGAAGTATTTCTTGCAGTCGTTTGAGCAGTGCTGTGTGTTGAAGAAGGTTGATTTTAGTGGCAATTTGTTGGGGACGTTAGGGATTGAATTATTGGCACGGGTGTATATCCGTAGTGAGCTTGATTTTGTGGAGGTTGTGGAAGAGAATGATGAGGAGGGGGATGTGCGTGAGGATTTGAGGCGAGAGCACATCACTGAACGCGATGACGAGGTTGCTGATCAGAGAGCCAAGGCGGTTCGACGAGGTCAGTACTGGCCCCATATCAACTTATTTGACAAGATGAAGCTGACATTATTGAACAGGCTCTCCCCAAGCTTCTGCGTCTAAGCACCATACTCATACCGACGCAGAACTTCGACGTTATTCTTGCACCCGCGGCCTGCGTTCAGTTCCGTACCTCATCCTTCAAGAAGTCGGCATGACCAACGCCGCCATCGTTCACCTAGCCGAAATGCTAAGACTTCATCGCGCTCCGGAGAACCTCTTGTCCTTCCTACCAGGAGGCAAGCCACCCTCTCTCCCGCCAACCGAATACGGCCGCTGTGGTATCTACTGGCTTCCAAACAAGAGTCTTAGCGTTCTATCTCATCGGCTTATGCAACTTACGGAGGAGATCAAGGAAACCACCGCCGAAGCCAATTCCGAGGACGAACTTGCCGAAGATTTCGCTGGTTTGGACATGGATTTCGACTACGAAGAAATCGAGCGTGCTCAGGAGGAACGTGAACGTCGTCGTCGCCATCGGCAGAAGTTGACAATCAACCTTGGCCGCACCATTAGTCAACAGCGGATTCATGTATTGGCTACCGAGGGACTCCGAAAATCCGTCCTGTGGCATTGTGCACTGCGTATGTTGGCGGTTGCGCGAGCCATCTTGCTGAGCTACGAGAATCGTCCGCCTTCGGTCGAAGATCAGTTAAACGCAGCTAGAATGGAACGAATTACTACAGGAGCAGTACGCGGATCTCCACCATTACTACCCCGAACTCCCGGAACTTCACAAGCGAGGTCTCGCGAACCAGCCCCGCCGTTCAGAAACGTTTCAACGATAACAGTTCGAGATACACCGCCAATTGAAATACCGCAGAAGTTTGCCCGCCGGCAACAGCGTAACCCTCCTCCTCGTGGGGCATTGATTTCTTCATTCAGGTTTGATCCTCGCTCGTCGACTTTTGATGTCATGTTCCCGGCCATGCATCATCCGTCCGAGAATCCATTGATTCAGACCAATCCTCCACCGGTCGCGGCGGCAATGCCAAACTATCCGCGCGGAATGATTCAAGAGGACTCTGATTTCGAGCACGTCTCCAAAGACGACGTCAAGTGTACTAAGAACGGCAACAAGCATCCAGCCGAGTCTTCCTCTTCTGCACGCAACGGCAAGAAACTGACAACGACAGACAACTACCGCTCCAAATACCAATTCGGCCTCCCGTTACACCTCTGGCAGCGCATCATCGCGGAGTCAATGAGCGTCAAAAATATCTTGCATCCAGACCAGCAGACCAAAATCATCAACTATGCCGCTAGCTGGGGTGCGCTGGAGGCGGAAATGTCCATCAACGGCGCGGCGGAGAATCAGCAAATCTGGAAGATACTGGACTGTATTGATTGCTTCACCTACAAGCCCCTGTCTTGAGTATGGAATGGCGATGGTGGTGATTTCTTCTTCTTCTTTGCTGGGGTTGAGATTGTACTTTCCTAATCGGACCTTTTAGGAAGGTGGCCAAAAATTTCTGTTGGGGGCCGAAACTGAGCCCGATTAGGAAATTTAGCCCTAATCGACTCTGTTTCAGCTGCGGATTTCTCGTGGTTGTTGTCCCTTTATGGGTTCTCTTGCTTGCTTGCACACTCTGTTTTTTTCATCCTGTACAAGTCAGCTTCTAAATTTTCTCTCCTTTTTTCTGGAATACTGTAGTTTATGAGGATGTTCGATACACTCGAGTTGAATGGCTTGGGATAAGGTGGTTAGCGACCAGTTCTCGCAGTGCTGGCATGAGCATCAACAGATTCCTAGTCCGTCGTGTAGAAATCAAAATAAATCCTTCCATCACTCATTATTCGTATTAATTATCAAAATAGTCCCGTATACCTCGATGAGTCATGAGTCAATTCGCTTGCAAAAGTAGCTGAGGCGTAAGATTTGGGCTAATTTCTGGTCCAAAGTGGGGTGGTTTATAAGTGCGTTTCCTCCACGGATTGCGTCTCTTCTCTTTCTCTTTTTCCTTCCATTCTTCAATTCCGGATCGTTTTTCATTATTATCGTTCAGACACGAAATATTTGTTAAGATTACGTCTCTAGCACCAGAAATAACCCCGTATACTTCAACTTGAACGTGAAGCATCATGTCTGACGAAACTGTGGTTCTCATCACCGGCGCGAACAGGGGTAAGTCCGATCTCGTCTCATCTCATTCACCTCATAATCTCGACACAATCCCTCGCAAGAACGGCTTATTGACATCTCATCAGGCCTCGGCCTCGGCCTCGCAACCCTTTATCTCAACCAGCCCAACACCCGCGTCATCCTCACCGCACGCACTAACGACCCATCCACCATCCTCAACGCTCTCCCCCAATCGTACCCGGGTACACTACACGGCATCTACAATCTCGACAGCGCCTCGACCACCGATGCAATCACCCTTCGCAACTCACTCCTCTCCTCAGAACACAAACTCAACAAAATCGACATCATAATCGCCAACGCCGGCGTAGGCGAACCCTTCGACACTCTTCTCGACGCTCCAATCGAGACGCTTGAGCAGTTCTATCGCGTCAACGCTCTGGGCCCTTTGCAGCTGTATCAACAGCTCTGGAAAGATCTCCTGGAAAAATCCGCGAATCCGAAATTCGTGCTCGTTAGTTCGGTGCTTGGCTCATTGACGTATGTCGATTCGACGCCTTGCGGGGGTTATGGCGCGAGCAAGGCGGCCGCGAATTATTTCGTGAGGAAGATGCATGAGGAGAATAGCGGTTTGGTTGGTGTTGCGATTCATCCGGGGTGCGTATTTACTCTTCTTGGCAATTTAGAGTGATAGAGGCTGATTCTTGGTAGATGGGTAAAGACGGATAATGGACAGGCTTATGCGGATGCTGTTAATGTGCCTGAGCCGCCGACGGATGTGAAGGCTTCGGTTAGTAGGATCTTTCAGCTGGTATGTTCTAACCTTTTCCATTGGGTGTATCTTGCTTATTGTTGTTAGGTGTCTGAGGCTACGCGGGAAGGCATGTCTGGAAAGTTTATTGATGTCATGACTGGAAACGAGATTCCGTGGTAGAAAAGAGACTATTCTTGAATTTATCATGGTATATACATAGCAGAACAAGGGAAGAATATAGTACATTTTGAGTTCGATCAAGTCGGTATAGTGGCTTACTTTTCAACGTCTCCTTCCTTTCCCTCTCCCTTTTCTACTTTCTCCTTCTCATCAGCCGGAACGCCCTTTTTAGGAAGAGCTCCATCTGCCTCATGACCATTCTTCCCCTTCTTGATACTCTTCCACTCCAGTCCCAAAGAACTAACAGCCCCCACCAACGTCAGCCCCATACAAACCAGAAATATCCTCGTGCACGCCTTATTATACGCTCTTTGCACATCAACCATGTACTCCGCCGGCACAACGGAAGCCAAATCCGTAATCCCCTGATCTGCAATCTTATTTGCACCTATACCGGGAACACCGACAAGCTGAGAACTAAGCACATTATTCAGAACCGTCTCGCCGACGGAAGTGAATACGGCGCCACCGAGTTGCTGCAGAAGCAGCAATAACGAAAACCCAATTGGGATGTCGGTGATGGGGAGAATGCGCTGTATGACCAGAGAGGCGTTTTGGGTTCCGAAACCGAGGCCAAAGCCGCAGATGAATTGGAAGCCGATCCAGTGTGCGGACCCGGTGGAGATGGTGAAGGTTGACAGGAGCCCTGTTCCGACAGCTAGAAAGCAGGGACATATGTACATGGATAGCACGTAGTAGCCGGTCTTTTTGGTCAGGAAGCCTGAGATGAAGCCGGAGACTACCATGCTGAGGAGGAGAGGGATTGTGTAGATGCCTGATTTGACGGGGCTGACTAGTTTGACGGTTTGGACTGTGATCGTCAGCATCATTCGTCATGCAAAAATGAGAGAATGCTTACACCATATAGGAATGTAGTATAACAGCGTCATAAAAGCACTATACACCGACAAGACGTATATGGCCGTGCTGAAAATGCTGCGTTGTTTGATGATCCGGGCCGGAATCGTTGCGGTTTCTGGTTTCCACACTTGAACGGCGACAAATCCGGCAAATAACACACCGAAGACAACGAAGAGAGCAATCATGCGAGCACTGTTCCAAGCATAGGTTGATCCGCCCCATTGCAAAGCTAGTAGTAGACAAACGACGGACGGCGCAAAAAGGGACATGCCAAGAGGATCGAGGCGCTTGATGTGCGTCACAATAGGCGCGGATTTGCGCTTTGCTTTTGCTGGGTACCAGACGAGGGCCATAAAAGTCCAGCACACTGCACCAATGGGGAGGTTTATATAAAAGCACCATCTTTACGGAAAGCAGGGTTAGTGGGACTTCCAAATCGTCATGAGAGGAGATAATTACCTCCAAGTAGCACCATCAGTAAGTCCTCCTCCAATCAACGGACCCAGCACGCCCGTAACACCAAATATCATACCATTCACCGCCTGAAACATCGGCCTCTTATGCAAAGGCACTAAGGGAATAACAATGAGCATCGACCCCGAAAAGAGCGCCGCCGAAGAAAAGCCCGCAATGGCGCGACCAGCGATAAAAGCCTTGGAGTTTGGCGCGGCACCGCAAAGCGCGGACCCAGCTTCAAATAAGACTGCATTCGTCATGAATACCCATTTCATGTCGTAGAATTTGTAGATGCGGCCGAATAAGGGTTGCGAGATGGCGCTGGCGAGCATGTAGGCGGATCCGTACCAGCCGATGTCGCCTAGACTGTTGAATTCGTCGGTTATGCGTGGGATGGCGGTTGTGATGATTGTGCGGTCCAGGGCGACGAGGAAGAGGGAGAGATAATTGCATAGCATGATGATCCAAAATTTGGCGGTTTTGGGCGCGTATTGGCTGTCGGGTGAGTTGCCTGGTGGTCCGGAGAGTTTATCCTGTTGAGACGGCCCTATTGAAGATGTATCTTGCTTCTCAAGGTCAACCTGAGTTGCCTGATTGCTGTTTGTTGGTGACGGAGATCGACTCATTGTTCCGGTCAGAGTCTCGGCCTGGCAGGTGTGAGGACAAGTAGAGCTGTTACTCCTAGAAGTCAAATACCTTTGAACTTGCTCGACTTCAATGCAAATACTTATATCACAGTCTCAAGTCCACCTCTTATACATAGAGAAGAGACAGATTTTCATGTTAGGGCTTCGATGCCCGGGCCCGAGGACTCTCGCTGCCGACAAACTTCCACTGCCTCCATTGGTCAGGAGCTTGTACACTTGTACATATCGAGTTAGACCCAAATAAAATTTCCGCTTACAGTTAGGGGAGTGAGAAATCCTTTCCCCTTACAGTAATTCTGTGAACTTCTCATCGCGTCCGACGTTATTTGTTTCCTTCGTTGACAATTCTGAGCTGTAGAAGCTTGATTGCAAGTGGCCGTGATCAGGGCTACTATGTTTTAACTTTTCGGTTGGTCGTCTTGTTGTGGTAGGGACAACGAGGTGAGATTGCTTGTGAGTCAAGCCCTAGTCGACCTCGATTAGGCAATCGGGCGACCTTAGGGTTTGCACAGTCTACAATCATGCGCAAGGGAATGAAATCCAGTGCTAGAATCTACAGAGTAGCTGTCGATAAGGCCAAATGGTTGATTAGATTGTATGTCTAATGCAGCTTGAAATATCAATTGAACTGATCATTCAATGGTGCAGATATGGACTCTCAATTCGTACTTGGATAATCATCGATTCCACTCCCGCAACTCAAATATGGGAAAAGTGGTACAGCCTTTTGCCATGAGCAGGTCGTAAAACGAACCGAGTTGATATTGAAAGCAAGAATGGGGGACTGGGCTATCTCTCGAAATTTCGCTCCTGCTGCAACTACTATGGCATCTCATCGGCTCTGATTATCTTTAGTTACCTCTGTGCACTCTGCGCTGTACGGCATCCGAAAGACGCAACAAGAACTAGTCAGCTTCGTATTCTCAACCATTCATCATGTCAATATTGATAGGGGGCCAAACAATGTGTCCGCAGCTCTGTTGAAGCACATCAATCACGGGTGCTACGACCGCAATCCGATCATTGTAACCCACCATCCTTCTTATCAGTCTAAACGCTAAGACCGCCTGAATATCATGCAGTGTCAATCAAAGCTTATTTGCCGAGACTTAAGGATCAACAAGGTGATTTAGACGCCGATGCAATGCGCCAGGGGGGGCTACTACTATATCCGAATCAGCCTGCATATATCCATGGATGGAGACTCGCGCGGCTATACAAGATGGGAGGTATGCGCCGACTTAATATATCCTCCACCTTTAAGGATTAGAATTGTGATATGCATTAGTGCTGCGCATGCGATAATGCTTATAGTCGACTACGTATGCACGTACTTCGACATCAAATTAGTAATACTGCATGCGAGTGATTGAAGGTGCATATGTAGGGACTTAACAATCCTGAGCCATCAGCTGTGACCGATCGCCATAAAAGTGTAGTGATCAGCGATTTGGGGTACGGGGATACGAGCAAAGGCAAATTCTTCGTATTTTTCGTATAGAACTTTGCGCAGAAACTACATTAGCATGGATTTTACCTCGTCTTTAGCTCGTAAAAATATTCTTCTGTTATTGAAGTCCGTCCCCGTCTTCGTTTGATTCGATCTACCTGTTCATTTCCTGCACCTTGTTGATAACGCTATTTACGAAACAATCATGATGAATTCTGATCGTCTACATGGCCTCACTGCTATAGTCACCGGATCATCATCTGGCCTCGGCCGGGGTATCGCTCTTGCTCTTGCAGCAGCGGGTGCTCGACTTGTCGTTTGTGCTGATCTTAAGGCAACACAGGATGTCCGCTCAACCATGGATCCTAATGTGAAGGCATCTAAGGGTGCCGATATGGCATCTAGAGCTTTAGAGGTTGCCAACAGTAGTGACGAGAATGAGGCGGCTACGCCAACGCATGAACTTATTCGCTCGCGATATGGAGCGGATAGAGCATTCTACGTTCGATGTGATATTAGTCTGGAGCAGGATGATGTTGAGAATGAGGTCTACTCGACTGGCTACGTTATTCAAGAGGCAGTAACCAGAACCGGCAGGCTCGATGTGTTTGTGGCACTTTCCACTTTGCAACTTCGAGAACCAAACAAGCTAACGGGGACATGAGTTGAAACAGAATTGTGAACAATGCCGGGGCGGGAATCTTGGACATTCCAATGGATGAAATGTCCGCAAGCCAATGGAACAAATGCTTGTATGTTACTCCTTATCTCCAGAAGTTTACAGATCGCTGAGTCTGGATTTTGGTCAGCGGGGTCGATGTGACCGGCACGTTCCTGGCCACCAAGTTCGCGATGACCCAATTCCTGAAACAGGACGAGGACGAGCATGGATTTCGCGGTAATATAATCAACATTTCAAGTATTGCTGGCTCTAGCGGATTACCAGGATGCTGTAAGTTCTCTGTTTACGTGTGTCTACGAATCACCTCCCAGACACAGCCGAGGTCATGTTAGTTGCATGGGAACTAATTAATGTGTTCTCCCCCTAATTTTTTAGCCGCATACTGCGCTGCCAAATCCGCCATTCTTGGATTTACCCGGTCGGTCGCTGTTGAATACGCTGAGAGGAGAATCCGATGCAATGCTATCAAGCCGGGATGTAAGTATCTGCACTTCTCGAACGATTTGTTATCGGGGATCATTTCCGGTACCTATACTAAAAACGCTTCGTATAGACATCATGACACCGTTCCTCCAGCGAGTTATTGAGACTACAGGCGATGTAACCTGGCTTGAAAAAGCATCTCCGTTCAATAGGCTAGGTCAGCCAACAGACATTGGAAATGCTGTGGTGTGGCTTGCAAGTGCCAGGGAGAGCGGGTACGTGACTGGGATTGACCTGTCGATTGATGGAGGGTTTCTTGCTCGTTGAGTTGGAATTCTTGAAGCAAGAGTCGAGACCCGGCCCTGCAGAAATATCCTTGCAAAAGGACCCTTGGAACTGCTTGGCGATGCGTATGCAGTCATTTTGCTTGGATGTATGCTTTATCATACATACCTCGGCGAGCGTAAGATTGGATATGTATGGGGTATGGGTATTACCAATACAGTGCGTTACACAGTGTGACACCAGGCTTGACCCCTCTTTTACGAATTAAGTTGGACATAACATGAACAGATAATTGGGTGAAATTACCGCGACTTGACAATAAGTGCGTTTCTAAATTCGTAATGTCAACTAAATTACATAGGCCTAGTACGTACTCGATAAGCCTTCGACCAGTGATAGACATCCTAATCATTGAGTACGCTCAAGAAATCCCTTCGCAGCACGAATAGCGTCCCGTGCCTGAGTCTCCAAATCCATGTCACTCGAAAAATGGAAAACATCATGCGGCATATCCTCCATAGTATACAATTCAATCGTAGATCCAGCATGTCTCATTTTGTCAACCCACTCCGCGATAGTAGGATACAGCTTCTCGACGCCACCTGCCTGAACCCAGATTGGAACAGGACTGGCGAATGGATGATAAAAGGGGCTGACGAATTCTGCGTCGCGCGATGATCCGTCGGGGGTGAATGTTGTGGCGCCCCATTGTAGGAAGGCGTTGGAGACATAGTCTCGTCCTCCGGGCAGGCTGTCGACGGAAGTCCCCTTGTGAGTCAGATCAAGCCATGGGCTATGTAGTAATAGAGCGCGAGGCAGTGGCAGTCCACTCTCTGGGTGCGATGTCAGATGGCGAAGTAGAAGTATGGCGAGATGCGCTCCAGCAGAGTCGCCGGAAACTAGAATCCGGGAAGGAGAGACTTCCAAATCCTGGATGAGATAGTTGTATGCAGTAATCGCGTCTTGTAGCTGCGCCGGGTGACTACTTTTAGGGTTCGATGAAAGTCGATAATCCACGCATAAAGCGGCATCGGCTGGGAGCTCTTCGCAAAGCTGTTTGGCGCCTCGTTGCACTTCTGGGTCTCGTGGAGTCATAAGCACGTATGCACCTCCGTGGAAATGAAGAACAACCCAGTTTTCATTTGTCGCAGAAGATACAGTTTCCAGTTGCTTGAGGCTGGGAACCCAGAATCCACCGATGGTTGTAGGCTGGATTTGCGGGTTGTCGAGAAGCCCGGCGTAGGTCTTTTTAGAATCGTTTGCCGGGTTCAGTGCCACGAAAAGATCTTTTTCTTTGCCTGGTAATATAGGCTGTGATGTCGAAATGCGAGTATTACTCAAAAAAGTCAATATATAATAGGAAATTTTGTTGGTCAGAGCTGTTTTGTAGGGCCATGACGAGACGGGCCTGAGATATGGGATGGTGTAGAGTATAGCCCATGCTGGAACACTGGCTGCACTACTGAGGATGTAGTAGAGCGTGTAAATGAGTTTGAATGGCTGGCGAGCTACCAGTGGCTTCGCTGGGTCCCAGTTATCAACCATTTTACTGTCTGCTGTTAATGTTTGTGATGAATGAGTATCAGGTGTCGAGTCCACTGATTAGTAAAGAGAGAAGAGTTGAGGAACAATGAGAGGAGGCCGGTTAGCTGGCCATTGCGCCTGAACTGAGCTCTTTGACCATCAATCTATTTTTGCTTCTTTGTTCTGTTCGATTCATCGCCCAACAAAAATACATGTCATGTAATTACATGTATTGTCCCGGTATTTTGTGACCCCTGTACGTTACACTCCACACAGACATGTGTCACATTGTCAATTTCTGCATGTATCGAAAGCTGCAAGGATCATACGGGGTCTTGTTTGCTTTTTCCATGGAGAAAAGAAGACTGTTTTAATCTCGATCTGCACTGACACTGCATTGTCATCTAGCCACGAAACCCTGGAGCTCGGACGTACTATGTAATCCACGACTCTTAAAATGAATGCAATGTCATTAGCTCACTTGATTCTAACACCACATAGCGTATATTACATATCAAATCATTAGTTACATGCGCCTCTTGATATCCCTCATACTTGCGTCGACGGCTTGGATAGTTGTTCCAACTCATTATTATCAGACTGTCGCTCGTATCCAAATGACTTGAACATTCTACCCGTCCGACTTTTGTTGTTTGAGCCCCAAGAACTCAGTGCTCGTACTGCTTTCTGCGTAGGAAGAAGGGGCCCGTACGTTGGGATGCAAGCACAGAGCACGGCAACGGCCAATTCGACTGATGTCCAATTCATGCCGTTGTATAGTGCGACTAGACAACCAAGTTAGCGATATGCATTATTATACTATAGTAACTGCATCTGGGAGTATATGTGGGTCTACATACCAGGGTTCTCAAGAGTTGCATCGCTCAAGTACACGGTGCGGATAATGCAAACGACAATAATACTAAAAGACGTTAGTGGATGAACGTCCCACGACTGGAAGAAAGAACTTACAAGCCACCGAGAATGAACATTGCCCCGACGACTACTTTCTTCGTCATCGACAGCTGAAGTGTCCGCAGAACACGAATGGGGAGCATCAATATGGCAATATCAAGTAACATATTGGAGATCTCGTATCCGATAATGAAATGCCCATACGTGAAACATGTCGCCTGCCCATCCATCAACAAATCAAGCTGCCACGCCGCTCTCAATGGTCGGCATTGAAAGATATTGACGAAGAAGCATATTAAATACCAAACCACACAGAGCACGCCGACGACGAGCGCATGCCGCTGGAACTCGGCGATCGGGAAGATTCGGCGGTACATCAATAGGATGGAGATCTTGATGGATGTGATGGATGTGGTGACGAAGGATTCTAGTGCATAGACGTATTTGAAGAGGTTGATGAGCTCGGACAAGTTCATTTCAGATTCGTCGAGTGTTCCGCCGGATGTGTAAATTCCTGAGAGTGCGGTCAAAATCAGCTCAGCTCATTCACTAAAGCTCATGGTAAGTTGTACCCGCTAGAAGACAAGCTTCTACCCCCAAGAAGAAAACCAATCCTAACAAAATAAACGCATCATCCAGTTTAAAAGTCAATTTGACTTTGTTTCGCGCAACGAGCCGAACGACAACGGCCAGTATAGCGAGAGCAGACATCGCAATCGTGAGCCGCACCGTGATGCGGCCAGTCTCGCGAAGCACCACCATTGCGAGTCGGCGATATGTGCGCAATCATGCAGCTGCAGTTGTGTCCTCGTAAAAGATAGGGTTTATCGCGACGACATGAAGGTAAAACGTCAAGAGATTGCTCGGCTTAGATTATGTCAGGCCAAGAGTGTGTGTCGGTCGTATTAATTGATACCGTAGACTAATTTAGTCCAAGAAATAGATAGATAAACGAACGACATGTAAAGACCTCAGAACCAGTAGAAACTCATCTAGCTTGAGCGTGGTCTCGCTTGAAATCTAATCGATCCTACTGCGAGGTTGTCAAGCTAGGCCATCACAACGTTCTTCTTGAAAGACTAAAGTAACCAACATTTACGTAGTACGGCCCCCAACCCAACACGTGCGGCTGGCCAGAATGTTGCAATTTAGTTTCTGCAACTGGTCACTTTTAGTATTTGATCCGATCCCTGTACAGCAATGGGACAAGCGGCGTTTGGGTTGGATAAGTGGCGGTTCGACTATTGCATCAACCAACATGCCTGGCAATACGCGGGTCAGCAAACTGGAAATAATAAACCATTAGGATAGTTGGGAACTACCTTGTTGGTTGCGGGGCCATTACATACATGCCCAACATGATATGCAGGAAATTTGTTAGTTGTCACTGATTATTGATAAGCAGGGTTCGCATTGGCCGGCGCTATATACGCCCAGACGTATGAAATAGTCCGCTCTTACCACAAACCGGCATCAGCTGTGCCGTGAATGCCGTCCGTTGACCAGGATCGCGGCGATCTCCCGAAAGAAGAAGCATTGCGAGTCAATCTTTGGCCTTCCAATGACGCTGGTGAGATAGTACTTGTTGGATCACGTCAAGTAGTTGCGCTGAGCCATGAGTCTGTACATCCATGGATGTTGCATTATCATACTGCATGTGCATAGGGCGTAGCGAAACTATGGGACAGACAATATGGTATTGTATAGTTACAGACGAGGTTCGAACATGCTCAGCTTTTAGCCGGGCTAATGTTGATCTATCCTGCTTAGGTTATACTGTATATTGACTTTTTGCTCAAGCAATCAGTTCGATCATTTTATATAGACTCGAAGCTTAAAGTGATAAAGACTCAACATGTTATCGTTGCCTGCCGCCTACATAAATGCAGCACGATAACCACCTGCGTCCTACTTTCTTTCTCGAGAAATCGGTATATAATTCCTCAAAAAACTAGCAAATACTTTGTAGTCTGCGAGTTGTGCAAAGCCTCCACATTGCAATCAAGAGAATTGTATTACAAGACCGGGATTCAGAACTAGATATTCGTCAAGATGCCTGCTATCTCTGAACCTGATCCCATTGCCGTCATAGGCTTTGACGTCCGACTGCCTCAAGATGCATGCTCAGCCCAGGAATTCTGGACCATGCTCTACGAAGGACGCAATGCCAATACCCTCGTCCCCAAAGAAAGAGTGAACATGGATGCGTTCTATCATCCGAATCCAACTCGAACAGATACCGTATGTCTTGGTACAATTCCTTTATTTGAACATTGTCTGTTGACATGCTACATAGGCAAATGTCCGTTCCGGCAATTTTGTTACCGGGGATATTGCTGCTTTTGATGCCCCGTTCTTCTCGATTCAGCAGATCGAAGCTGAGTCAATGGATCCCCAGCAAAGACTCCTCTTGGAGACTTCTTATAGAGCTTTAGAAAATGGTGCGCCCATTACTACAATGTCACTATCGCACAGTTTAGACTGATGGGTATAACAGCCGGCACCCCCTTGGACAAGATCCAAGGCTCAAAGACGTCCGTCTATGTTGCAGCATCGACAAGAGACTACGAGGTCATTCTCTATCGAGACCCAGAATTGACACCAAAGTACATGGGCACGGGTATCGGTACATCGCTGCTGGCCAACAGAATCAGCTGGTTTTTTGATTTTAGAGGTCCAAGTATCAGTCTCGACACGGCGTGTTCATCTGGTCTGGCCGCTGTCCATATGGCATGTCAGAGTCTAAAGGATGGAGAATCAAACCTCGTACGTGCTCCTGCGTAGAATATCAAAACGCTCGTAATACTGATTGATGTATGAACAGGCTGTCGTCGGCGGCGTTTCCCTCATCCTAGCGCCAGAAGTAAACATGAACCAACTCTCTACGTTGGGCTTCCTGTCCCCAGACGGCCGCTCATACAGCTTCGACTCCCGCGCAAATGGCTACGCCAAAGGCGAGGGTGTCAGCGTCGTAGTTCTCAAGCGCTTGTCGGATGCTATTCGCGACAACGACTCAATCCGCGGGGTCATTCGCGGCACAACGGTGAACCAAGATGGTCGAACACCCGGTATCACGCAGCCGAGTAAACGTGCACAGACTGAAAATATCCTGCAAGCATACAAGGATGCGAATCTGGATGTGCAGGATACCAGTTACTTTGAGGCTCATGGGACTGGTACCCCGATTGGCGATCCGCTCGAAGCGGAGGCTATTCATAATGCATTTGAGCGTCCACCAGACAAACCATTGTGGATCGGCACGCTCAAAGCAAACATCGGTCATCTGGAGGCTGCTGCTGGAGTGGCGAGTTTGATCAAGGCTGTGCTTGTGTTGGAGAATGGAATAGTGCCGCCAAATGCTGATTTCAGGGTGCCGAATCCGAATATTCCGATTGATAAATACAATTTCAAGGTAAACTCCCCTTATTTCTGATAGACCATTGAATCCGTTTCTGATGCGGCGTTGTTACAGTTCTTGACAAGCCCCATGCCATTCCCGTCAGAAGGCTTGCGCAGAATCAGTATCAACAACTTCGGCTACGGAGGCACTAACGCTCATGCCATCGTGGACGACGCTCTGAATTATCTGCGTCTCAATGGTTTGCAGGGAAAACACTGTTCTGTGACCAAAGCCTCGAAGTCGTTGACCGAAGGCGATCGTATACAAGGCCAAGTCCCGCGTGTTGAGGGCACGGAAGACATTAGCACTAATCCCAACGGCTTCCATCAAGCCGGCTTCAAACAACCCATCGTCCTCCCATTCTCAACAGCCGACGAATCTGGCATTGCGCGAATCCTAGAAACCTACCAGCGCTACTTCCGAGCCCTCAAAGCGGACTATCTTCGCCCTGAAGAACAACGACGCTACCTCCAGAACCTCTCATACACGCTCTCAACGCGAAGGAGCGCGCTGCCATGGAAATCGTTTGTGGTAGTAGACTCGATTGACCAGCTTCAAGCAGAGGAGTTGGCGAATCTGGCGTCGAAGCCACAGAGATCGTCTTCTGAGCCGTTGGCCAGTTTTGTGTTTACGGGCCAGGGAGCGCAGTGGTTTGCGATGGGGCGAGAGTTGAGTCTGTATACGGTGTATAGGGAGAGTTTGGAGAAGTCCGAGGCGTTCATAAAGAGTTTTGGATGTGAATGGAATTTGATCGGTGAGCTCATCCCTACAGCTTATCTGTAACACGTTGTACTGATTTGAGTCAGATGAACTAAGCAGAGACAAATCCCTCTCTCGCATCAACGAGCCCGAATTCTCTCAACCGCTCTGCACCGCCGTACAGATCGCCCTGGTGGATTTGCTCGAAAGCTGGAACATCCGCCCAGCAGCCGTCATAGGCCACTCATCCGGTGAAATCGCAGCAGCCTACTGCGCGGGTGGACTTTCACACAAGTCCGCAATTCAGGCGGCGTACTATAAAGGGTTGCTAGTCTCGAAGCTGCTGAGAGAGCAGCCTAATTCAGGGGCCATGATCTCCGTCGCGCTTTCGGAGACCGCTATCCAGGAATATCTGACAGAAGTTTCGCAACAGACGGGTGAATCTCTGGTCGTCGGGTGCGTGAATAGTTCCGATAATGTCACCGTCACAGGCGGCACAAGGGCAGTCGCAGAACTTGGCGTGCGCATGCAACAGGAGAACATCTTCGGGAGAGTCATTCCAACTGGTATTGCGTATCATTCCGCCTTTATGGATGCTATCAGTGCCGAGTACGCTTCCAAGTTAGGTGATTTGGAACCAAGAATGATGTCGTCGCAATCGCCTCGGTTCTTCTCCTCTGTGTATGGAAAGCAAGTCCCGGTTGAGGATACATGTACATCAACATATTGGGTCGACAATCTCGTCGGCCAAGTCAAATTCTCATCCGCACTACAAGACATGGTCTCATCCCTCCTTGAGGAACGCAAAAAGGGAGGCATGAATAAAAGCGGAAGAGACATCATGATCGAAATCGGACCTCATGCCGCCCTACAACGACCCATCAAAGACACCATCAAAGAAATCCCTGCTGCCAAGGAGATTGAATACAACTCAACGCTAGAGCGAAACGTGCATGCTCTTAAATCGATATGCGGCTTTGCAGGTCGTTTACGGTCTAGTGGTGTGCCGATTGATCTTTTGCATGTCAATTTTCCGGATGTTGCGCCTGCGACGGTGCAGGCTTTGACCGATTTACCGGCTTATCCGTTCAATCATGATACCAAGTATTGGGTCGAGAGCCGACTCAGTCGCAGTTTCAGATTTAGACAGCATTCGAGGCATGAGTTGTTGGGTAGCCGGGAGACGGATTGGAATCCCCTGAGGCCGAAGTGGAGGAATGTGATTCGTTTGGCTGAGAATGGTTGGATATTGGATCATCAGGTAACCTTCACACCCTTAATCGATGGCTATGTCGCTAATGGTTACAGCTTGATAAAATCAACCTCTACCCAGCATCTGGCATGCTAGTCATGGCTATCGAAGCCGCTCGTTCCCTGGCCGGGTCCCAGTCAGTATCAGCCTACCGGTGCAGTAATGTGAACTTCCCAGCTGGTCTGCGAATCCCCGAGAACACGGATTCGGTCGAGGCTCAAGTTGTCTTTAGCCCTGTGCAGCAGTCTGGGGGAGGTTTGCCAGATCAGTGTCGGGTCCATGACTTCCAGATCTTTGCTTATTTCGGTGACGCGTGGCATGAGTTGTGTTTCGGGACTATTGAAATTGAAGTCAGCACGGATTCTGACGGAAACCCCGAAACGAAACCGGTGGACCTCAATAGACGCTGGGAAAATGTCAACTCCAAGGAGTTCTACGACACCATCAACGAGCACGGCATGAGTTTTGGTCCTGCCTTCCAGGGTCTCCAGGAGGTGCGCGTCTCGGATCGGGAGGCTACCGCACGCATCGAACTCGACAGATGGTATAACAATCTCAATGAAAACAATAAATACCCTCATACACCTCACGTCATTCATCCCACTGACTTGGACGTCATATTCCAATCGAGCATAGCGTCCATCAGCCAGGGAGGCAGACTACCCATTCCCGTCCTGATTCCGACGAAGATTCGATCATTGTGGATATCAAATGACTTACTTACCCGCGGACCTCGGAGTGTGCTTGATATACATAATCAGATTGATACGGAGGCGTATAGAGAAGCCGAGTTCCAGATTGCGGTATATGATAAGCCCGCAAATAAAACGCAGGTTCGTGTAGATGGTCTTTCTCTTACCTTCGTCAAGGATGCCAAGTGGATGGAGAGGGCGGATGAGGAAGCCAGAAGGACATGTTGGTCGCTTGTTTGGAGGCCCGATCCGAGTCTGTTGACGAGAGATGAGCTCGTTAATCTGTGTTCGCCGACCGACGTTAATGGCGAGAAAGGTGGGAGCCTCGCAGCGGCGACCTTCGTGGAGCTTTTTGCGCACCAGAATCCGCTTGCTGAGATTATAGAAGCGGAGGATGTTCCTTTGACGACGTCACAGAGTATTCGAGATCGTTTGGTGAAATACGGTCAAGCATCAGGTGATGATCATGGACTGCCACTTTTCCGGAAATACACGATAACTAGAGCTGATGGCTCAGATGAAATTTTTGATAGTGATAGACCGTTTTCCGACAGGGTTGACCGAAAGGCGATTGGTACTGGGGGCAACGACGAAGAAGAATCTGTTGACAGACTATATGACTTACTCATCTGTCACAGTCGCGACTACATACTTGATCAGTCACGAAATTCACCGTTGAGCTTATTGAAAGCGCATGGCAGAGTTTTGTGTCTCGATTCGTTTGAAACTATCACCAAAGAAGATCTCGATAAACTCAACGCTGAATCTGACGCACTGCCCGCTCCTAAGTCGAACGGCACTTCGAACGGTACAGCTGTTAGTGGCAGCACAGTAGTCGTTTTAATCAGCCCCAAATCTGAGCTACAGAAAGATGTCGCGGACTTGATACAGGCCCGTCTTTCGACCGAACCAGGCATTCCAATTGTCATCACCTCATTTGACAAGGTTGATGTTCAGCTGTACAAAGGATTCCACTACATATCGCTAGTCGAACTTGACACCTCATTCTTCTCTGAAATCAAAGACGAAGAGTGGTCCATCTTTAAGAGCATATTGTCAACAGCAAAGAGTCTGTTGTGGGTGACGAAGGGTCAAACTCCAGATAAAGATCTAGTTTCTGGACTGGGCAGAGTTGTTCGATCTGAGTATCTTGATCTGCGCTTCATTGAGTTGTCTCTAGACGCCTCAACTTCGATCGACAAAATGGTCGGTCATATTGACTCGGTACTCCTCAAAGCACTTCACACTGCCGGTGACGCCGTAGACTTCGACTCCGAATATCGTGAGCAAGATGGCAGGTTATGTATCGGTCGTGTTCGCGAAGCTACGAAGGTAAATGCTACGATTCGAACCATGACAAACCCGTCACGCCCTAAACAGCAACAATTTGGTGCCGAGCCTGAACGAGCGCTGAGCCTTTCAATAGCTTCACCGGGACTATTGAATAGTCTGCATTTCGAGGATGACCCAGACTATGATTTGGCTCTAGGGCCGACTGAGGTAGAGATCGAGGTGCGTGCGACAGGTATGAATTTCAAGGATATCCTCATTGCCATGGGACAGATCTCTGGCAACAGACTCGGATTTGAATGTGCTGGTATTGTCAGTCGTGCTGGTAGCGAATCTGGCTTCGAACCTGGTCAGCGGGTCACTTGTTGTACGCTCAGTGGTGCATACAAGACCTTTGTTCGAGCGGATTCCAGCTGGGTATTCAGTCTGCCAGAGGATGTTCCGTTTGCTGATGCTGCCGGAATACCGTTGGTGTTTGCTACAGCTTATTACTCGCTTATCGAAGTAGTTCGGTTATCAGAGGGAGAGACTGTACTGATTCATTCCGGTGCTGGCGGAGTCGGACAAGCAGCAATTCAAATTGCACAACGGCAAAAGGCTCGAATTTTCACTACTGTCGGTACTGCAGAGAAAAGACAACTGTTGCAAGATTTGTACCACATCCCAGAAAGCCATATTTTCAATAGTCGTGATACCAGTTTCGCGCAGCACGTGAAATCCCATTGCCCCTCTGGAGTCGATGTGGTCCTCAACTCATTGAGAGGTGAGCTCCAGGAAGCTTCGTGGAAGTGTATCGCTCCACTCGGTCGTTTCGTGGACGTTGGAAAAGCGGATTTCGAATCCTCGCGCAAGGGACTGAATATGAAGCCTTTCCTCGTCAATGTATCCTTTTCTAGTGTGGATCTGTCAGTTGTCATGCGCAATGCAAAACCGACCATGACAAGAATCATGAACGGTTTGAAGAGCTATTTAACTGATTCTTCGGCGCCGATCACATCTCCTCAGCCACTCCAGGCTTATCAGGTTGGGAATCTTCAAGATGCGTTCCGACAAATGGCCAGCGGCAGAAGTAGCGGCAAGATTGTGGTAAATATGGATCCAGCTGATGAAGTACCGGTTCGTAAAAATTTTCCCATTAATTTTCTGACCATGATCGATGCTAAGAGTGATACAGGTACTCCCGAGCCGAAAACCGAGCTATAACTTCCACCCTGACGCAACTTATGTAATAGCAGGTGGTCTTGGTGGACTCGGTCGAACCCTTGTCGACTGGATGATCGAGCGAAAAGCAAGAAACTTCATATTGCTGTCTCGATCAGGAAGCGAAAATAACGAAGCCGCACGGAAGATGATTGAGAATTATGCCACGCAAGGCATCGTAATAAAAGCTCCCAGGTGCGACGTTGCGAACGAGCAGGTTGTAAAACAAGTTTTCGAAGACCTTGCTCAAAGCATGCCACCGATCAAAGGTTGTATTCAAGGGTCCATGATACTTCGTGTAAGTGCTTCCCTAATTCCCTCTCTTCTCTCTCTAACGGGCTCCAGGATGGCCTCCTCGACTCAATGTCCACTGCGGATTGGAATGCTGTCCTGCGTCCCAAGACACAGGGCACTCTCAACCTCGCTACCCATTTGCCATCCGACATGGACTTTTTCGTACTTTTATCCTCTATCAGCGCTGTGTCTGGCTCACGCTGTCAAGCGAACTATTCAGCAGCCAACTCTTTTATGGACGCCTTGGCGCGCAAGCTCGCAGCCGAGGGTCGTCGATGTCTCAGTCTGAATTTGGGTGTGATCAAAGACGTCGGCATTGCCGCCCAGCTCGGCACAAACGCCGCTCTTCGTCGAGACGGGTTTGAAGGTTTGAGTACACCTGAATTACTTGCTCTGCTAGACTATGCATGTGACCCGAAGTGCCCTCGAGCTGTAGATCCCCAGCGTGCACAATTGATTGCCGGTCTTGGTGCTGCCATGACGTTACCTCCAGAGCATTTCGAGAGCGTGTATTGGACTGGAAGACCAGTTTTCCGACAATTGCAAGAGATCAATCGCATCACCTTCCAGGACCAGTCGAATAGCAACTCAGACTCGAAAGAGGAGAGCTATGGACGGCTATTCACCAAGGCAGCGGACGAAGCAGCTGCGACTGAGGTTGCGCTTAAGGGACTCGTCGCGAAGCTAGCTAGTTTGCTGAATGTGCCGGTGACGGATGTCGAGGTGCGCAAGCCTTTACACAGCTTCGGCATTGATTCGCTTGTTTCGCTCGAGATCCGATATTGGATTTCGAAGGAGCTCAAGGCCGAGGTCAGCATTTTCGATATCATGCAAGCTAGTGGACTAGCGGAGTTGGCGGGGATAGTATTAGAGAAGAGTGAGCTGAGGAAGTAGTGTGCTCTATGTCGAAGGTGCCAATTGAGAAAGTATGACGCTGTGTTCGGTTAGGGTAGTTTAGGGTTATGTGAAATGACTCCCTTTAAAGAAGCGATTCCCGTCTACTCAAAGAGCGGATGTCTTCAGACCAGCTCTAATATTAGAAAAGCAGCCGCGATGGTCTAGAAGCTAACATGACTCAATCAACTCAGTCATATCCAGGTGTAAGTCCAAGTAGAAGTGGACGATTCAAGATTGAGATAAACCTCATTTAGCTCATTTAGGAACATGCTCTTCGAATCATGCATGGATCCACGGTCGAGGCATGAAATTCTAGCGTAAGTAGGGCAGCTCCAACGACTTACCAACGACTTATGTGGAACCGAGACTCTGATGAAGCTATGGATGTTCGTATTCAGCCCTAGGAAAGCTGATTCACGTAGTGCGTGGTACGTCTTCGTTTTTGGTAGGCTCAACATCAGGCGACATCCTTGCTTTCTGATGTTGTCAAGTTCCATCAGCCGCACTCGTTGCTAGGGCTGACGTCTCATCAGCAGAGGGATTTGGAATAAACCTGCATGCGTAGTACATAGGTCGACACGTGCGCCTTGTAAGAAAGTCGAACATCAACCGATCGGTTGATAAGATGGGTTGAACCCCTGACCAGGCACATTCATATCCTCCGATATGTCAAATGAAAAGGATCGCCAGGTTTTCAGGTCCGACAGGGGTCTTCGTCTAGAGCTCGAACATGCAAGTCATCTTATCACCGGACAATGACATACACGAGTCATATTATGATATGAGATCGGAAGGGTTCGGTTGCTTCACGGAAAAAGAAACCGATTGTTTCAGGATGGATTTCTACACGGTGACTTGCTGTTGAATGTTTGCAGTGTTTGCAGTGTTTGCACTGGCTGGCATAGTTACTAACTTTAGTTAGTTCGATTTGATTGATTAATTAACGGCATAACAGCCAATCAGAAATCTTCCTCAGCGCTCTCTTTCCGGCTTAGTGGCTTTAGTGGCTTGGTCGGGCGGGCTTGCACGAGGCTTCCAGCCAATCACAAAAGACGCCCGAACTAGGTTTAGTTCGACCATTCAGGGGATTTCTCTCTCTGCTCAGTTCTGACTTCCACTTGACAGGACGACTCCTTTTTTTTTTCCCATCCCGTAGCATCAATTCTGCTGTTAAATGGGCGTGTTGGTTGTCAACCTACGCGGACTATTATCTCAAATCTTGTCATGATCGGCATACTATCAGCTCGAGCACTGCCCACTATTCTACCGATGAAGCAATGATAGCTCAGATCGGGCTAGCGACCGGTCTTTGCGTTCTCTAGTCTGGCTGATCGATCTGATTGATGATGGATCTTGTCCACTTTGCCTGCATATTCTGCTAAGTTGTAAGGACTATCGAGATCAGTATTGCCTATACTCAGCAAGTACTATAGATAGGCTATAGCTGGCCCAAAATGGCGCACATATCCAAGGGCAACGATCTTGGAATCTTCGTGGAAGACAGACATTATCCTGCTCTCGCACGGGGCTGTAACTAGCCCATGTACTAAGCGTAGTGTGCCAGAATTAATAAACTACGGGCTAGTCCTGTCGTAGGCACAGTAGTTCCCTGCCGTGGGTCTGTTCTCCGCCTCCAAACCCTCTCAGCCCGCACCAGGGGAAGTGACAACACTCAGTCAACAACCACAAGAATATCTTCACGAAAAAAAAAAAACTTACGACTTGAAACACACCTCCCGATACAAATCCACATGCTCACCTCGCCTACCCGAAAACTCCTACAGGTTCGTCGGAACCGTCTGAACCGCCTCGCGCAGGACAAAAATTCCCCGTGGACCATCCTCTGATCCCGCCATGGGACGGCAATCACTACGAAGTCCCTATCCGATTGCTGTGCGAACTTCCAGCGTCAACGCAGAGACCACCATGTACGATGAAAGGAACTTGCCTAGAAAGGCGAGTCAGGGCACGATGAGAATGGCCTCGGAAAGAAACAGAATGGTATTGATACGTTCCGTTATACCAGCCTACTTTTAGATAAAGCTAACGGTCTGTCTTGTGTAGGCCACCTTGCACCAGTTGGATCCAGCAAATTCATCCTTCAATCAAGAACTCCGAGTGCGAGCATCGTCTCCGTTACTTGGCCGAAGCTATCAATCGAATCAATCGTCAGCAAGACAATCCTTTCGTCCGCCTATGCCCATGGCGAACTCGCAATTACACAACCCAGGCTCGACGGCGGGCTTTGCACACGACGTGAACTTCGATGAATACGCATTTGATACCCGATCTCAGCTTAGTTTGGCATTTGGAGTGGTGGATGATATGCGGGGAATTGGGTTTCCGCAACTGGACCAGAATTCGAACAGTCCTAGGAATACTAAATCTGCTAAACCTGCCAAAGCAGCTAAACCCACAACGCCAAAAGGGGACCGACGAGCAGAAGACGTACCGAAAAAGAAACCAAGCAGGCTCGATCTTTCGCTCCTGTTCCCGAAGCCAAAACCTGCTGCAGCTCCAATGCTGTCACCTCAGCGGTACACGAATTCCCCGTCGCCGGTCACCTCGGAGTTCTCGGTAAAACCACAACCTGCCAAACTCACAAAGCCACGTTCCAGGGGCGACATCCGGGCATCCATGAAGGAAGCTCCTGCTCTTATTCCAGAAGCGCCACCATTTCCGCGGAAACGAATTTCCACTCGCAAACCTGCCGTTGACTGGTTTGATGTACCTTTGGAGCAGATCATCCGACTGGGAGAGACGCTTGAAGTCGAGGATGAGCAGGATACCAAGCAGCCCGATCGCGTGTTGGGCCAACCAAAGTCAGTGAAAGAGGCGAAGCATTCCACACCAGTAGCACCAGCGCCGGCTCCAGCAGTCACAAAACCAGTACAACCTCCAGTCCAGCACGAAATTGCTAAGACTTCCTCGGCTGTCAATTCCAGGAGGGCGTCTCGTACTCCTTCTAAAGTATCAAATCATTCATCACGCGAAAGCCGTGGAAGCGAATATCATTATTATCGCCAGCCACTACCTCCCTCGACTACAAACCGTCCTCATGCCTCCCTTCAAACATGGCAGTCCGAAGGTGATTTGCGTTCGGCTCATCAGAAGCCAGCTGGCCGCTTGTTAAAGAAAAAGAGCAGCAGCACCTTTCACACTAAGGACCTGACAAAGAACAGTGTCTTGTCTTTATCGTCATCCGAAGATGAAGGCACTGATGTAGATGAGGACTATGGCGAGCAGCTCATGAGAAAAGCAGCGCCATCCCGAGGGCCTCGTGACAGCTTCGCCACAAACGACTACGTTGAGCCAGAGATATGCCATGCCGAAGCGGCAGTTGCTACCAAAGGTTATCATTTGACTCGTCTAGGCCGGGCCAATTCCAACGTGTCCAGCGTCAGCTCCGACTCGCGCAGTACACAGCGACGTCCGATTCCTTCACGGGCTGATTCGTTTTCCTCTATGAGCAAATCATCCGTTTCCACGAAGATGTATGGGTCGTCTGCTCATTTTGATGTTCCTCTAATTGAGGAGCCAGAAGAGCAGGCGGAAGAGGTCAGCACCACTCGGCGACCCGGACTCTCGTCACAATCGTACAGTGATCTCCACTCTGCGAAGAGAAGAAGTCGTATCATTGCAGTCACACGGCAGGAAGAGTCGTTGCTAGAGGCAATGAGGCTGCGCAATGGTCGAATTACCCCGAGCATATTCAAGGATATTGAACCCGCTGCTGGGAGAGGGGCTGAGAACGGGGAGTCGGACTCTGCATTACTTAGCTCCCCCGAGCCTGTTCAGACTCAATTTGATACTTCGTTTCTCCGATTGAGTGCAGCTATGCGAATCCCGCCAATTGCTGCACCGAATCTCGCCGAAAGTGAATCTCTGATCGACAAGGACTCATATTTGCCATACCGCCCAGCGTCTAATACCGATCAGAAGAACGACCATAACAACAACAACAACAACAACAACACATTCACCGCATCCCCTCGGCTGAGCCTCGCATATTCCGAAACACCCTCGTCATCATCGACCATGGGACATGCCTCTCCCGTTACACCCACTCTTCTCCCTATCCACCGATTCTCTCATCAGTTGGCAGCTCCTCCTCCATCCCAGGCACTTCCCCCACTTCCGGATGAAGTCGCGACGCGACGACATTCTCGTCGTAGGACAGATAGCAGCGATGCTATCGTGTTGGAAGAAGGCGAGACTGAAAAGCTATCGAGTCCGCCCGTCTATCCCTTGTGGGCTGTGAAGTGGGGCCGAGACCCTGACGATGTTGCTATAGCACATTGATCCTCTTCATTCTTTTCTTTTATTAGTTTATAATCAATCATTCTACCTTCATAGCGAAGGTAAGCACATACTGCTCGCTTTTCTTTATTTCATTTATCGAATAGATGGGGATGGTAATGGCTTGGTTGGTTGGTTGCATTGGGGAACAAGCACTTCTTTTCCTTCACCGTCTTTTTGTCTGCATGTCGGCCTGCTGGAAGCGGTCATCGTTTGTATATGTTTGTATAATATCTTTGCATTATATCCCTTACTTGCCTGTATATATTCAGATTGGTTTCAAGTTATGATATTCACTGGATGTCCGTTGCAGTCTCAGCCTGGAAGCGTTCCAGTCATATTTCATGGCGTCGTCTACCTAGGAATATTAGGCAGATACCAAAGACCATGTCATTGTCATCTTGACATTCATGTCAATCCTGGAAGAATCGAGAAATAGGCAATACAGCGCTGTGATTGGCCCGCATCCCCCAGGGGCCTAGCCTCTGGCTGCCTTACCCCAGACAAACTAACCAGGAGTACTAGACCGTTTCAGTGTGTGTGTGTGTGTGTGTGTCAGGGTTGTTCTTCAATGTCCCCTATTCGTAGAATTTGCAAATCGCACAAGAAAGGTACTCGTTCTGATTCTTGACGACAATCAGGGCTCGGAAGACTTTAGTTTCTTTTTCCTCTCAAGCGGGTTTGGGGCTTTTTATTGTTCGGCGATCTGCGACGACGTCTCCGTGTGGCTGCCAAGATTGAAAAGACGTCACTTCTCTTTACTCTAGGTTCTCCTGGGCTTTGACTTTGGCCACACCGCATTGTGACAACGCAACACATAGTTACAACTTTCTTCCGTCGCTGCAGATACTTCGCAAGTTCGCCAGGCATCTATTCGACTCAGTGGACAGCCAAGGACGACACGCTGCGATACTGGTTTTCCGTTACGAAACGTTGATCTGTGTGTGATCAACTACTCTCGACAAACACACAGACAAAAACAGAGGGGAAAGCGACAAGATGGGCGCAAAGCAGACGGCGTCAAAGTCGAGATCGACTCATATCCGGAATTTGTCCTTGCTACTGTTGACGATACAGTATGCTTCGACTGTCGTGGTAAGTCATTTACCAAAACACACGACTCGAGTCTTATGCTGATGGTGAACAGTTGATCCATTATTCCAGGGTCATGCCCACCGTCGCCGGAAAACGCTACGTACCCTCCACCGCCGTCTTCCTAACAGAAGCCATCAAGCTCGCCATCTCCCTCACAATGGCGCTCTACGAAATTTCCAAGCGCGCCCCGCCCTCCATGCCCGCGACGTCTCTCTTTTCGTCTTTAAGCAACACGATATTTGCAGGCGATAGCTGGAAGCTGGCTCTTCCCGCCTGTCTTTATACGCTCGCCAACTCGCTGCAGTACGTCGCCCTGTCAAATCTGGATCCGGCGACGTATCAGGTTACGTATCAGGTGAAGCTGCTCTTTGCGGCGGTTTTCGGGCTGGCTGTCTTGCAGCGGTATATTCCCGCGCGGAATTGGGGACTGTTGTTGCTTCTGGCGGCGGGTGTGGTGCTGCTACATGCGCCGGGTCATGAGTCGGATCGTCTGATGGCGAGGGACGAATTGGTGCATTTTCCGAGGTCGTTGGAGGAATGGAGGCAGAAGAAGGGGTATTCGCCGATGAAGATTATGAAGAGGTCTGCGAGCTACGAGGGGATTGAGGAGGATATGTTGTTGGAACATCCTACTCTTGATGGCCGGGTAGGTCTGATTGCGACTCTGTGCGCATGCGTTGCGTCGGCGTTGGCTGCGGTTAGTTTCGAGAAGGTTATTCGGGATAGTGCGGCCAAGACGTCGCTGTGGGTGCGCAATGTGCAGTTGGCACTCCAGTCGGTAGTACCTGCGTTTTTTGTCGGTGTCATCTTTCTCGATGGAGAAGTAATTGCGAAGCAAGGGTTTTTTGCGGGTTATAGTTGGATTGTTTGGATGATTATCTTCATTCAGGCTATTGGTGGTATTGGTGCGGGATATGCCACTGCATACGCAGACCAAACTGCGAAGACGACTGCGACGGGACTCAGTCTTGTCGTGGGAATTTTGTCGAGTCTGTCTGTATTTGATCTGAATTTATCGGTCAACGTAAGTCTTTCAAATCACTCTTGATCACTGTCGCTAATGATTTTAGTTCTCCATCGGAGCCGCCATAGTCCTGATCGCGACTTTCCTCTACGCTTCTACACTATCAACCATCCCGCCGGTCCGAATTCGACCACCTCCAATTCGAATCGAGAGCTTTGACGAGGACCAAAACAGACCTGGCGTCTCTCCTCCCAACGATTTCTCCATCAAACTCCCTACTACCCCCTTATTATCCGCCGGACTCTCGACATCGCGGCCTGCATCTCCCAGCCATTCGCGAGTAAAGTCGAATCAGAGCGGGACGGGATATTTCCTAGAGCGCAATGAATAGATTTACATCACACAAAAAGTATGACGAATGATTGGAAAAAGGAAGGATATCATAGCATTTTTGCCGACTTGCTTTTTGCTTGAGCTTTTATATAGATGGATGTTGCTGCAGCGGGTATGATTCGTTTGCTTGTACAATTACTTTGAATATATCTGAGAGTTGTGTCTCTTTTGCTTACATCTCTGCGCTATAAGGAAGGTGTGTGTGTAGCTGGGTAGGCACCTTCCTCATGGAGTGTATGGGGTGGGCTCCTTCCTTCCGTCGTGGTTGCTTGATGTCTTCACCCGAATCTCTTTCCCAACATTTTATTTTCTTCATCTTCTTTCCCTTCTTCTCTGGAGACCGTGACGACCGCCCACGAAATAGCATACTCGTTGCTGATGTGAAGCGTCGTCGCCAACATGCCTTTCGGTCTACAAAACCCCTTCCTCACTATGGAGGATGATGACATCCCGCTCGACACGTTCGGTATGGTTGCATTGTTGAATGACAAGTGCTGCGTTCCAAATCTCATTTTGCATGCAGATCGTGAGCTATTAGCTCAGCTTAGAGAGCAGGATCCTCAACCTATAGCTACGGGGAGAGGAGGTTTGCTGCGTCGATTCACGGAAGATTGTAAGTGACGCACCAGTCTTCTCATCTTATTGTAGTATCACGATTGCTGATTTTTGCAGCTGTGTCTCCCGAGTCCCCGGTCATGGGCCAGTCCTCCAGCTCACCGGATACCTCGTTCCAATCGAGCCCATTGCTGCGGTATTTCAGACCTAGTCAGCCTCGAATCGTTTCAACACCTGGGTTCGCCGAGTACCAGTACGTGCCTGGTCAGCTTAGCGACAGGTCGGAGCACGCGGAAGACAGTTATTCAAGTAGGAGAGGGTCATCGACTTCCCCTTCGCTACCTCGTCAGATATCGTTCAGCCATGCACCGCCTGTAGTCCAAGGTATTCATCTCATTGAGACTAAAATACTGCCCGATCGTTTTCGGGCACTATTCCCTTACCCCCTTTTCAACGCGGTGCAGTCTAAGTGTTTCTCGCACGTCTATGACAATGACTACAATGTAGTCGTCTCTGCTCCAACAGGAAGCGGCAAGACTGTAATCATGGAACTTGCCATTTGCCGTCTGGTCAACAATCTGAAAGATGGTCTGTTCAAACTTGTGTATCAGGCTCCGACAAGAGCTCTGTGCTCTGAACGTTTTCGCGATTGGTCCAAGAAGTTCACCTCGTTGGGTCTACAGTGTGCCGAGTTGACGGGTGATACTGATTATGCTCAGTCTCGACTGGTGCAGACTGCTAGTATTATCATTACCACGCCAGAGAAATGGGATAGTATGACAAGGCGGTGGAGAGATCACTCGAAGTTGATGCAACTCGTCAGATTGTTCCTGATTGATGAAGTGCATGTCCTCAATGAAACCCGTGGCGCTGCCCTTGAGGCTGTGGTATCTCGAATGAAGTCTGTCGGTTCGAATGTCCGGTTCATTGCGCTGAGTGCTACGATACCGAACTCGGAGGATATTGCAACGTGGCTGGGCAAGAATGATACGCTGCAACATCTACCTGCTCACAAAGAACATTTTGGCGAGGAGTTTCGTCCAACGAAGCTTCAGAAGCTCGTGTATGGTTATCCCTGTACGGGTAATGACTTTGCGTTTGACAGATTACTGGGTGCAAAGCTCCCTGAGATCATTTCCAAGCATTCGAACAGGAAACCGATGATGATTTTCTGCTGTACAAGAAACTCTGCCATCTCGACTGCAAAGGAGCTCGCCAAGCTATGGTCAAACACTATTCCTCAAAGACGACTCTGGCCTGGGCCGGTGAGGATGCCTGTTGTTAAGAGTACAGATCTGAAAGGTGAGTTCCACGACTCCGTGACTTGGCTTTTATTGAAATCTACAGCGCTCGTCCCCTCTGGTGTTGCATTTCATCATGCCGGCTTAGATAGCGACGACCGTCATGCTGTGGAAAAAGCGTTCCTAGAAGGCAAACTGAGTATCATCTGCTGTACATCCACACTTGCGGTTGGTGTCAATCTCCCTTGCTACCTGGTCATCATAAAGAATACCGTCTGCTGGCAGGAAGGTGGTTGCAAAGAGTACACCGACTTGGAGATGATGCAGATGCTCGGTCGTGCTGGTCGTCCTCAATTCGATGACACTGCTGTAGCAGTCATACTTACGAAAAAAGAACGGGTTCCGATCTATGAACAATTGGTGTCGGGCACGATGCAACTGGAAAGCTGTCTACATCTGAATCTCATCGACCATCTCAACGCAGAGATTTCTTTAGGCACGGTTTCGGATATCCAAAGTGCTATCAAGTGGCTCGCCGGCACTTTTCTTTTCGTGAGACTGAGAAGGAATCCCACTCGCTACAAGTTGAAAGAAAATGCAGACCGCCGAGATGAGGATGAAGTGCTGCAACAGATATGTGACAAGGACATCAAGCTTCTTCAGGAGACTGAACTCGTCGTCAAGCAAGGCCCTTTTAAGGCTACGCCGTACGGTGAGGCTATGGCCAAGTACTATGTCAAGTTTGAGACTATGAAGATATTTCTGGCGTTGCCTCCAAGAGCAAAAATTTCGGAGATTGTAAGTGGCTCGTCTTTATTTCTAGCACTTCGCTAACATGAGTAGTTATCGGCAATATCTCAAGCGGAGGAATTTCACGAGCTGCGTCTCAAGGCAGCGGAGCGCCCTTTTTACAGAGAACTCAATCGTGCTCATGGAATCCGATTTCCGATCAAAGTAGAATTGGTGCAAAATGCTCACAAGGTCTCTCTGCTTATACAATCCGAGCTGGGCGCCGTGGACTTTCCCTCTGCTGAGCAGTTCCAGAGGCACAGACTGCAGTTTCAACAAGACAAGGCAATCGTTTTCAATCACGTAAATCGCCTCATACGCTGCATTATTGATTGCCAGATACACAATGAGGACGGCGTTGCCGTGAGAAACTGTCTCGAACTCGCGCGGAGCTTTGCTAGTCGAGTGTGGGAAAACTCCCCTTTCCAAATGAAACAGATTGACCAGATTGGTGTTGTTGCAGTTAGGAAATTGGCTGGTGCCGGCATTACCAGCATCCAAGAACTGGAGGAAACAGAAGCGCACAAAATCGACATGATATTGAGCAAGAATCCTCCTTTCGGTACGAAACTTCTTGCAAGGCTCGCTGAGTTTCCGAAGCTACGAGTGACTATGAAGATGTTGGGCAAGGTGAGTTGGATGCATTGCATGATTTCAGATAGTTGTTCACCGTTTCTAGGCGAGCAAGCATGGTGGATTAGTCAGAATCAATCTCAAAGCCGACATAGGGTTCCTGAACGAGAAGACGCCAATGATTTTCCGCAAACGTCCAGTATACGTCTGTTTTCTAGCGGAGCTCTCTGATGGTCGGCTGTTGGACTTTCGGCGCTTGAGGTAAGCCCATCTCTGATTTGTGCAGACTCTATGGAATGTTAACGCTTTCCAGTGCTCAGAAACTTCAGGATGACCAGGAGATTCTGCTAAGTGCGGAGATCAGAAGCCCATTGCAGCATATCACATGCTATGTGATGTGTGATGAAATTGGTAAGGATGATGCCTATAAGTTTGCCGTTAGTCCTAACATTCGACAGGAGGAACGTGTCAGTACGCAGAATTGAAGCCTGATGTGCCGGAGTCGTTTTTCTCTGGTGATACATCAGATCTGAGCAAACCATTCTCCATGAACACCTCAAGACGCAGAAATGGTGAAGGGGTAAGACAGAAGGCTATACAGAATGAGGCATTTGAGGATGATGATATTCCGGATGATGCGTTCTTGGAAGCTGGTAGGTTTATTCCTATTTGACGACTGATCTTAACTAATTATGCTTAAGTTCATGGTTTCGATGGTCATCAGTCTCAACAGCGAGCCTCAGTTGACACCGCCTCCAACAAAGGTCAAAAAAGCGAACGACGAATTAGTGAACTTCGTGAGAATACGGATCAAGTACAGCCGGTCATGCTTGAGAACGGGAAGTACAACTGCAATCACAAATGCAAAGACAAATCAACGTCAGGATCCTTGCCTAAACATAGCAATACGGACAACTTACCAAGTTTTAGGTGCAAGCACTTTTGCTGCCGCGAAGGTCTCGACAAACCCCCTAAGATGCACAGGAATGCTCCGACAAAGTCTCAACTGAACGAACGAACAAAAAGCAATGGCCAGCTAGCACTCTTCAGCAGTGGTCGTAAAAAGTCCAATAAAGGCTCACAGGAGAATGGGTTATCTTTTGACACAGTCGATTATCTAGACCTAACCCAGCCCAGCAATGAGGAGCAGCCAAAGAAACAGACAGCCCCTGATCGCCATGGTCTTGATTCAAAAGCAGCACGATTGGCTAATTTGGACTTTGCATCGTCCCAAACAACATTGGCTAAGGCTACCGCTGGTAAAAAGATTGGACCTAAGAAGCGCTCCAACACTCGTCGGCGACGTTCGTCGAGTGAGTACGACGATAGTAGCTTTGATGAGTTTTTCTCACCGGCTCGACCTGCACCGGATACTGTGGTTGCAACCGACTCGCCCGCGGCATGCATGAACGTCGAATGGGACAATGAGTTTGATCGTATCATGGAGTCCAGCAACGCAGATCCATCGAACGATATTCAGACTGCTTTTGCAAGTCCTGTCTTGAGGATGGTCGGCCAGGGGGATACACTGTCGGATAACGCAGACGAGGTATCTACGTTTGACAAGGAAAATGCACAGACTCAAGCATCATATGACAAAGGTCTTGCATCTTATCCGGCAACGAACTTGACCAAGAGAAAAGCTGAGCCGCTGAGTGATGCCACGAATGCCAGCAACGCTCCCAAGCGCCCAAAGATCGATATGCAACCTTCATCTGACGGTAGTCCAAACACAAGTCATGATCTATTCAATGACTTACAAAGTCACTCAATCTGCCAGCCTGAATCTCAAAATGAGAACATTGATGCACTGTTGTTGCAAGAGTTTGGCGATATAGTCGACTTTTCCGGAATTTGACGTCTTTTGCGTTTCAATTATATATGGTAGAGGTATGATATCTGTTGATGGAATTGCGATGTATCGACATATAACAAATTTGCAATGAGGCTTGAAGATCACTAGGATATCTGGTGGGTATCTATATCTAGTTATTCTACAGTTAAAATATATACATACATGAATGTATCTTCATCACAAGGCAGAGACATTGTACTCCGTGATAATCGCCTCCAGCAGAGCTACACATATAGTCTGTATGTCATATTTAGACAGGCCTTTGTGTCATGGGCGCACTCCCCTGAAGACTCCCATCAAACCCCGTAGCCTGCATAATCGACCACCTCAACGCATCAATATTGAGATGACTCTTCTTCACATTCCTCGCCACATCCTTCATGGCACTAACACAGATAATCTCCCCCAACGGCGGCGGCCCCTTTGTCGCCTTTAATTGCGCCGCAAACTCATACCGCGCATCATTCACGTCGGCGGGTATCTGATCAATCGCCCGTAGCGAATCCAGGTCGCTTTGTAACTTTTCCAGTTTTGCGTTTCGCACTGTTCGATTGACGTGCCAGTGTTTGAGGTCTTGGACTCTGTCGCACAGTAGCCGGTCAACTTTTGAGACGACCAGTTGGTGCGGGATTGCGTATTGACGGAGTAGAGTGAGGATTTGTTGGTCGCCCGGTTTTATGCCGTGGTGCAGGTCGAGGAGGATGAATGTTCTGCGCAATCTGTACCTTTCTTAGCTATATCCCCACGAGGGGTGACGGGGGGGAAGGTAGGGTGGGCTACTGTTTCCGCTTCTGCAAATACTTCATAATCTCCTCCCCTTGCTCAAGTTTACTCCCCGTCCCGTAACCAGGCATATCCAACAGAACGATCTTAGACTCCCCGCCTTTCGTGCCCCCGATCCCGTACGCATTCATCTCCGTGGTTTTCCCGCGTTTGTCGCCTGACCGACATATCTCGTGATCCACAAGCGCGTTTATGAGTGAACTTTTGCCGACGTTCGTTTTGCCGAGAAATGCGACTTCGGGTTCCTTGCTGTCGAAGGGGATTGTGCGGAATTGCGCGGCGGAGTATAGTTTTATGGGGGAGTGGCGGGTGTGTGCGAAGAAGCGCGAGGCGGATTTGAGTTGCGTGGGATTCGGGGGGTGGGTGTCCCAGTAGGCTGCTAGGTCGGTGGGTTGGAGATCGTCGAAGGATTTGCGGGCGGACACTGAGGTTGTGGGTTTTGAGGTGGGTTGGGAGAGGTTAGGAGAGAGGGTTTGGAGATGGCGTCGTTGTTGGTGTTGTTGTTGTTGTGAGAGGAGAGTTTGGCAGAGTCTGTAAGGCGAGGGCGAATGTGGTTTCCACATCTTAGCGCCTGAATTTATGCAAATATTCCTGGCTCAATTATCCATGATTCGTCGTGAATGAAGATATCATTCTTAACCTTGAGCTGTTCTGATGCAGATAAATTATGAGAGCTGTCGGAGAACTTTGCGACTTCCGGCGCTAAACCTAACCGGGCGGAGCTAGGTTGTTCCCCGCGACATCATCATCGGCGTCACCAACAACATCGACACCCAGTCTGTCTCACATCTAGATCTGTCCTGAGCTCAATTTCAGTCTCTTTTCGATCCCGACCACGACAATGATCAACGCTGTGCTAGTGTTCAACAACACAGGTCAGCCTCGACTGACCAAATTTTACACCCAACTTGTACGCTCCGCAAACACAGCATGGAACCAAACCACTAACTTCGATTAGGACACCCAAATCCAACAAAAACTCATAAAGCAAATCTACGACCTTGTCTCCCAACGGCCCGCCTCAGCATGCAACTTCCTCCCCCTCCCACCTTTACTATCTCAAGGCGCAAGCTCCAAAGCCGCCAGCGGACCGTCGGACGCACCTACACAAATCACATATCGCACCTACGCAACCCTTTCTTTCATCATGATTTCCACATCCACGGAATCACCGCTCGCCCTGATAGATCTGATCCAAGTGTTTGTTGAAGCGCTCGATAGACTCTTCCAGAATGTGTGCGAGTTGGATCTTATATTCGGGTATGAGACTATGCATGCGACGCTGAGTGAGATGATTATTGGCGGTGTGGTGGTTGAGACGAGTACGGATAAGATTGTGGCGGGCGTGAAAGCGCAGGAGGGTTCGAGGGGGAAGAGGATGGCTGTTGATGCGGCGAGTTCGGTTGGGCAGTTGAGTATACCTGGGTTTGGGCCGTGGCGGTGATCTCGTCGACATGAAGGTTTAATTTTCTGCATTTATGGGGTTTGATATGTATTTTAGCGTTATGCTCTGCTATTTGACTTGAAATTTCTACGAGAATGAGACTTGATGGTTGATAACTTGATACTATTGCTTATCGGTTATCAGCTATCAGCGATAGAGGCTTAGATAAGGGCTTGCCCTATGTGAGCAGACGAAAACGGAATAGCGCCCCCATCCACACAAGCAGTTTTCATTGGCAGATGGAGAAAGCAGCCGCCCCACTTCGCTTATTTGTTCGCGCACGATATCTTCTCACCTTCAAGTCCGCTTCTCCTTCTGACTTCTTCCTCTCTTCGTCCCCTCGTCCAGTCAACACAGTGCACATTCAGCACCCGACCATCGCCAATCGACAACATGGTAAGCTAGACACCTCACAATGACTCTTTGAGAGTCTTCTCCTGAGCTCTATGAGAGTTATACGACTTTCTCGTCGACTTTCTCCGTGGGTTTGCTTGAAAAAAAAAGCAACTCATCTGGCCGAAGATAGATTCTTCCGAAGCAATTCCGCCACTGTCTTCTGTAGTTGACTGATCAATGTCCCTGAAAAGAGATATATCCATCTCTACAGGAGACTGGTGATGATTTGGCTTGAGCCATGATTGTCGTGTGTGGTGTGTCGGGTAGAAATACCTGGTCATCGCTACGATTTTCGTGTTCTCTCTAGAGTTCAAAGAAGACAGCGTGTTGAACACGATTTGCTGATTCTTCTTTTCTCAATGATAGCCTCCTAAGGGAAAGAAAGTTGCTGCCGCCCCCTTCCCCCAGGGTAAGGCTGGTGCCAAGAAGACCAAGGTTAGTAGCCATTCTTCCAGATGTCAATCTCTCAGATCGAGCTGACAACCGTAGAACCCCCTCTTTGAGTCTCGCAGCCGTAACTTCGGTATCGGTCAGGATGTCCAGCCCAAGCGCAACCTCTCCCGCTTCGTCAAGTGGCCCGAATACGTCCGCCTTCAGCGCCAGAAGAAGATCTTGAACATGCGTCTCAAGGTCCCTCCCGCGATCGCCCAGTTCTCCAACACCCTCGACCGCAACACCGCTGCTCAGACCTTCAAGCTCCTCAACAAGTACCGCCCCGAGTCCAAGGCCGAGAAGAAGGAGCGTCTCCACAAGGAGGCCACCGCCATCGAGGAGGGCAAGAAGAAGGAGGATGTCTCCAAGAAGCCCTACGCCGTCAAGTACGGTCTCAACCACGTCGTTGGTCTCGTTGAGAACAAGAAGGCCTCTCTCGTCTTGATTGCTCACGACGTTGACCCCATTGAGTTGGTTGTCTTCCTTCCTGCTCTCTGCCGCAAGATGGGTGTTCCTTACGCCATCATCAAGGGCAAGGCTCGTCTCGGAACAGTCGTCCACAAGAAGGTTAGTCTTTTCCCCTTGCCTTCTATCTTACGCGAACTAATTGGTGTAGACCGCCGCCGTCGTCGCTTTGACCGAGGTCCGCTCCGAGGACAACTCCGAGTTCTCCAAGCTCGTCTCCGCCATTAAGGAGGGTTACTCCGACAAGTACGAGGAGAACCGTCGTCACTGGGGTGGTGGTATCATGGGTGCCAAGGCCAACGATCGCCAGGAGAAGAAGCGCAAGGCTATCGAGTCCGCCATCAAGATCTAAGCTTGACACTATCTTGGTGGGCTGAACGAAAAGTGTTTTATGACCTGTGATTCGTCATGTTTATCATGGGCTATAAAAGTTCTCAAAATTCAATGAAGAGATGACTACCTTCAAATGTTCTTTCTATATTCCTATTCTTCCTTGCAGATACCCCTTTTGACTACCATGTTCGTCATCAATGCCAAAATAATGTTTTGGACTGAAAGGTCTTGCTTCGGTAGTGCGCTTGGAGTGTCGGTCATAATCTAGATGTATGAAAGGTTTCCAGTGTACCATAAAAGGGTAGATTGCTATGCATAGGTATCATTTATAATCCGGTGCGGCAGTGCTGTAGGTGTCAACAGTTCATAGCTCCATAGCTCCTGGCGTTCTACCCACATTTTCAAACTACAAGATGCGCGCGCTAACAATCTATACCCGTTAATCACAATGAGTCATTTCGAACGATCAATGTTCATTGGAAGATGAACACGGTGTACTATCACGTCTACCACACATTGACTTAATTTGCTTTCTTCACCTACATCTGGTATGGCGTCAAAAATGGATATAAGATGTGCTTTTGCCATGTCCAAACCCACCCACTTCGACATAGAAATCCAGCCCCAAATCTCACTCAACCTTCAACTCCAAACACGACAACATGGCAGACCCCCGAGTCCTGAAAATGGATAGCTTCACATCCACAACCCACTCAACCATATCCCCAACCCTATCCCCATCCCTGAACCGCCTCAAACGCCCCTTTACAGTCTGCGTAATCGGTGCCTCCGGCGCAATCGGCGCTGGAGTGGCCCGATCCTACGCACTGGCTGGATGCAGCGATCTGATTCTTGCGGGGAGGAACATGGATGCTTTGGCCGCCGTCTCCAAGGATATCACTACTACCTGTAATGAGAAGAGCGGTGTTCAAGATCGGGAGAGGACAAATGTACACATCCAACACTGCGACATCGCCTCGCCAGATTCCGTCCGCAAACTATCTGAATACATCTCCACCTCCCTTTCTGCCGTGCTAGACGCCGTCGTGCTGGTAAGCGGGATATCAGGACCCGTCGAACTGCGCATCACAAACGACTCTCCATCGACGGGTCGCTGGGCGGAAGTATTCAACACCAACGCGCTCGGCACATACCACGTCGCGCACTATTTCATTCCTCTCTTGCTCAAATCCGAAAGGACGAAAGCGTTTCTTGTCGTGGGCTCAATAGCGGCGTGTATCACGAAGGGGGCGATAGCGAATACGAAATATTGCGTAAGTAAACTTGCGCAGGCGAGGATTGTGGAGTGTGTTGCGGAACAGTTTGGGGCGGAAGGGTTGTTGGCGATAAGTGTGCATCCAGGGGCTGTGGGCAGTGAGAATGCGCTTGCTACTGCTCCAAAGGAGTTTGTTAAGTGTATGTTGGTCCCCATCCGAGAGAAGGGGGGAGGTGTGTGATTATATGATTGAGGCGATGCTGATGTTGTGATAGATTTGACGGATGATCCTGATCTGTGCGGCGCGTTTTGCGTCTGGTTGAGTCGAGATGCGTCTAGCTTTTCATGGCTGAATGGGAGGCTGGTGAGTGCTACATGGGATCCGGAGGAGTTGCTGGCGAAGAAGGAGGATGTTCTTAGAGGGGATTTGCTCAAGTTTGAGGCGAGGACGACGCTGGATCTGTAGTTGCCCGCGAGCAGGCGCAAGTGGCTTGGATACGTGAAAGTCTGTAGAGAGCGTACAGACAGTTGATCAACTCCGATAGCGTGACCAGAAAATGCATTTGATAACTAGGTAGATACAGAACCTCGTGAAAACCCATTGACCTATCTAGTACAACCCCCAACCGGTCGAGCACACGAGAAAGAGAAAAAAATCCCACTTTTATGCTTAAAAATCCCATATGGTGTGCATTTAGTAAAACAATTGCTAGAAAGAGAGAGCAAATATGAAATGAAAAGAGTTCAGTCGTAGAGTCATGGCATGGGGTATCTTTTGTCCTCCTTCCGGGCAATTTGTTGATGTTCAGGACCTGATGTAATATTATGGCTATGCTTATGAGTGAGTTGATGGTGGAGGGCGAGAGAGACCTTGTCGAGCCTGCCATTCAAATGTTAGCGACATGCTAGATCCCAACGACATCTGCCAGAAGACTTACCTTCATCTGCTCAATCCTGGCTTTCAATTGACTGGTTACTTCTGCCGCTCGTTTCCAATTCTCGGCTGGCTCGGCTGACCGACTCGTTATGGAAGGCTGCTCATCGCCACTATGGGTACTACCAGCAGACGCGTAGCGAGCCGTTGATCGAACAGGGCTGCCTCTACTCGACAGACTCTGTCCCACAGGTGGACTGAACTTCCTCCGTCCAAATGTCGAGTCTAGGTTCGATTCGGCAGTGGGTGAGCCGAAGCCGTTGTTTTCTTTGTCTTCACTCGGGCTAGAAACATAGCTTCGGGGTCGTCCGGTGTCCAAGCGTGAGCTCATGTAACCAGCACGAGAGCCGTTGCTGCTATAAGTACCTATTTCCGGCGATAATGGACCGTTGTCTGAGATACCAGCGTTGAGTCCATCGGCCAATACTGGTGGACTCATGGTTGATGCACGAACAGCTCGAGCCAGTTCACGCTTGAGTCGTTCAATTTCGCGCGTTTGTTTCTGGACGGTTTGCTCTGCGGTTTCTGCATCACTACGAGCACGAACCAATTGTGTTTCTTTGGCCTTTATACTCAAGACATCCCGGGTATGGTCTTCGATAAGTTGTGCATTTTGGTTCTGAAGCTCAGTCACTTGAGAGGAGAGCCTGGTCTTTTCGGTCCTAAGATCTTCATTGAGTTTCCAGAGGCGCTCTTTCTCGACGCGGAGCTCCTCTAGTTCAGCACGCTCGGCGGCTGCAAGGCCAGACATGACAGGTGCAGCAGCGGGCGCCACCTCTGCAGGCGCCGCAGTTTTGCTGATCGGCCGTCCAGTGAGTCCGCGTCCTAAGCCAAACTTCGGCTGTGGTGGTGGTGCAGCTGCTGGTTCTTCTAATGGCGGCGACGATACACGTCGTTGAGGAGATCCTGCTGCTGCGCCACCAACACCGGGAATGCGTCGTTGCATCTTTAGGCCACCGCCAGGAGTAGCCAACCCCGACTTGGGCGCACCTGGGCGTGCAAGACCTGGTCTAGCGACAGCTTTAGGCTTCGGAGGCGGAGATGCCTCTTCAATAGGTGGCGGTGGTGCAGCGGCAGGCGCAGCCTTCTTCAGTCCAAGAGCAGGTTTCTTTGCGCCTGGTGCAGCCTTCTTTGCAGCTGGGGCGGCAGGTTTGGGAGGTGCCACGATGGGCTTGGGACGGTCTTTGGCTTTGACTTCAGCTGTTTCAAAGTATTCCTTGATCTTGGTTTTCCTGATTTCATCTAGGCCATCGAGATATGGATTCATGGCTCGTTCACCCATGATTTTCATCAGAGTTCCCAGGATTTCAGCGGCGCCGGATCGTACAACTTCGCTCGACTCAGTGAGTAACTTGATGGCGGCTTCGGCTATTGACTTGACTTCAGGTTTTTGGGGCACGTCGCGGGTTGTCCGGAGACATCTAGTCAAAAATTTGACCGTCTCTTGTTTGACTTGGGGGTTCTTGTGCTTCAAAAACTCAAAAATATCCTCCAAGCAGTCCGAAAGACCGGTAGAGCTAAACACGGCGTCCAACGCCTGGCCGAGTGCATCGGCAACAGATTGCTTCTTTTCCTTCAATCGCTCCATGATTGGTGCCATGACTATCGACCGATATTTGGCAAACCCTGAGCGCAGACCCTTGGCGAGTAGGTCAACGCAGTTGGCGGCAACTGTTACCACTGCAATGTTTGCATCCTTCATGCATTTTGCAAGCGCCCTGACTATTTCATCAAACGGCCCCTCCTGGATTCGAGGAACGTTGAGCGCCTTGTAAAGTTCGTCCAAAGATTCCTTCCTGTCCTTCCACTTTGTCGAGGCCAATTGTTCGTGCAAGTTCTTCGGAACCTTTGGCATCACATCCACTGGTTCTGCGAGGTCAAGGGGGTCCATTTCAGCCTCTTCCTCGCCGTAATCCTCCCCAGCTTCTCCACCAGCATCGTCTTCACCAGGAGCGGGGGCAGACGCCATCGCATCTTGCTGCGCTCTAGTCAGTCGCTCTTGCTTTGGCGGAGCCTCTTCTTTGACTTTTTCGAACAATTTATCCAAATCCTGTTGTTGCACTGGTTTCAACTCGGCCCAAAAAACCGGCTTCATCGCTTCCTTGAGCCATCGGTACAGCTCTACGGTAAGATTCTGTGCTTCAGCGCGAACGTTCTTGTCCGCATGGCCGAAAACTTTGGGTAATATCTTGAGCACGGGTTTGGGATCGACAATCTTGCATCCATAGTTGTGATATATGGCTGTAAGCGCAGCCAGTCCCGCGGCAATGGATTTTGGCTGTTTGGCGGATAAAATAGGAATCAAGTCTTCGATAACAGGGGCTGATGCGTCGAGCTCTATAAGTAAGAGTAGCGCTTCAAGGGCGTTTGCCTTGGCAGCAGGACGCGCCGACGGGAGAGCTTTTTCAGCGATGGCGGAAACCGTTACGCCTCGCGTTCTACAAGACTCGTAAGCAGTTACCTCTTCGAAAAGAAAGCAGCACCTACCTCGTACACGCCTGAACACCTCCATATTTCAAAAACGCACCATACGCCGCCAGACCTTCCTGTTGGGCGGCAACGTTCGAATCGGCAACGGCGCCTTTCCATAACGACGGGTCTTGTAAAAACGGCGTAAACACGGGATCTGATTCGTCTGGTGTTTTCTCAAATTGTTTTGCGGCATCTTCGTATCCTTCTTTTCGTACTTTCCAGACCTGTTTTTGACAATCGGGCACCAATTAGTAAGGCTGCTAAGTGGGATCAGGGGTTGTATGCTGACCTTGTGTGTGAAGCGATCCGGTAGAGGGAGAGAGGAGAAATCCTCCTCGGCGTCGGCCATGGTGGCGGATGCAGGCGATTAGAGCGCTGCCAGGATGCGGATCTATGGCCATGATGGTGTTGTTAGTACCCGCGATTTGAGTGGAGATCATGCGACAGGCAGAGAATGAGGAGAAACTCGATGGAAGTTGATGTATACCTCGATATCGCGTTGTATGGCTCGCGCAGTCACTCGGATCGACTGGAGCAGGTGTTGCGACAAGGTAGTCAACAATCGACGACTTGTATATCGTCAACAATTGAAGCGGGGGAGTCGCTCTGGTGGTGGCTGAGGAATAGAGACAAGACAGTGTGAAAGTGGTCGACTGAATAAAGAATCACTTTCAAAGATGCCTCTATGTCCTGTGTGTTCTATGTGAAAGACGTGTCTAGTGGTGAGGAGAGATGTATTGTTGTCGTAGTGCAAGTAGTCAAGTAGAGAGTGAATGTTTTTGATGTCAACAAAAGTTCGATTAGGCCCATCACCCAGGGGATCCAATCACCGCATGTCTTGGCATAACATGCCGGACAAACCATCAATAAATACTTACCTTACTTTAACGGATCAGACATGGAAATGTGATTGATTACTTCAAGCAAGTTCATGGAAGTACCCATGGGTTCTTGAGTGTCTGTGCTGGATATTCACGGTGGTCCCCTGGCTGAAAGTCTTAAGATCTAGGTACCTATGGTAGGTACCTATAGGCATAAAACAACCGGAACACTCCCGATATTATATATCCATGGCTACCTTATTCAATACAGAATGGCATAAACTTTCAATGTTGAATGTGCCTGATATCCGAGAGTGCCTAGATGATCCAAAATCCCAAGCTTATCTCCAATCTTGAATAAGTCAACTTACTCTAAGAAACTATGTGAAAGTCATTCGATGGGGCGGCAGACTGGCGGGGTAGTTTCACTTGATAAGACAGAGAACATCTCCATCTGTCTCTCCATATCTCCTCTCTCAGCAGCCAAAATACCTCTTATATATAAACAGAAAAATGTCAGAACAAGATTACATGACCACCTTCTGCACCGCCCTCGCCGCCAAAGCATCTGTTGACCCTGGCCTCCCCGTCCTCAACCCAACATCCTCATACTGGCAATCAGAGCCCCATGCCCTCTCAAACCATCAATCAGCACACCTCCCCTCCACCGTCGATGTAGCCATAATCGGATCCGGTATGACTGGTATCAGCGCCGCGTATCATCTACTCCAACATCGGCCGAACCTGCGCATCACAATTCTTGAAGCACGTAGTCTGACCTCGGGAGCGACGGGGAGGAATGGGGGTCATTGTAAAGAGGATCCGTATGATGATTATGAAGATTTGAAGGAGTTACATGGGAAAGAGGGTGCCAAGAGGGTTGTGAGGTTTCGAATGGCGCAGTTGGATGCGTTGGTGGAAGTGACTGCGAAACTGGGGACGGATGCGGAGAAGGAGAGTTGTCTGAGGCGCGTGGAAGGGTTAGACGCGTTCTATGATCGGGCTGCGTGGGAGAGGGTTAAGGAGAAGCTGAGAGACTACTTGGAGGACTTCCCGGATGAAAAAGATGTATGGATTATACATGAGGGGGACGAAATCAATGAGGTTTATCGCCCCATTCACCACACCGTATGACTGTAGCACTGGTCTGATTTGAGCACAGAGATTCGGCACAATCAATGCAGTGGGCTGCATCACCGGTCCAGCCGGCGCAGCGTGGCCATATAAACTTGTCGGCGCAGTAACGACGCACATCTCAAACACAGAAAAATACCCAAACCTATCCATCGAAACACACACCCCTGTCGAAAGCATAGTGACATCCACCGATTCATCGGAAGCAAAACAACCCTTTCTCCTATCGACGTCTCGAGGAGACATAAAAGCCACACATGTAATCCATTGCACAAACGCGTTTGCCGCGCATCTCCTGCCCGGATTGCAGGGCAAGATATACCCGATCCGCGGCCAAATGACTCGCCAAACCGCGCCGCCTGGGTTTCCGAGACTCGGGGACCGGAGATCGTGGATTCTGCACTATGATCTTGGTTATGATTATGTGACGCAGGCGGCCCCTCCCCCTTCTAAATCTTCTTCGCCAGCAGCACTGTCGTCATCGTCGACGGATGACATCTATCTTGGTGGTGGATTCTTAAAGGCTCTTGTTACGGGTCAAGTATCCGTTGAGGATGCCGATGTGGGGAGTACACGGGACGATTTACAGAATCCCGCGGCATTAGCCACGCTGCAAGACGCGGTGGAGAAGAGATTACGGCATGGAAAGGGTACGAAGATTGTAGATCAGTGGACGGGCGTGATGGGGTTTACCATTGACAATAACCCCATCGTTGGGATAGTGCCGTATGACATATCGCTCAGGAGTCCGGCAGGCGGTCAGCAAGGAGGAGGAAGAGAGTGGATAGCGGCGGGATTCTGTGGCAATGGGATGGTGAATTGTTGGCTTAGTGGGAAGGGGATCGCGGAGATGTTGTTGCATGGAGAGGAGGCTGTTAGGGACTGGTTCCCGGTGGACGAATATGCGTGTACGACTGAACGGTTAGGAAAGATGACGTTGGTGGATAGATTTTTGGAGTTTGTCAAGGATGCTGTTTGATCATTTGGTCTAGGTAGGTGTGATATATGCTGCGCATGCATTGGTTTGATGGCTATTAATTGCCACGAGCAGCAGCCGCCTTCTCGAGCTGCATATAAATCTCTTCCGCCTCCCTGATACAAGCAATATTGGCACCCAGCTTATTCAACGTCTCCACATATTCATCGTACTCATCAGAGTCAAACACAATGCCTCCTCCAGCCTGCAAATACGCCACTCCGCCCTTGACGAGCATCGTCCGCAGCGCAATACAGGTGTCCATATCACCGGGTATCGTACTCGTGCCGTCAATGCTGGCTTTGTCGTATCCGAAATACCCGACTGCGCCTGCGTAGATACCGCGCTTCTCCTTTTCTAATTCGCCAATCAACTGCATAGCGCGCACTTTGGGTGCGCCAGAGACTGTGCCTGCCGGAAAGATGGAACGGAAAGCGTCGAAGCGTGTCCTCTCCGGTCGAAGCACGCCAGAAACCTGAGATACGAGGTGTTGGACGTGTGAAAACTTTTCAACCACCATTAGTCTGTCAACCTGTGTGGTCATAGGGTCGCACACGCGGTTGACGTCGTTCCTGGCCAGATCCACCAGCATGACGTGCTCGGCGCGGTCCTTGAGACTTCCCCGCAGCTCAGCCGCAAGTGCCTCGTCCTCTTCGGCGGTTTGTCCTCTCTTCACAGTCCCCGCGATGGGGTGAGTGATGATTCGACCCTTTTCTTCCTTGACAAGGAGCTCTGGACTGGCACCTACGAGTTGAAAATCTTCACAATCGATATAAAACAAGTACGGCGACGGGTTGACCGACCGAAGGTGTCTGAATATGTTGAAAGGATGAAGCGAGGTCGGACGGGCCAATCGCTGTGAGGGAACAGCCTGGAATATATCACCAACTTGAATATGTTGCTTGAGCTTGGTAACGTGGCTCTCATATCCGGCCTGACCGATATTTGAAGTGTATTCCTGGTTAGGGACTATAGGTCCCTGTGGCGGAAGGGGAACATGTGGATCTATCAGAATATCAATCTTCTCCTGTAGCAATGCCTGACCCTTGCGATACGCGGCTTCGAGATCCGCGTCATTGTCGGGGATCGGAATATATGTGATGATTTTGACGACTTGGAAGAAATGATCGATAGCGACTATGGTGTCGAAAAGCATGAATAGAGATTCCGGAACACCGAGCACGTCTTTTAGTGGTCGAGCCGTCGTCGGCTCAAAGTATTGAATGCAATCATATCCTACGTAGCCAATGGCGCCTCCGGTTAAGGGGGGTAGTTTCAGTGTAGGCACCGTAGCAGTTCGAAATTGTGCGAGTTCTTTTTCGAGGATTGGTAGAGGATCGCATTCAGGTCCATGTCCAGCGCCAGTTTTGAGTACTTTTCTAGGATCTGTGTCCGTCAGCACCTCGCTTCCCATTCAGTTTATGAGGTAGACCATTGCATACCTGCTCCGACAAAGCTGTATCGCCCAATTGTCTCCGTAGTAGCAGCACTCTCGTACAAAAACGACAATTTCGACCTATCCAGAAGCAGTCAGAGACAAGACCGGCAGCTCAGAGACGGTCATGACTCACTTGGCGGCGATTCTCAGATATGCTAATGTGGGAGTCAGCAGCTCGGCCGGGATCGAGGTCATCAAGGGAAGAAGGTTGGGAGGGTTTTCGGCATTTCGAGATTTGGCGATGACTTCGCGCGCAACCTCGAGGGTTGGCGCTACTGTGGCCTGTGATTGTTAGATATTTCATCTGCGGCGCGACGAACAGGATCAACATACCGGTAGATTCGAGAAGGACATATCGGTATTACAGATTGTGAAAAGTGGTTTATGGATGTTGTCAAGCGGAGGTATGAAGTGTCAGATGAGAAGTCCTATCGACCAGACACAGGCATACTATGCAAAATGGTGCAGCAAGAGCAATTGAGTCACAGGTAACAGGAGAAAAGTAGCAATTGCCTTGTAACACAGTAGATCGTCCTGAACCAACTGGACAACTTCGCATACCTCCAAAAGAAGTGTTGTAGTGGGTTGAGTCACCACGATAAATTTAATTAAGCGTTACCTATCGGCAGCTTCACCGCCCCGCCTTCCCTAAGCAATCAATCTAATTAATCCCTGCAAGCGCCAGATTAAATTAACCACTATCATCGTCTAGGCTACGCTTCCTACGTCTACGTACAACATACGATAGCTGCGAAAATGCGTTTCGTCCCTTCTGTCCATTCGCGAATGGAGAACGCCGCCCACGAATAAGTCGTCTGAGCTGACAGAATAATGGCCGAAACCCCGCTCGTTCGGGGCCATCGCTTAACGCCGTCCTTTACCGACTCTGCGATTGACGTTGAGCTTACGGAGGAGTTAGTGCACGATCACGAGCACGAAGACGAGGGCGGAGTAGTAGCTACTACTGCGCTTGAAGGCGATGCAGACGTATTGGACGAGCGCATTGCGCACATTGCGCAGCTTGTTGCGGACGAAAATGTGCTGCGCGGACTATCGCAAGACGACTGCGCTGCTATAAACACTTACCTGGACAATATCGAGAAGCTGCTCGATCCACGACGGGATATAAGTCGGGCCATTGCGCTCGATCGCCCTGCTTCGTCTACAGGAAATGTCTCCCACTCCCGACGCAATTCATCCTCAAAACACACCGCTGCTCAAACCGCAAAACCATCGCAAATCGTATCACACGACCTGGCCGCCATCCTCCAAGAACTAACGAGCGTAAATTCCGAGCTGCGACAACGATATCTCGAATCCCGACACATCCACGACGTATTCATCGTGAAATGCGAAGGATTGGCGCAACGCATCCTTGAGTTGGAGGAGGAAGTTCATGAATTGTAGCCTTCTCTCTCATCAAATTCATTAATGGATAAGAGAATATGGTGGACTGATGTTAGATAGGAAATCGGATATATTAGAAGATACAATCGAGCTCGAGGGTCTGCGCGGCACGGTTCGCGGTCTCGGTAGTTGGGTTGGTCGATGGCAACGACAGCGGGAGTTATCCCTCCCTTCTTCATCGAAAGCGGATACTGTGCGAAGATCAAAAGGGAGGAGTTATTGGCGACGAAAGACCAAACCTGCTGCCAGCAACGAAGAGGAGGAGGATGGAGATGGAAACGACTTTGATACGTTTTTGGATGGAGTGTTGGCTTGGATGAGGGGGTGGAATGATGTCGAAGAAGGGTTTTTGGTTAGGGCGAGGAGGAGGAAGTTGAGACGCGACAAAAAGGGGTTGGGATCTACTTGATACGGACGAATACTTGGATGATGTCAATGGTTTTATTCTTGTACATATATAAATTACATTCTTTGGGAATACATACTTTAATATAAATATTAAAATTTATCCAATTGATATCAGCCTCATAAATAATCTGAAGATATGCGTATAACCGATGTATCAAACAAAATTGCCCCTTATATGGTAATGGTGGTCAATGCAATACACCAAAGGCTGCAAAAATAAGAAAAACTCCCCAAACAGCCGTTTCCGAAATATGAGGAGAAGCCAACACCTATCAGTATGCGAAAAGCAGGAGAAGAAAACAAAAATGACGACCAACCAAACAACCGAACAACCCCTTCTCCATACAAACCCACCCCGTTATATACAATGGCAACGACGTAGAAACACATTCGGACAGGGCGAGGGACAAAGTTTTGTTGCCTCTGGCTCGTGTATGCACTGCATATCAAGGCCCGAGGGAAGGTGAAGAGAAAAGTACAACATAAGAGAAGAAAGGGTATCGTATCAGCTGATTCGAGCAATGTGCAAAACAATACCGTTTTATCCCGAAACGACTCGTTTTAGAAACCAGTCCGTAGGTTTTATAGAAGACAAATGACCGTAAATCGCATGTAATCGCGGCGAGAAACGTCTATTATGTATTATGCATCGTAGTGATGTGTGTCGATTGGATGCTCGTTCGTCGGAGGTAGGTCGAAAGTGTTGAATATTTGCTGAAATCATTCAAGGACATTCACACCTCTACCATGGAGGTTGACAACCGCAATCTGAAATCTCGTTAGTCTCGTGTCTTATTTTTTGAACTCGAAAAAAAAGTACCTTTTTGCCGTATCCCATTGCAATCTTCTTGCTATCCGTATCCCATGCAACGCTACGGAAAACGTCTACTGGGCCAGAGCCATTCTCGCCATTTACAGCGCTATCCGGACCTTCCGTTGTAGAGTCCGTAGGACAAGTCCAGATAGCTAAAGGCTCGTCCCCGCGATCCGTATTCCAGATATAAAGTCTATCGGTGCTGGCAGCCGCGACACCCCATCCGTCTGAAGAAAATGCCAAGGCCAGTGCTGGAAGACCTGGTGACAAAAATAGTGTATGCAAACAGGTCATCTTCTTGGAGTCTAGGTCGAAGGTCCAGACTTTCACAGTGTCGTCAAGCGATGCAGTAGCGAAGGTAAAAGAAGTGCTGGCGGCGGCGTCCTGGCCTTGATGTTTCGGTCGTACTTCGATACCCGTAATATCAGCGCGATGCGCATCCTCAATGAGGACATCATGGGTGGGAATCCAAAGGCTACCGGCAGAAGACGCAGCCGCTACGGCGACGGGACCACTGCCGCTTTGGACGCCTCGGATATAGGACCATTCGGTGTCTGATTCCCGAGATTGATACCGATTCACGATTTGCATTTGCAACGTCGAGTCAATTTCACACTGCCACACTGATCCTACACCGGACGCAAATACATGGTTATCGCCTGCCCAGGTGAGGTCGTGAACATGCGCGTCGATTGTTTGATACGATGGGAATTCCTCTGGTTTGATGGAGTCGTCCCAAAGAGAAAGTTCTGAGCTCACATCGTTCGATGAGCACACCACCATATGCGTGCCCTTGGGAGCCCAGTAAAGCCCATTAATCATTCCGGAAGCCGTGGGTAATAGATCGACAACACTTCCACTGCTGTCGTACATTTGTATGGACGATCGATGTTCATTGTATGTGGCAAGCGCCAACTTCTGACCCGAGGGCTCCCACGACATTGCAGTAACCCAGCTACCATCGCCCTTGCTGTCGTATATCTTCTCCGTACTGTTGGGCGCCAGCTTGTACAGACTGCAAAAGCTAAGGCCCGCCGCGGCAATAATTGATGTATCAAAGGGGCGCCAAGCCGATCTGGTCACGTGGTCCTTGCGGGCCACCTCGACATCGAGAATTGTCGTGCTGGTACTAAGGTCGAACGCCTTGGCAGGCAGATATTGCACGCCAACGCTTCGTCCGGCCGTCAAAGTGTCGATGGGTGTTTCTTGCTTTTCGTGATGCACTTCACCAACTGGCGCTAAATCCATGTCGATATCTCCTTCCGCATCAGCAAGCCCTGCTGACGATGGGGATTTCACTGTCGGAGGGGCGGAAACTCGATCATGATTGATGCCGTTGGTGTCAATTTCCATTGCGCTGTCATCCCCATTGGTAGCAGGCTCGGCGCGATGCGATTTGCGTCCTTTCTTGACATTCAGTGGTGGTAAAGGAGTTTCGGCGACTGCATGCCCATTCGTAGCAACACTGGGCTCTGGAACAGGCTTGTTTGCCGGAGGCACAGGCATTGCTGTAGCTGTGCTGAGCCCACTTTGTGCTTTTATAGTTTCGTCGCGTACTTTTAGCGACTCTGGGTCAAGTGGTGTTGGGCCAAAAAATGATTTTGATGGCGTAAAGGGAATTGGATTTCCATCCTGTAATGATGTTAGATAAAACGTCAAAAGTCTTAAGTACAACTTACCTGGTCCAGGGATTGTTCAATCTCATGGTACTGCAACCCTTTCTGTACCAAGGATACCAAGGCATGCGACTTTATATGGGAAGCAAAAGGTAGTGTCTGTGGATTGGCTAACCATGCTCTTTGTAGCATGACAGCTGCTTCGCCCAGGCCTGTTTTTGTTAGTGTGTTAATTCAAAAGAGATCAAGACAAAGTGTGATGAGGTCATGTATTTTTTATTTATTTAAAATGGTGCTTTGTGATATGAAGGTAGGGGCGTGGACCAACCTGATTCTTGGAGATACCTAGGAAATGTTAGTATAAGGCATAAAGTATCATGATATGATCGTGAAGAATAATACATACCTCCATATTAAATAATTTACGTGATGAGATGTCAGATCCATGATCACATTGGGGTCACTGGCTGCTTCGGATGAGATTTGTGCATGCCAAAACCCAATAAGTACAGGGTGGGCCGCACGGGCGTAGCGCTACGTGCCTCTTGCAAATTCGAGACGTAACAGCAAGGCGCAATATGCGCGCGCGTGTCAGACGATGGATGCAACCAGACAGGGAAGCGCTTCAGGTCAACTGAAACAATCGCACAGTCGAGGTGCAGGTAGCGAAAATTGAATTAGAGACCAGGGACAACGGATGCGCGGAGAGAGCGAACGGCGTGGGACCACGAGAGAGTGGAGTTACAGTGATGATGACGGGGAAAAAAAGAAAGCTGTCTGTAGTAGTAGTAGTCGAAGGAGTGCGACGAGGGAAAGAGTAAGTTGACAAGTTGGTCCTCGAAGGATAGATATGTACGTGAGACAGACGTTCCTGGTGGCAGCAGTTTTCATGGGGCGTGAGAGTAGCAGATGATGGAGAGAATTGAAGATTTGAGGCAGGCGTGCTGGAGAAGGGAAGAAAGTTGACTCGCACGGGAACAAGCAGGCGTAGCCGCTAGGAGAATCGACTGTGGCTTGAGATGCATGCGCTAAGCTCATCCACTAGGCTCGCCCATGGTCCACGCAGCCTAGATGGAACGTACTATGTATGTAACAATAATAACAATAAATTAACAAGTGCTCCGTACAGGGAACATATCTTCAAGATTCTCGACAACAGCCAAGCCATTAATTATTATTGATGATGAATGTGCTGAGTTCGATTGACGTTCAACCAATAATACAGGATGGAGTCATCGGTAATCGAATTACCCTCACATAAAGTTAGGATTGTCGCTAATCCCGGTCGAGACTTGAAGCTTGCCGGCCGTCAAACACAGTCATTCAATGAGGCTGTTTACGTTGTTTATGTCGATTTCTCAGTTGATTCTCATCGACTGTAGCCAGACCATGTCTTGCTGCTGGTGTTGAGAGACGCTGACATTGTCGAGGGACGAATGGCTGGCTCCCTGAGTCATGGAATTTGGCTCCCACCAGTAGCCAATAGCAATTGTGCGATCGTCGTGTAATGATCCTGTATTGTACTGTATTTGGCTAAGTATCCATTCGAACACCTGGACATTGAATTGTAGTCGAAAGCCATCCACGCAGCCTGTTTATATCCATACCAGATGTGCAGCGATACGAGGGCACTCCAGCAAAGTGATTTTCAAATGTATAGAACTGTTGATGAAGAGCCTGGAACCATGCTGAACGGGCGAATGGATGAATAAAGTACGGCGATTACTAGTGGATACCCGCGGTGCAGGGACTCTACGGAGTAGTCTCTAAGGCACCAAGGCCAGAGAGCCGAGCCAGACCAATGAATCACGCCTGCTGGTCTCTAAGGTACTACTACTTAGTGCCTCCGAGCAACAAACCGCTCCAAAGCACTTTTTGTCAAGTGATCACAACTTGCAGCCTACTCTGATCCCAACATACGGGCTAAACAGTTCGTCCTTGCGAGCGATCCGAATCGCGTCGCAATTCCTTAATTTCCTCGCCATGCCTATCAGGATAAATCTGCCTCCCGCAACACGCGCCTTGCTGATCAGTCAGTTGGCCCTCTCCTTTTTGTATAACGTCGCAAGATGGAGACAACTCGATGACGGGCCTCCGACCGCAGGAGCGCAAAGCACTCCGATTGTACCTTATCTCACCCTTGTTCCTTCGATGTTCTATTATTACCCATGGACTATCCTCACGGCGACCTTTGTCGAGCAAAACATCTTCACAGTTTTGATCAACGGGGCGACGGTGTTCTATGGGGGGAAATACCTCGAGCGAGCATGGGGTTCTAAGGAGTTTGGAAAATTCATCTTGGCTATTGCTCTCATCCCCAATGCATTGATGATTGTGATTTATATCTTGTGGGGCGCTGTCACGGGCAGCAGTGTTCGAGGGTACGCTTCCTGGTTCTCCTCCTCCGATGATGAATGTACAACTCTTTGCGCAATGCCGACTGACGATCCCATCATTCGCAGTCTTACACAAATCTGCGGCGGTGTTGCACTGCAGGCTTCCTTCCTCGTCGCATTCAAACAACTTGTTCCCGAGCATACCGTCACGATTTTGAAGGGAATCATCAAAATGCGGGTTAAGCATTTTCCCGCTATTTTCTTGCTGCTTAATTCCATCAGCGGTATCATATTTGGCACCGACACCGCTGCAATACTCGCTTGGCTTGGTCTTTTGACTAGCTGGACATATCTTCGATTCTTCAAATATCAGCCCGATCTTACGGGCACTTCCACCAACGGCCTTGGATTCAAGGGCGATGCCAGCGAGACCTTTACTTTTGCAACCTTCTTTCCTGACGCCATTCAGCCTCCGATTGCTTTCGTTACCGACAAAATATATGCGTTCCTCGTTGCCGTCAAAGTCATCACCCCATTCTCCGCAGAAGATATTGCTTCCAGTACCGAGAATGCCGTGGCTCGTGGTCAGGCCGGTCTTCCTAGCTTGTTGAGCAGTTCGGGAAACAGTGCGAGAAGCGCGGGCAAGCGGGAAGAAGCTGAGCGTCGACGAGCACTTGCGCTCCGTGCCCTTGATCAGAGATTGCAGGCTGCTACTGCTAGCAAGCCTCCCGCTTTGTCCAGTCAGACTACCGCTGCTCCTTCGAGTACGGCCGCACCGAGTGTAGCCGCCGGTCAAAATATGCTTGGTGAGACTACATATACTCCGGATAATTCGTGAGATGAGATTTTTGGAACATCCTTCATGCCCGGTGCTCTGGAAGGAGAAGTCAGATGATCTTTGATGTCTATATAGATTTCAGTACATTTTCAATTGATGAGATAATGCCTTATAATACTTGGTGGAGCTATTAGCGAATATACCTTGTTCAGATATTTCAATGTTGCTCGGAGTTTCTAGTCGTTACGCGCTTTAGCATCCAAATCGTTTCGTTACACCACTTGGACGCTGAAGCCTTTGCTTTGTCTTATCTAGACTTTCGTGTGTATACTGTATTCCCTCAGGTCCAGCGTTATTCAGACCGCATGAATGGGCCAAAGATTCCTAAAAATACATGGGACGAGAAACATTTTGTGATGCTAATATACAGAAACCAAATGCCAAACATCATGAACCAGACACAAGAGGGTATCAAACGCTGACACGCCCAGTCTACAACTCTCGCAGCTTCTCCACCTCACCTCTAGCCTCCTGCAACATCCGCTCCTGATCCTTCTTCGCCTGCCGTATACCAGCAACCCGTATCCTATCCGCTTCCGACTTGATATCCATCTGCCTAAACTTTTCGATTTGCTCTTTATCTTCGGGCGTGGCTTCCACTTCAACGGCACCCGTCAATTCCTTGACTTGCTGCCAAATCTCCTCGAAATTATAATCTTTCAAATTCAACACAACCGCCTTTTCCGCCTCCGTGGGCTTGGGCGCAAACTCGTCTTTGATTGCCGCGTCATGGTACGCTTGTGCCTTTTGCGGTTGTGCGCCGGAAAAGAAGATTGTGAGTGCCGGTGCGACTTTCTCTTCTGCGCCTTCGTAAGGGTTTACGCTCATTTGGATGGCTGGGTTGTGATATTTGAGGCGTCCGAGGCATTGGCGATAGAATTTTTGGGCGCCGATATGGCCCTTTCCGATGGATTTGCCGTATGTGAGGTGCATGCGTGTTACGACGGGCAGGTTGTTGAGGGGATTGCTGAGAGATGGGAGCGTTGCTGCGCCTGTGCCGATTCGGACGTTGATAAGGCGCTGTTAAGGAGAACGTCAGTAAAACGAGGGTTAGATTGGCAATGGGGGTTAGCAACGGACCTGATTTAGCTTGCGCATCCGTTTGAGTAGATTGACCATCTTGACTATGTGATATTTATCAGTTGCCGGAAGCAATTGGGTTGAGATGGTTGCTTCTGTTGATGCCGAAGATGGACATCGGAAAAGATGTCGAGATAATTTGAGGTCACGTGTCGATGCCGGCCGATAATTACGATAGATGAATGATTACAAGCGTATTACACAGTTCTCAGATATATTTTACCGCAGGCTGTGTGTAGATGAATCTGACTCATACTTTTTCCTTCCGATTCAACTACGGTGAGAAGTTTTTGTTGCTCATCTGAGCCTCGTTTATATGCATATGACTCAGGAGACTCGTTACGTTCATTGCTCCCTCTCGGACGTCTGACCATTTTGCAGTCTTGATCTACGATTTAGTACGAGTTGTACGATAATGTAACGACACTTTACCACTCTAAGCTTAGCGCGAGTGTCTCCCCTTTACCGAATCGTGCTTAGTGCGGGAAATAAATCTAAGAAAGGCTCACTCCGCAGAAGAACCCCCACTATAAAAAAGCAAGACTCATACCTTCATCTTGTTTCACGGTGGTAGACATTTGATATACAGCAAGTCTACATTCATTTCCTGTAGCAACAGACGAAAGGTCATTCTTCGTTTGATTTCTTCTCTTTGCTCCGTCTGCAAAGGCAGTCAATTTCACCATGGCTGCTGCCGCCGCCGAGGCCGCAGCCCTCGATCCTAGCAACAGCTCGAAAAATACTCTCAAGATAGAAAACGTGCGTAGCTTCTTCGTTCGCTACCTTTGACTGTCGATTATGGATGCCTATGCAAACAGATTCGTATGAGCTAACGCTCCTTTTCCAACAGTTCGATAAGAGAAACGCCCTCCAAGCGATCGAAAAGAAATACCAACAACAATGGCGCGAAAATGGTGTCTTCGAGGTCGATGCCCCCTCCCTACAAGAAGTCCCCGCCGGTACAATGTCTGCAAATGAGCTTCGTACAAAGTATCCCAAGTTCTTCGGCACAATGGCGTACCCTTATATGAACGGAACTCTACATGCGGGGCACAGTTTTACAGCCAGTAAAGTCGAGTTCATGACTAGCGTTGCTCGTATGCAGGGCAAGAGGGCTCTTTTTCCTCTTGGCTTCCACTGCACTGGCATGCCGATTCTTGCTTGTGCCGACAAGTTGAAGGATGAGATTAAGCTCTTTGGCAAGAACTTTGAGGGATACAAGCCGGAGGATGTTATGCCTGAACAGCCGCCTGCCCCTACTCAGGAGGTTACCGTTGATCCAAGCAAGTTCTCGGGTAAGAAGAGCAAGGCTGCCGCTAAAACTGTCAAGGCGAAATATCAGTTCCAGGTAGGAATTCCATTTCGTGACGTTGTTCGCTCTACTAACAGAATAGATCATGATGAGCATTGGTATCCCCCTCGAGGATATTCACAAATTCGCCGACGAAAACTACTGGCTCGAATACTTCCCCCCTCTCGCCATCCGGGATCTGAACAGCCTTGGTGCAAAGATTGATTGGCGACGACAATTTGTGACCACCGACGCAAACCCCTACTACGACGCCTTTGTGCGCTGGCAAATGAACCGCTTGCATGAGTTGGGAAAGATTTTGTACGGTAGCAGATATACGATCTATTCGCCTAAGGACGGACAACCCTGTATGGACCACGACCGAACGGAGGGTGAGGGTATTGGGCCTCAAGAGTACACCGCATTGAAAGTCAAGGTTACGGAATGGTCGCAGGCAGCTGCTGATCTTGTCAAGGGCAAGGTTGAAGATGATGCCAACGTCTACTTTGTTCCCGCCACATTGCGCCCGGAGACTATGTATGGACAGACCGCTATCTTCTTGGGCCCGAAGATCACATACGGTATCTACAAAGTCTCAGAGAAAGAATATTATGTTGTGACTAAGAGAGCTGCCTGGAACATGGCTTTCCAAGGAGTTTTCTTTGACAGCGAGAACTTCCCCAAGAGCCAGGACCAGTTGCCTCTTGTTGCTGAAGCCACGGGTTCTACCTTTGTTGGTACATCTGTCTCGGCTCCTTTGGCTCTGCACGACACCATCAAGATCTTGCCAATGGAGACTGTGTCTGCCACCAAGGGAACAGGTGTCGTAACTTCAGTCCCATCTGACAGCCCTGACGACTTTGCTACCATCACTGATCTCGCAAAGAAGGCGGATTACTATGGTATCAAGAAAGAATGGGCCGAGCTTGAAATTCTCCCAGTCATTGAGACTCCCACTTACGGGAAGCTTACTGCACCGGCTTTGGTGAAACAGCTTAAGATCAACTCTCCTAAAGATGCCACTCAGTTGGCCCAGGCCAAAGATTTGGCTTACAGCGAGGGTTTCTACAAGGGTACCATGCTTGTTGGCGAGTTCAAAGGCGAGGCTGTCCAGACCGCCAAGGACAAGGTTCGTCAATCTCTCATCAAGGATGGCTTGGCGTTCGCCTTCGCAGACCCTTCTGGAAAGGTTGTCAGCCGAAGTGGCGATGACTGTGTCGTTGCCTACTTGGGCCAGTGGTTCTTGAACTACGGTGAGAACGATGCCGAATGGCAAAAGGCTACTTTGAACCATGTGGTCAATGATTTGAATACCTATACCCCGGAGACTCGCAATGGTTTCGAGGCTAACCTTAGCTGGTTGAACCGATGGGCTTGCGCAAGAACATATGGTCTCGGATCCAAGCTTCCATGGGATCAGCAATTCCTTGTTGAGAGTTTGAGTGATAGTACTGTCTACATGGCGTACTACACCATTGCTCATTTGCTCCACGGTGACCGATTCGGAAAGACGACCGGTGTCTTGAACATCAAGCCGGAGAACATGATCGACGAAGTGTGGGACTATGTCTTCACAAGACGCGAGCTTGATGACGAGGTGATTACGAAGAGCGGCATCAGCAAAGAGAGCTTGCAAGCCATGCGAAGAGAGTTCGAATATTTTTACCCTCTCGACGTCCGAGTCAGTGGAAAGGATTTGATTCAGAACCATCTTACGTTCTTCCTCTACATTCATATTGCTCTATTCCCTCAGGAGTACTGGCCACGAGGTGTCCGATCGAATGGTCACTTGTTGCTCAATGGAGAGAAGATGTCCAAGAGCACTGGTAACTTCCTTACCCTCAAGGATTCCGTGGACAAATACGGCGCCGACGCTACTCGAATTGCTTTTGCTGATGCTGGAGACGGAATCGAGGATGCTAACTTTGACGAAACTGTTGCCAACAGCAACATTCTGCGTCTCCACGCACTTAAGGACTTTTTGGAGGAGGCTATCAAGGACGAGACCTTACGCACTGGCCCTGCGGACTCTTTCTGGGACAAGTCGTTTAACAACACGATCAACGTGATTGTGGAGGAGGCCAAGAAACATTATGAAAAGTATGTATATGTATATGTTGCTGTTGTGGTTGATGGTATGCTTACACTACTTAGTACCAACTTCAAATTGGCTCTCAAGTCAGCACTCTACGACCTTGTGAATGCCCGTGACGTGTACCGTGAGGCGACCTTGGGTGCCGGGTTGGGAATGCATCGCGATGTCCTCATTCGCTACGCCGAGATGCAGGCATTGATCATTGCTCCTATTACTCCCCATTGGGCAGAATACATCTGGTTGGACGTTCTGAAGAAGGTAGGGCCCAATGCCTCTTTTATCTTAACCTTTTTGTAATGTATATACTCACGGATCGTTTAGCCCGAGACAATTCACCGACAATTGTTCCCCGAAGTTCCAGAGGCAGACGTTGCCTTGTCTGCAGCTTCCACTTATGTCCGTGACATCTCCTCCAACATCACATCCGCCGAGGCCACTTTCATCAAGAAACTGGCCAAGGGAAAGAGCTTGAGCTTCGACCCTCGCAAGCCCAAAAAGGTCATCATCTATGCAGCCAAGAGCTTCCCCGCCTGGCAAGAGAAATACATCGACCTAGTCCGCGAATCCTTCGATGCCTTGAACTTGAAATTCGACGACAAGGACTTGAATGCCAAGGTGGGCAAATTGGGTGAAATGAAGAAAGCAATGCCCTTCGTCCAGGGTTTGAAGAAGCGGTTGATCGGTAACAAGGAAGCCCCTGAGACTGTCTTTGATAGGAAGCTGCCATTCGATGAGCTTGAGGTTCTCGGTGAGATGGTGATGGGCTTGAAGCGCGTGACGGGCGCTAAGGAGATTGAGATTGTGGCTGTTGAGGAAGGTGGGAAGACGGGCACTGTGGTGGCGACGGGGGAGAAGAGGGAAGGTCTGAATGCGGAGAATTCGGTGCCGGGTCAACCTACGTTTGAGTTCGTCAATATTGCCGAGTGAAGAGGTTCAAGGTTGATGAGTAAAATATGCTGTTATGCTTGTGGAAAAGATAGCATGTCAAATACACTTGATGTTCCATGGCTGCCTCGACAGCGCAAAGATGCATACCACGTAATTGGATCTTTTAGATGGATAGTCCTGATCGACTTCACATACCTATTTCAGTACGACCAAACACAGACTGTTGGTTGTCGTGTGTCAGGCTGTCAGCAACAATTCCCAAATAAGGCGTTGAATCTTGAAACGGCTGTGGGGTTACGCCGTCTCGGTTGCTTTCCGATTGGCTTATTGGCCACGAGGTTCATAGGATTTGATGGACAAAGCTTCGCTCTGTACTCGAGCATCGAACATAATGCTTGATGGTTTGTTCGAATATGTAGTCGTGCTTGCAATATTCTACGGCCCGCAGAGTCGAATAGCGGATTCATGACATGCAAAGATGATGAGACCTCTGGACGAAGGGGGGGAAGGGTACGCTGATGACCGCCTTGCGTCTTGAGGACCAACCTGTTTTGCATAAGTCAGAGCCCGACCCGTTGAATAGTAGAATACATGTAATTCAATCGTAGTCCCAATGGACTCTGTGGACGTATTCTGATCGCTTGCATTTTGGGTTCGAGATGGCATGCAGACATCAAAAGCAAGGATAAAATGTTGTGCAGTCCACAAATACATATGGTGTAATATCAATACCACTCACTGCACGGCAGCTAGACTTGAATACAATACAAAAACATAGCCAGTACGCAGCCATGTAATACACTAGTCTCTATCCAGCCTAGCACATGCCAGTGCGTGGCAGCCTGGGGCAGCTCAGCCACACTGGATGTTGGCCTCAGGGCTCAGGCATGCAGCCAGCCGTTCTTGCCGGAACGGTCCAGATTACGTAGTGAACTCTTGCTGGGACGGACCTCATCATCAAACTTACCACACAATCTATTACTTATCGACTATCACTTTGTTTTTTCTACTCAATATTCTTCCCTTCTGTCAGTCTCACACACACTCGCTACCAATTTCCATCTCTCAGTCACCATCCAACCCATCCCGCCATCCAGCCATCCCGCTCGCCGCGCACGTCCGCTACCCTGAGAAAGTGGCGCCTGTTGGTGCTGCCGTTCCCCGTGCCCACCATCATTCTACTACATAGTATCTAGCCTGCCCATTCACTGAGAGCTGGCCTCCATCTCACGACCACATACCATATCAGTGTGCCAGTAACATAACAGTCATACAACATGTCACGAGCGCTCAGGAGTGTGAAGAATGTCACAAAGGGCTATTCGTCGGTCCAAGTCAAAGTCCGCAATGGTGAGTTGCTGCGTTGCGCCACTCCATAAAACTCCTCTTGTCTTGCCTTCGAGCAGGCCTGGCATATTGCATGTTGCATGGCTGCAAATCTGTCGCCTTCAATATCTTTATCTTCGTCTTGTTCGACTCGCTCAATTAACTAACCACCTTCTACAGCCACAAGCAACGATCCATGGGGCCCAACGGGCACGGAGATGGGCGAGATTGCGGCCCTCACATTTAACAAGTATGTTTCCAACGATTTACTACTAGCTAGCATTCTTGCTAATCGCGATTGTCAGCCCCAGTGACTTTTACGAAATTGTCGACATGCTCGACAAGCGACTAAACGATAAAGGAAAGAATTGGCGCCACGTCCTGAAATCGCTCAAAGTGCTCGATTACTGCCTCCACGAGGGCTCAGAGCTTGTCGTCACCTGGGCCAGGAAGAATGTTTATATTATCAAGACTCTCCGCGAGTTCCAGTACATTGACGATGAAGGGCGAGACGTTGGTCAAAATGGTATGTCTATCACAATGCAAGCATTGTTAATACTAATGCAGTCTAGTTCGAGTGTCTGCCAAAGAGCTTACCGCGTTGATTCTTGACGAAGATCGTTTGCGCAGCGAGAGGTCCGACCGGAAACTGTGGAAGTCTCGCGTGAGTGGCATCGATGAAGGCATACAAGGATATGGAGGATCTAGCGCAGCAGGCGGTCAACGCCCCAACCGCGATAGGCGCGAGCGCAGAGGCCGCGAAGAAGATGACACAGAATATCAATTGGCTATCGAAGCTAGCAAGGTTGAAGCAGAAGAGGACCGCAGGCGACGTGAGAGAGCTGCTCGAGACGACGACGATGACGATCTTGCCAAGGCTATCAAGTTGAGTAAAGAGGAGGAAGAATTGCGAAGGCGCGAGTTGGAGGAGAGCAACGCCAAGTCGTTGTTTGACGATGCTCCGGTAGCTGCCGCACAGCCGACTGGTTACAATCAGGGTTACCAACAACAACCAGCTGTTGACTGGTTCGGCAACCCCCTTGATGCTCAACAACCTTTGACGACCGGCTACCTCAACAACCAATATGCGCAACCAAACGGATACCAGCCTACCGGCCAGATGAATGCGTACGGCAATGGTTTCCAGATGCAACCCACAGGCTATGATCAATCTCAGCAGTTTGGACAGCCGCAGAACAACTTTTATCAAAACCAATCCATTCAGCCTCAACAAACGGCATTCAACAACAACAATCCGTACGGAACCAACCCCATGTACGGGCAGGCTCAACAGACTCAGCAAGACAATTACCTACAGCCTGGCAGTCACAACCCCTGGGCTACCGACAAGCAGCAAGGCCTTGATGCCCTCCGGCCCATGCCTACTGGCTCAAACAACCCTTTTGCTTCAGCCATCAACCGACCAGTTTCACAGCCTTCGCGACCTGGCCCACCTACGTTGAACACATTAGCCGAGGAGAGGGCCACCACCGCGTTCAACACCATGCCATCCGGACCTAACCCTATCGCAAATTACAAAGCACCTAGCCCGCTACAAGCGTCAGCAACATCTGCCAAGCCCACCCGCGATGACAGCCAATACTCTCGACTCAACGCTCTACTTGCAAGCGGCGAAGGTCAAGACACATTTGGTAATACCGGTGACTTGCGTGTTCCTGCTCATCATACCGCTCCTGGTCAATTCATCAACTCTGCGGGTCAGGGATTTGGACCTCAGCAGACCGGAAGCAACCCTTTCTTCCACCAGCAATTCACCGGCGTGCCTCAGCAGACTGGATATGGGCAGTCGAATAATCCATTCGGCGCTCCAGGACACCAGCAGCAACAGCAGGGCGGAAGCTTGATTGATCTGTGATCTATGTCCGATGCATCGGCTTCTCATCTTTCCTTTACTAGGTTTTGAGCGATGGTATCGAAATTGATTTCAGATGGACCTTCCATTTATTTCGATTGTGACGCAGTTTCCTTTTTCTACTTTCTCATGTGCGTGTGTATAGAGTCAACCCAATCATACCATCATCACCCGTATTCTTTACTCCCCATCCTTTTCCCATGTCTATCCAAGTCATTCATTCAGAGATCTGTCCTATCTCTATTTTCCTTCTCATCGATCATTTTGCTTATTCCCCCTGAATGTTCATTCATCGATATTGTCATTATTGTTCCGCGCTTCCAAGATCCATCGTCCGAGTAGTTTCTTCTTCTATATACTTCTGAAAGTCCTTGAAAGCAATGATATCATCTTTTGGTTTGTTCAATAAAATCGTATATCCGCGCCATTTTGAGTGTTTGAAATGGAAAGCAGATTGAAAACATCAAGTCACCCGTCGCGGACGAAAAGATATATACTACATTTCATCTATATAATACACGAACGAGAGTAAACAAGTTAGATATCATACATATATATATATAAATATCCAGCGCAAAAGCGAAAAGACTAAGCACCCTTCCCACCATGCAACGTCCTCTTCTTAAAACTTATATTCCCACGTCTAGGCCTATGAGACCCTGAGGTAAACCGCTTCCGTTTCTCAGCCTTGCGTTTGTCGCGAATGAAATTCCACGTTTCGAGCGGTGGTCTGGACGCGACGTGTTTACCTAGCGGCGTGAAGACTTCTATCTGCGGGAGGGGTTCTTGTTGCGTTCGTCTGGTGCGTATTTGGGCGGTTAATTCGATCCATCCGCATCCTTCGATTAGGATGTCTGTCGCGTAGACGCGGTAGGGTAGAGAGTCGAGGTTGGGTCGTATGCCGTGATCGTCCCATTTCTTTTTCATCATGCTCGGTAAATGGCTCAGCGTGACGTCTGTGGAGAGCGTGAATGTGCCCGCTGATCGGATCGTGGTGGACGACGCTTCTTCTTCGTCGGTTTCGGAGGTGGTGAGATGTTCGGGTTTAATTACGCTGTTGCCGCGATCGCCGCCGCCGGTGTTGTATTTGCGTACCCCGGATTGGATCTCCATGGCCTTTTCGGTGCGTGTGACGTGCGTTTCGAGCGGAACGAAGCATGCGGCTAGGATCGTGCTGTCTTCGGGGATATCCTTGGGGGTAATGCGGATGAGGCCGCCGCCGATGAGCAGGGATTGGCGGGAGCGGATGCTGAGTTGTTCGGAGGGGTTGATGCGCTTGGTCATTATGAGGTCGGATTTGTGTGAGTCTACCATGAAATCTTGTAGAGTGCCGCGGTCCAGGCCGGGGAGGTCAATCATTTCGCCGTGTCCGCGGCCAAAGGGGATTCGGATTGGGCCAACGGTCGTGCCTGGCAAGCTTGAGACGACGGGAAGTGTTGGGTAGAGTTCCTCGCGCGGTGCTGGGGGAAGAAGAGCATCTGGATCCAGGTACGGCGTCGCTTCAGGGGTATGATCCTTGGAAGTCTTCAGGGCGTCTTCCTGTTTCCGACTTTCCAACAGATGCACAATCTTATCCAGATTCTTGGAGTCCTTTGGAAAACAAGACTCGATAAAACTGCTCTTTCCCACATTCGCCTTCCCGACTATCCATACACCACCACCATGCCGCCGAATCTCTTCCTTGACCTGCGTAGTCCACCACCCGCGATGAGCGCTGATCATATGCACATTACCCAACCGCACATCCTCACGCCTCATATCCATCTTGCGGAGAATTATCTCTCGTATCCGCTTCATCAGCGAATCAACCTGCTCCTTCGTCGCGGCCAACAGATCCGCACGCGTAATCACAAAATTGATCGTAGTCATCCTTTTGCCATATTTGTATTTTTCGGTCTTGGATCGTCGATTCCGTGATCGCTGGTCTTGCAAGTCGAGTGCTTCGTAGATGTTTGGGATGAGAGACATGGGGAAATCCGCGGCGTCGATTACGTGATATACGCGGTTGATGCGATGGGGTGATTCGTCGAGGTAGGCGGCTATTGAGTCGATGGATGGCGAGGGGATGGAAACGCCCTTGTTATGGTGAAGGAGGTCGTGGCAGCGGTCGCAGATCTGGGTGTGTTGAGCGGTAGATTGGATGTAATCTGTAGCTGCGAGGTAGGTGTCTGTGTTTTGGAGGGCTTCTGTGGTGGTTTCTATCTTCTGTCAGCTGCGTCATGCTATTGTATACGTTTCTACATTGCGAAGTCACCTGTATCTATAGGAGCTGTACCTGTAGCTCTGTCTTCAATATTCTCCCCGTCCTGAGAAGAAACTGCTCGCTGCTCTTTGGCAATAGCTTGCTGCCTCTTATGCCACTGCTGCTTCGCCTTTTTGCGAGTCCGGCTATAAAAGCCCGGTTCGCTTGAGTCTATCGTCTGCGCATATGCGCCGCACCCCGGACATGATATAGGCAGTGTATCTGCATGAAGAGAAACGGACGTCGGAGGTAACGGAGGAGTAACGGCGTCTTTGTCGTCTTCAATCACTATTTCGGGATGTTGCACTGGTGCTGGGGGAGAATGAGGCACTGTAGTTACATTGGTACTCGAATATCGCGGTCTTATTGCACATCGTATACTCTGTCTGTTCGCATTCGGACGTATTTGTAGTCTTGTCAACGAGGAAACGTTCCGCGCCAATTGAGATAGAAGCTGAGTTTTCCCGGGGCAGTGACATGATTTTGATAGAGCTGGTATCCTTCTAGACAAGTGACAGGAATAAAGGGACATCATGCCACATTCATCATGTAAATGTGTGGATATTGACGGTTGATGGATATGTTTCTGGCCAGACAAAAATAAATGATGCAGCGCGGCGTGTTTGGTGCATGTGCCGGGCCGTAAATTTTCTTAGTGGCGATCCCGATAAGCTTGATGCCGATAAGGATTTACTTTTCAAAGGACAAAAATAGGGGAAAAGGTCGAATTGTGGTATTTGACTAAATGTTCAAAATATGAACTCACTATGTGCTTGCTAATATATGATTATCCGCAAAAGGGCACGAGTTCAAGCAGGTCCCTTTCCCTTGCCTTTACTGTCTTCAGCATCCTCGTCTTCATCACTGCTCATGAACTCATCATCGTCGTCAAATCCTATGAACTTCCGCACAGTAGCAGGTTTAGAAGATGATGGCACCGGAGTAGACGTCTCTGGGTTACCCTCCTCCTCATCTTCATCCGCACTCTCGCTTTCATCCTCTTCTTGACTCGAATTTCCCTCACTGGCACTCGTGCTCGATCCACCCATAATCACATCGCGCAAATTATCATTCCACCCACCATCCTTCATCGCAGCAAGAACAGCTTCGCGCGCCTTTTCGCTCATTTCTTCCCTATCTTCCATCCACTGTCCGTCCAACCGACTCTTTCCACCACCATTTTTAATCTCTTCAGTACGCTTTTCGGCCATCTCAACTATAGCTTCCCACCGCCGCCGTCGTTCTTCTTTTTCTTTCTTGTCCATCTCAGGCTTCACGGCGAGATATTCGGCGAGAGCCTTGGCTTCATTCACTGTGCGAAGACGTCGTCCATCGAGGTTTCTGTTTGAGCCGTTGTTCTCGCCTTGGTTGCGCTTGCGTTTGCTCGACATGCGGCCACCGGCGGCGCGGAGCTGGGAGCCGAAACCACCCTTTCCTCCTCGTAGAGGTACGGAAAGGCGAAGGGGTAGCAGATTATTCTCGGGTGATGCATGTTTATGTTGTGAGAGAAGAGATGATATAGGAAGCGTAGATTCTGGGAGGATTTGTTTATTGCCGATTGTTGTAAGTGTAAGATTTGCCGCGCTGCGCTTGAGCGACTCTGGTAGGTAATGCTCGATTCTTTCTGTGACGTCTGTGACGGTTGATGTAATCGGAAGTGAGAATGAGAGGGTTGGCGGCAATGCCAGTCCTGGAAAGGACGACAAAAGGATGGTGATGTGTTGCGCCATTATGTGACCTTAATATGTCGCTTGCGATCAGTTTCTATTTTTCCCAAGATACAAACGATAGATTGAAGATGAAGTCGGACAGTGAGGTCGATATGGAGATCCACTGAGGCAACGGCGGCTGCGGAGGCTGGGCGGAGATTGCATAGGTATTCTTCACGTGACTCTGAACGCGACTAGACTATTCCAGATTAGGGCTGCAATTAGGGCTTGCCCTCGCCCGCAACTCCATCCGCACTTTTACCCAACGGGAAATTCAAGATCGATTCGATCGTTCAACCAACCAACGCTTAATCACTTCAACCAGCATAGTCAGAGCGATTCCACGAATAGCTCCAGGAACTCGCGACAATGTACGTATACTGCTGGCACATTAAAATGAGACTGTGCGAATGCTAATATCCTACGCAGGCTTATTCCCAAGGCCGACCGCAAGAAGATCCACGAGTACCTCTTCCGTGGTATGTATCAATCGAAACACTACGACTCAATCCGATGAAGAATGGTTTCTGACAATGAACAGAGGGTGTGCTCGTGGCCAAGAAGGACTTCAACCTTCCCAAGCATGGAGAAATCGACACCAAGAACCTTTACGTAAGTTTCTCGATACAACAATCACCCGAAAAGAAAAAACCAATGCTCACAACGTGCAGGTCATCAAGGCTCTTCAGTCCCTAGACTCCCGTGGATACGTCAAGACCCGTTTCTCCTGGCAATACTACTACTACACCCTCACCCCTGAGGGTCTCGACTACCTCCGCGAATGGCTCCACGTCCCCGCCGAGATCGTGCCTGCTACTCACATCAAGCAGCAGCGCTCCCACGCTCCTCCCCGCGGTATGCTCGGTGGTGAGGAACGCGAGCGTCGCCCCGGCGGTCGTGGTGGTCCTCGTGGTGACCGCGATGGCGGTTACCGTCGCCGTGAGGAAGGAAAGGAGGGTGGTGCCCCCGGTGAATTCGCTCCTACTTTCCGTGGTGGATTCGGTCGTGGCCGCGGTGCTGCTCCTCCCTCTTAAGAGGTTCGCTACGAAAATGGGATCGTCTGATGGCTTTCTCTCTTGCGGCGGTGTCTCTCATTCATCGAAAGTTTGTTCTTTGTTGAATGGTTGAAGGGGAAAAAACAAATCCAAAAAATGGAAATTGGGACGTGTGACGCTTTTATGCTTACAGTTTTGAACTCAAAAGCTAGAATAATGGCAACTTCATGGCCCAAATTCTTCGGCATTCCTGATATAGGCTAATAACCATAGGAGTAGGGTAAAATGAGTTCGAAGTCTTGTATTACATGAAGTACTGTTTGATGTCTTTGTAGACGAGAAGTTCGTGGTCATGAATATTCAGCCATCTAAAGTATGACTGAAAGATGTCCCGATCTCTATAGTCCCATTACATGCAGTATCCAAGTCTGCGTGCTCAAATTGACCTGGCCCCCGCATATCATACTCCCATTTCGGTCTTCTCAATTTTGCGCGTGATCAGGAAAAATGGTTCTCACATCTCGCCGATTGTCCTTTTGGGGCGATGTGTTAAATCTTGCGTGAAAAGGTTTCGTAGGCTTGATCGACGACTCAATGTCTTCTCGTCATGCTTGATTGAACGTTGTTGACGAATAGTAACGGGGTCAAGTAATCCCCATCGCTGAGTCAGTGACCTCAGTGTGAATACTTTGTAAGACTGGGAGTTGATGAGTGTCTCCTATCCGCGTGCTGACGATACACCGGGCGAACAAGTCGATCGGTGCAGTTTGAAAGTCTCGAAAATCGAATAACCGACTCTTGTGGATGATGAGATTACACCCATCATGAAAGGCTTCGATGATTCGTCCCTGTCTCCCCATGAAAGAAAAGACCATTATCTGAGAGCAAATAAAATGTGGTTAGGTCAAGTCTTCATTGTTGGAAGCTGTTGACTTACTGGGAAGACAACGTGTTTGTCGAGCCCGCGTGTTTTCAAGAGACCATTCATAGCTGTTAAAATCTGGAGTACCTCTGCTTTGAGGAGCTCGTGTTCGTTCTCGCAATCAATCTTCAGGGCAAAGATGAAATGCGGCTTTACATCTTCCTCACGACCTGGATATCGCCTCCAGTGGCACGCTCTCATACATAGTGGTTCCGTTCCGAGGTCGTTCAATACAATATCACCAGTGTCTATGGAAACTTCAAAGTCATATGCACCCCTTAGATCATGTCAGCAGCAAGTTCTCCAACATCTTGTTGATTACATCAAATGAAAGACTTCTTACTCTTGGTAAAGCCATCCCGCGAAAGAACTAAGGCTTCTCTTGAAGCCGGTTTTGCCTGCGGGGATGTCATCCCTGCGAAAACCAGTCAAGAGCCGAGCGAATTTGAGAAACGGAGCATCAGCATAGCTGATGGCAGTGCTTTCCGGGGTCCTCTCCTCGAAGAAACAACGAAAGCCGTTGTGAAAGGACGTTTTGTCTTTCTCCGACAGGGGGTAACGCTTGTAAATTTCGTCGCTCATGGGCTCAAAAAATGACAGCTGTTTCGAATGGGAGCTTCCGCCGTTCTGTCCAGTTATGTTCAAGTCGTAAACTCGAATTGGAAGTTTCGCAATCTGTTGGCTATTCATGACTGTAACATCCATGCTGACGATCACCTGGTACAAGTCTTTGATGGCCTTTTCGACCTGCGATCTGTCTATTCGGACCTGACGACCACGATGGAAGATATTGTGGGACATGATGAACGATTTGAGGATTCATAGCGATGAGAGAGTGAGAGTGAGAGAGTGAGAGTGGACAGACGAGGTGGATAGTTGATGATGGGTGATGGGTGGTAGAAATGTTTAAGGGGAACAGGCAAAGGCGGTCGGCGTCCCATAAACTCAGGCAACCGCCACAGTTTTGTTTGTTTGTAGCCCACAATGAAGCTTTTTCCGGCGGTATTTTCTACTTCCATGGAGCTTTCCGATTATCGTTCACTGCAAGCCATGTTTGGCTATTGCTCTGTTAGTAGATTCAGTCTTGGCCTGGGACAAGGAGGTACTATCCATGTCTTTTTCCTAAATAGGAAAGTCCGTACCCAATTAGGCAGCTGTCGATTTTGCACATACCAGGATGTGGGAACACCCCTGATAACAAATCACTTACAATCAGAGATGCTCTATATGATCCCAGATGAAGCGTTGACTGAATGGAAAATAAACGAAGAATAACGAGGCTGGTAAAGAACGCATTATTGTGTATACGTACATAGCAACCTCTACCACGTCTTTGTGGGCCATGATGTATGCATATATCAGTCTCACATCCCTTAACCAGATTGACACCTCAGAATCCTCGCTCACCGAGTCACTGAGCAGATATACAAGTCTACATAGGAGTATGTGCGGTTGCTCGACTTTGCAAGATACTTCTTGCGATAATCATACAGGGGGGGGGGGCGCGCATCAAAACCGAATCTCGTTTGAATTATTTTTAGGGATAATGTTGAGCAGCTTACCGAGTGCAACTTAAGTGTTTTCAAGAATTTTGAGATTATTCATTGGAATCCAATCGGCCTCACTAATGCGAATGTTCAATCAAGCCAGCTGTATCTTCAAGTACTTTGGAATTTCTCTACCTCCACGGCCTGGTTTTCATCTCCTTGCAACGGTGTTTGTCTCTACCGACTTCTGTCCCAGGCAGACAACGTGATTTATGTAGCCTCGATCCTCGGCCGTACCCCTATAAAGACGAGTAGTTTCCGGTCGAGCAATGCTGACGGCCGGCTATATACCGAGCAAACGGTTCGTCGGTGGTACGACATGTTGACAGATACCATACACAGTTTTAGACCGCTTAAACAGTCTCATTAGACACGATCAGCAATCGAGCATCTTTTGTGCCCGAGATGCATGTCATGAACAAGATGAATAAAGAGTTGTAAGAATTGCGGTGGTGGTGGTTGTCGACGTTGACTTCCGAGCCCCACTTTCCTCCGCCATCTCCAGCGCCTTCAATGTTGACCCTTCTTCCATCATCCTCTTAATTGTACACCAGAAAACAAATTAGACGTCAGACCATTCCAGTGTTTACACCGGCCAAAATGACATCTCCAGCCTGCATCTTCTGCAAGATCATCAAGGGTTCGTATCTAACATCCCTCTTCTTACCATCCTGAAGCTCCCCCGCATCCAGATATGTCAAAGATGCCGAGGACGAGATGACATGATACCACCACTTTCCAATGCATCTGGTCAATTGGCCATATGTATTCAATCATTTATCCTGGCATGAGACTGATTGCGTGTTGAACAGGCGACATCCCGTCCTTCAAGATCTTCGAAAGCGACAAGGTCTTTGCATTCCTCGACATCCAGCCGTTGAGCCGCGGACACGCTGTACGTCTTCTTCCTTATCAAATCGCACTTTTCTTGGTGTTTGTATCTCGCTTTTAGACGTGTTCGAGGTGCAGTAAGCCAGTCTTGTTCGGTCATCTAATTCAATGCATAATAGCTCGTCATCCCCAAATTCCACGGCGCAAAACTCACGGATATTCCGGATGAGTATTTGACTGAGCTTATGGTATGTATTCCGCTTTCATAGTTCAAGAAGACCCAGAAGAGCAAGCAGAGCAGAGCAGGGCATAGGGTCTATTATATACAACCAAGACCAAAATGCGGACCTTGGAGGCCATCTCCCCCGCTATTTGGTTAGCAAAACTAACGAGCCTTGATATAGCCCGTCGCAAAGAAAATCGCCCTAGCAACTGGCGCCGAAAACTTCAATGTCTTGCAGAACAATGGTCGTGCTGCGCATCAGCTTGTTGATCACGTTAGTCCTCTCTACTCTACTATCTAATATCGGTGAAAAAGGCTAACTACTTGTGCTTCTCTGTGATAGGTTCATTTCCACGTGGTATGTTCTCAATCCTTAAGAAATAGGTATGGATGCGTTGCTGAGATGATACACAGATCCCCAAGCCGAACGAGGCGGAAGGTCTTGGAATTAGATGGCCCGCTCAGGCGACTGATATGGACAAGCTCAAGGCCTTGTTTGAAGAGCTCAAGGGTAAGATATAATCTTATCTCTTTTTTCTACAAGCTGTATTGGAAAGGGGTCAAGGAAAGGAGCCAGTTATTGAAATGCGATTCTGTTTCAATTGCTGTACCTATGATAATTCTGTCTCGTCCATATATATCGGCAGACTATATGTGAATGATATCAAGACTAAATCCAGGGAATATGATAAAGAGTCTGATGCTTCCAACGAAACGAAAATGCCTACATAATCACACAAATCCTGAACGTAGTAGCCAAATCGGGCGAGAATCTGTACACAAGCTTCTGTAGCTTGAAAGTATCTAAAACAATGTAAACACCACAGACAATTGAATTCCAATAAAATGATTTCAATAGACACAGTTCATTTGGCCGTGACAGCAACAGCAGGAGCAGTGGCCTCGACGCCGTTGACCTCCGGGGTATGGACGATTTCAGCCTTTTTCTCGGTCTCCGCAGCTGGAGTGGGAGCTGTTCCGTTAGTCTCAATCTTCTTCTCTTCAATCTCGGCGGTGGTCGGTTCAGCGGCTGTTGCGTCCTGAGGGCTCTGTTCGGGGTAGAATTTGACCTTTCCGCCACCCAAAATCACTCCGTTGCGGTCATATACAGAGCGAGCGCGAATATAGGGGTCTGTTTCCCAGTAATCCTTCGAATATTTTTGAGCGAGCTCTTCTCTCTTGGCTTTCCACGACTCAACGTCTGCCTCGTTGTTATTGTTCGCGGCCTCAATCCAGTGCTTCGTGGCGTCTTGTAGTTCCTGAGCAAGGGCTTTGTGTCTGCCGAGGACTTCTTCGCGTTTGGCGGTGTCTTTCATGGCGTCGTTCTCGCCTGGCTGGGCTTCAATATATTCAAAGGTAGCATTGTCTTCACCACCAAACTCTTTCAAGATGCGGCTGCGGTCGATGAATTCTTCTAGGTCTGCAGTGGTATTGGTGAAGTGAACTTTGGCTGCGACAACAGGGTCGAGCCATCCTCTAATGATCTTCCAGATACCTAGATTCGGATTAGATGACGCTCTTGTATTTGAATGATAAATACGAACCGGAGAATATCCATGGTGCTTTATGGATGAGCACAGCACCCAGAGACTCTGGATAGTTGGCTTCGAAGCACTTGATGATGAATTTAACGGGAGCATAGTCCTACATGTCATTAGCGAGATGACTAAAACGTGATGAATCCAGCGTACCATATTGGCCAATGAAAAATCAGTCATATCAAACAGAATCACCGCAGTTTCGATAGGCCGCGGGAGCATCAGTCGAGCAGTCTCGATCATGTGAACTGTATATCTTTCGGTACTCTTCTCAGAGTGCACGCCAATCTTATGCATCTTGACACGAATCAAGCAGATTGGTCGTCCCTGCTTGTCGATACCAGTGATGAAACTCTTGCCCATGCGTGTCTGTGCCATAAAGTCGGCAGCCAATTTCTTAGCGTCTGAATCAGAACTTTCCGACTGCTCTATTGCCTTTGCCTCGCCTCCCTCCATAATATCGTCATCGACATGCATTTCTACAAGACGCCATCGCATGGTTGACACAATCATAACGACGGCTTTGTTGACATCCCATTTTCGGGCTCGTAGAAATCTTAAAAGAAGAGCATCTGGATGGTCGGCCTTGAGCATAGTCCACAAACTTTCGCGCAATTGCTCAGGTGTGAGGTCGGCCACGGCCTGCTGAAACTCTTTGTTTTGTCCATACTTGTCGTCCTGGTCTGATAATGTTAGACCCCCGACATCTGGCGTAGCTGGTTCCTCCTTTTTGGCGCCGCCTAGGCCGAAGAAGCTTCGCCTCGACTTCTTCTTTGAGTCTGGACTCTCTGGTGGATTGGTGGGTGTCTTTTCTAGCTGACCACCTTCGATTTTGATGCCGAACAACTTAAACAAAACTGTCCACATTTCTCGGAGCTTGTCCTCTTGCTCCTTTGTGAGGTTGCCGAGGTGGCCACCTGGGATCTCGTGCGAATTCATTTTGAGGGTATCAATAATTCCAGTAAAATCGTGTTGATATTCCTGGTTTTGTTGATTCTGGTTGGAGCTATCCTTGGGGGAGGTCTCCTTTTCAGATGAGGTGTAAAATAGTGATTGAGCTGCTACAGCGCCGCCAATCACACAGGTAATACCAACTACTCCCCAACCAAATGATGCGTGCCTCGGTTGTTTGAAGCGAACTGCGGAGCCAGGTCCAACGTGATTGTGGTGGAATAATCTCTGAAAGGGCCAGGGCGCTGGGGTAATTTGCGGGGAAGCGAGCGACGCTGATCGTTTCAAGCCTTGCGACAAGGGCGACGGGACGAAGAGACGAGATTGACTGCCAAAAAAAGCCGAGTGGCAGCGATGAACAGCACGCATGTGCTTCCGACTTCAGCCCAGATTTAACTTACTGGAAAGTTAGGCTCAGGGGTGACGTGGGGGGGGAGATTGGTTGAGCGGTATGCGCTTGCGAAGTAGTGCCTGTCGTGCGCCAACGGACCAAACTCTTGAGATCGCGGAGTCGTCGGATGCGTCGACGGGATGCTAAAGAATGCGGGTGATGCAGTATGTTGTACAATTAAGGATAGTAGTAACAAGCAATAAGAATATTTCTGCCCCAGAGGCAGGAAGAGCAAAGGCAAAGAGGAGAGAAACTTCTGAGTCGGGGAGATCTGCGGCTGCGGCAAAAAGTTGGATGGGAAAGTGTAAATCAGGCAGGTGCAGCGGTTCGTCCGGCAAGAATGCGTCACCGTACCAGTCAATACGCAGCGCTCGTGGGAAAAGGATTACTGATTGGCGGATGCCGTATCTTGATGCGTATTTTAACTACCCTCTCGTATTGCGCAATACACAAACTTACAGCGCACTAAGCGTCCCTCGCGTTCATCCTCAAATCAACCAAAACAAACCGAACTAAGAGCGTCCATCCGCGCAAAGATTCACGAAAAAGCAAATTGAATTGCAGCATTTACATCATACTTCACGGCGCCACGCTTATCTTCTTATCTCCCACGGTCTACCGCTTCATGTGCATCTCCACCAGATACTAAGACTGGCGTATACCGAGGCTCGTCAAATTAATATCATATCGTGATAAAGATCGATCTCGCTTCGTCCCTGCTCCTCGTAGCCGCTGTCAATCATTGCCCCGCTTTGGGAGTCCATTCCTCCGTCACGACTCACGACATCATGGACACAGCCCCCAGGTCCTCATCTCGTCCTCGACCGACATCCAGACCCACGACGCCGCTCCGTCCGAGCTCCAGGTCGTCGATACGCAATTCACATGGATATAGCAACAGTCTCAATGCAGCTGGATATGAGGAGCCTGCCATCAATTCGTTGGAACCACAGTTTGCAGAGCTGGCGGACTCAATGGCTGACCTAGAGGCAAACTTTATGCACCTTCAATTGATGCATGAGAGTTTGTCGAGATTTAGCGAGAGCTTTGCCAGTTTTCTGTATGGATTGAACATGAATGCGTTTTGCGTTGATTTTCCAGAGGTAAATATACTCACCTAGAGATACAATGCTTCGTTAACCGTCTCAGGCTCCTATTCCTGAATCATTCAAGAGGGCACTAGAAGCCAAGGCGCAACAAGGTAAGGAACATACACTATATGTCATTGCCATTGACTAATTGACTAATATTGGGATTGCCAGAATCACTGTCTCACAAGACAGGACATGATATTGATGCGACTTTCTTGTAAGAACCAATTCTCCACCAATTGCTACGAGTGCGAAAGATTAATGTTTAATTTCTATACAGAACAACGGATACATCCTTCGTTGACAACCCCCCAGCTACAGTATCGTCCAAAGCCACGCCGAAGAAAACGTCTGTTTCATCCCGAGGGCGCGGTAGTACCAGAGGTACTGCCAATAGTCGATATGCTACGAGAGGGTCTGGAACAGCCAGAGGTCGCCCAAGCGGACTACCACGGGGTAGCGGGTTATCGCGCGGTAGGGGGAATCGTTGAGCCATAGGATCAGATTGGGGGACAATTACAAACTGCCGATATGGTCTGGCCGGCTATAGTAGCATCTCGGCCATGTACCAGGCACACGTCTATCGTCGGATAGATTGACACCGAATAGTGGCATGTCCAATTTTCTGGAATGCGTCGTGCTGTCTTCAGAGTCGTGGACCAGAAGACAGAGGTCCTAGACCTCGTTATCGATATGGGCACGTGTACCGACGAGACGGTGATACATGCCGTAGATTAGCAGACAAATCTAGCTATAAATCTCACGATCTTATTAAATCAACTCCTCAGCAATGAAAACTAAACAGTGCAACACAGATGCCAGATGGACTCCAGTAGATTAGATCTCTGTACGTGTGCGGGTCTTGCCGCGGGCTATTCCCGATGGGTCAATGGCTCCGTTTTGCCGCCAGGAGCAACATCTTTAATTTCATGGTTCTCCATCAAATTCTCCTCCTTCCCCGTTGGGCCCGGTCAAGACCATACATTCATTATCGACTGGTTTGTGTCACCCATACTTCATCCCTATTGTTTTGCGTGTGTCCGATTTTGAGCGAGTGACTGCAAAGCTTTTGATAGGGGCGAAAGACTGAAGCGGTAGCTGTTGCACCTCTTGGCGTTGGTTCCGGTGGAGACGGCTCGAACGACGACGACGACGACGTTGATTGATACTTGAACATCGTCCACGTTCCATTTGGATTTATCGCTTGGAGACAAATTCTTAGTCGCAGCTTCTTGTTCGCCTATCTGCTAGAAACCCGATTTTGCGATTCCAGGTGCTTGGCTTGTTGCTTTGTCTTGACATTAAATCGGGGATAAAGCCGGGGCTTGTCTGACGACTTGCTTTCTGACCATTGACGCTGACTTCTATTTTGAAGGGGTGATACGCTTGGCTTGCATACCGGCAAAAAATCCCGTACATTCAATTGGGTTCTGTCTCCACGGCATAACGGTCAGCTGGCCTGACTTGACTGAACCGGAAAATCTTGTCCATTTTGTTCTACTTGAACATCATTCACCGCCATCATGGCTGCTGCAGTCGCCAGTCTTGCTACTGTGGTGCAGGTCAACATTCTCACAGAAGCCGAATACGGCTGTGGTATGTGACTATCCTTCCAACAGGACTTATTCCAAGCTAACGAGCAAAGAACATCTATCTGTCGTGTTGAAAGATGACAGTCGTGGCTCCGGTTTCATCGTCTCTTATATGAAACAAGCTGCAATGAGAATGAGCAAAAACAATCGGCAACATGACGGCGCAAATGGTGTCAAAGCATCAATATCGCAGCGCTTGTCTCTGAAGCCGGTGTATATTTGTGTCGATTGCTCCGAGAAGCATACCAATGGCGACCGACAAGTGCATAGCGAAAGGACGGGTCATCAATTTTGTAAGACACTTGATACTAGTTGCCCTGCACTTGGCTGACATTTTTAGATATTGACTCTCGCACTGGCGCCCTTTTCTGTCAATCTTGCAGAGATTTTGTGTACGATCATGAACTAGAGAAAATACGCACACGATCTGCCGGACTGTGGTCGAGAGATCCGCTCAGCCGTGATGGCCAAGATGGCCAAGATGGCTCACGGGTGACCAGCTCGATAGAGTCTGCAGTCCAAGATGCATATTCACAAGCCAAAAAGGCAAACAGTATCGCTCTTTCACAAGATAATCCCTTGTCAAAACCGAGCCGCTACATTCTTGACGTGCTCAGTCAGTTGAGCAATAAGATGAGGAAACGAAAGGCGAGCGAAATGTCCATAGACGAGAGTAATGGGCACGGAGACCATACATTCTTGAATGGCGTGACTACGACCGAGGTGCCCGAGGCTGACGAGACATATATCAAAACCAACGCTACGAAACGAACATGCCAGAGTGAAGGTGTTCGAGGTCTTTTCAACCTGGGTCAAACCTGCTATATGAATGTGGTCCTGCAGACGTTGCTACATGAGCCATTACTAAATGCATACTTTCTGGGAAATGGACACAAATACTACGACTGTCAAGTTGATGGTTGTGTATTGTGTGCGATGAGCAGGGCATTTGCAGAGTTTAATGGATGTGACAAGAAGGACGGATTCACGGCGGAGACTTTGTTATACTCGACTTGGAAGAACCATCCTGTAAGTCTATGTCTGCCGTCTAGCAGATTTGTAGTTGTTTACTGACTGTAATACAGCCTCTTGCCGGAAATCACCAGCAAGATGCCCATGAGTTCTATCAGTTCCTTGCCGGTGGCTTACACACCGCCTCATCCGATGAAAACGACCAGTTGAAATGCGACTGCTTCTTCTGCAAGGCGCTGTTCGGCAAGTTCCAAAGCACGTTGACGTGCCCGATCTGCCGGCATACAAGTCCGACTGAGCAACCATTATTGGAACTCAGTTTGGACGTGCAATTGCACTCGAAGAAACGACAGATGAACGGCAAAATGCACGGATCGGTGACTCCTACATTAGCAGGTTGCTTGCAGTCCTGGGTAATGCCTGAAGAACTGATTATGGAGGGATACCAATGCCAAGGCTGTCACAGTTATCCGGACAAACTCACCAAACAATTGCGAATCAAACAATTACCAGCCATGCTATGCATGCAAATGAAGGTATCCCACCAACACTCCTCTGCTATGTTATGAACGAAGCTGATTAGTATTAGCGCTTCGAACAAACCGACTCCGAAACACGCAAAATGCAAGGCAAAATCGATTTTCCGCTGGAGATAAACATGCAACCTTACACCGTGGCCTCTGGTTCGTCCTCCTCCACTAACATCAAAAAGCGAAGCACAACACGCAGCGATATTTACATGTACGACCTCGCATCGGCCATTGTGCATGACGGCGCGGGCCTGAACGAAGGGCACTACATTGCGTACATACGGCAGGGGGATAGGTGGTGTTTGTTCAATGACGACAAAGTCACGCTGGTGTCGGAGGGTGATGTGTTGAATGCGGATGCGTACTTGTTGTTTTATACGCTGCGGTCGTTGAGTTTTGGGAAATGATTGTTCGATAGATTGGTTGCTTGGATTTGTATGCAGTTGGAGACTGTATGATTAAGGTTTTTGGCTGCTGGTGTATCGATCCATATCTAGAGCTCGTTGAGGATAAAATGAACAAACCAGAGTCGGAGATCTATTACTGTTGGGGAGATGCACTTAAAGCGATTTCTGATTGGGCTCAAGTGCTATGATGTATATAAAAGTATCGGTCTTTTAGTGAACACCCAGTACAAAGTTTAGACTCTTGTCTTTGGAATGCTAGTTGTGTGCCTGAGCGTCAAGGCACATGTTCCGATCCATTGGATTACACAAATCCGCACATCCGTCTTCAGTCCCGGAAACGCGCTCAAAGCACGCGGGATATAAACTCACCGATTCAAAGATAGAAGAATTTACGTGATGACGTCCATTCCATGGAATCCGATATACTACATAGTAATATAAAGTACGAAAAGTGTAATCCGTACTTCCCGATCCTTGATCCAGTCTATCGCGAAAGAATTACCCAGACGGGCAAGGTTTACTCCTCTACAGTCTAGACGAGAAAAGAAAAATTTTTATTTTCTTTTCTTTTTCTTCCCAGGCCCCGCTGTGTCGGATACTGCGGGCCTGGGTGGAGTTTCCGGGATCGAGCTTTGATCGTACTATGTATGAACTTTGAAGCTTTGATTTATATCCATACACCGTACGGAGTAGTTGGTAATTTATCGGTATAAAATTGAAAAGGGACAAAAAAGGCTAAGGCTGAAATGAGTCTTATCAGCTGTTTCTTCACTCTATTGAGTTTGGTTGGGTAGTGTAAGCTGAATAATGAGCAGCAAAGCAGAGGTCCAGCACATGATCCAAAGCAGTAATATTGAAGCTGGATTATCCTCGGCCTGGACACGATGCACATGACTCGACGAGACGTACCCTTACTTACACTCGTACAATACGGAGTAGTTACAACAGACGGCGTGGAAATAATGCGACGCCAAGTTAAAGAAAGTGATGGAACGCTGAAAACTCCGTCCGAATTATTAATCGGCTGGTCTCGAAGGGTGGGGCTGCTCATCTGATGTTTCCTTGCCTTGTTCTCTGAATAGTGGCATGTGTGCCGCGCTCGCCTGTTGAGCGAGCGGTGAAAGGCACCGATGCGATTGGCTGTGCGGCATGGGTCTGCAGAAGATCAAGATTCAAGTCAGTTATTTAGCACTTAGTCAGTAGTACTCGGTCCTTGCTTGCATATTCGACAGACACGAGATGACATGATTCGCTGGCATGAAGATATTCCGAGATGCTTTTCCAGTAGTGAGTCGAGAGCTAGTCACGCGTTGAAGAATTAAGGTATTTAAGGTATCTGTATGATGTCACTGCGTCTAGACCTCTAGCCAAGTCCTGCATTTAAACACGGCTGGCTCGCGCTGCTCATACTGACTCATCGGTGTTCGGTACGCGCACGCAGAACAGAATCTAGGCATTCGCCTTCTGACCCCGTGTACTTCTTCTCGATGATGAGAAGACTATGCTGCCAATCTGAGTGACATCATGACGATGGCCGTGTCGATACGGATCGAATATCTGTAGTGACTAGTCTGTCCAGTGTCTATTGTACCAGGCAGTCAATGTTGTTGAATGTGGGAACATACTACTATGTATATCGGAAGCAACGGATACGGCAACATTGAACACGCTAGGTAGCCGATTTAGATTAGCATGAACTGCCGATTAGCACATACAGCGATAATACCCGTAATATTACCCTGTACTACGGATACGGCGGATCTGCCTTTGACTTGTTGTCGCTTTAAGCTTCAGCCCTGGAGCTATCAATCTATGACCTCATCGACGACATATATGATCCCGCATGTGGTAACTAAGAAGGCAAGAGAAGCTGGCATGTCTTCCACGCAAGTAGAGCATTATTACTCTGTTCAAGTGTGAAGAGAAAAAGAGAGAGCGCGAATCATCGAGTATACAATTCTCAACCTGGCAAATTAAACGTGAAAAAAATCATGTCGATGACTTATTCACCCCATCATCGGTGATCTTTGGCTCGGCCCAAGCAGGAATGCCGTTCACTGGCCAGTTCATGTCTTGGCAGACGGAGTCAAGTGCCGACTTCGCCGAAGGTTCCGGTCGAGTATTTCCACGCCGTTGTTTCGTGTACTTTAGGTAGTTATACATTCAAGACATTCAATACATTTCAAATGATACAAACTGCGTGGAATATACACAGTATAGACAGACAATGAGTTCATCAAGATTCGGAAGATACCCTCATCTTATATACTCAACGGACTGCATTCGGACGAAACAGTGGGGTCAAGACTTCAGACGATCATTGCTGTACTACTACCAACCAGACGACCTACAGTCTAGCACCCAGCTCAGTACGTACTACGTAGCCATACTATGTAGTGTGCAGCGGCTGCTAGCTCGAGACTAGACCACGGAAACGGATCCTTGATAGAACCGAGCCATACGGATGATTGTGAAGATGTTCAATTTTCAAGCAAAATGCCAAACTATGATACTCTACCATCCCGTAGCTAACTAGCTACTAGCTTACTGGCAAGAATTACTGGAAAGAGGTAAGGGTAACGGATCAGCTAGCCCCCAATCGCGTGGTGGTCCATGTCGTGCAGAATCTGGAGATAGCCTCGAGGATGCACCTGCACCCAGCAAATAGTAGTTGTCACTACTATTTAAGCAGTTATGCAGGGTATGCGTTTTGACATGGGTGTCACGAGACTTTCTTCAATCATCTCGAGATTGCTGTACAACGACGACATGTCATACAACCTCGCAGAAAGAAACAGGCATCATCTGATATACGTAGTATCGGTCCCGAGTAGCAGCTTCTAACCTTGGAAGATTACATACAGCAGGTAAAGAACAAACGGAGCAACACGGAAAGACGTATCAATACGCCGTCCGTTATCCGGCATACGGGCCGTAACTTCCACGCACTGATCAGCCTTAATGCCGAAGCTAGATCGATGAGGCAGGCAGGAGCTTCTTTCTGTTCCTGGCCTCTCTTTTTTTTTTTTTTTCTCCTTTGGCCAGCTTAGCAAGGGTATTAATAATGTAGCTTCGTCCCAATCATTTCAATCCTTCCTGCTCTTCCCTTTCCTTTTTTTTCCCTTTTGTATTTCTGTCGCCTGTCTGACATCACACTGAAATAGCTCGGTAGCTTGGTTGCTTGATAGCTTATCACTTTGCGAAGCTACTCTTTCCCAAGGATCAGTTCAGACTAAAGCTGCACATTGCTTCTGGAAGCTCGCACTCTAGTGAAGCTCCCCGGGTACTGGAAAAGTCAACCGAACGAACGAAAGTATACACGAACGCATAAAGTACATACGCACACACATAAAGCATATTAAAATGCGACAGTCAACGTCACTGCGACTTCTAGCTGCAGCTTCCCTGCTCATCGCAGTCGCGACTGCGCGGCCGGACGGCAATCACAGCCATGAAGCTATGGGAGGCATGGATATGGGTATGGATATGAGCCAGAAGGATCATATGTCGAAACCAGAGGAGGAGTGGGAACTCAGCTACTGGGCATATGGCGAACACAGCGCATCGATAACAGCTCACATTATTCTCGAGGTGCTTGCTTGGTGCTTTGTCTTGCCTGTTGGTAAGTCGCATTCGCTTTCACAGTCACCATAAGTGGCTGCTAACGTTAACAGCTGTAATGCTGAGTGTCGCGCATTCGCGATTCACCATCCCCACCCAGTTCGTCTTTTTGATTGTCAATGGCGTCGCCTTGTTCTTCGGTCTGATCTACAACGCCTCTACCCCCGATCTGTATCAGAACAATGCGCATCACAAAATCGGCTGGATCGTGAGCTCCGTGGTGGTTGCGCAATTCGTCATTGGCATCATCTACGCTTATTCGGGCCGGCGCACCAACACGATGGCCTCCCGATATGAGCGCGCAACGTTCTTCCCGGTCTCGACTCAGAATATGATGGAGCACCAGCAGTTGTATACCCCTGTCGCCGAGTATCGCTGGTCTGGAGACAGCGGCCAGGGTACTAGCTGCCCGACATCCCCTACATCCCCTGACGACGAACACCACAGTTTTACCAAGCCTGAAGACGATGACGACGTCGAGGTGCCTACTCCGCTTGCGCGCGGTTGGTTGCGCAGTGCATTCTTGGACCGGTTTTTCACGAGCCGCGTGCCTGGTCTACTTTCAAACAAGGTGTTGCGCGCATTGCGCGTGGTGTACAACATCATCGATCGCATCATTCTGCCGTTTGGATTCGTTGCCTTGGCCACTGGTGGCGTCACTTACGGCGGTATCTTCGTATGTAATTTTGAGTCCCTCAGACAATCAGTTGCTAACCTTTTGCAGAGAGCGCGCAGCGTTTTCAGCGGTCTTGCCCACTTCATCAAGGGTGGCATCTTCTTTTGGTATGGATTGGTCGTTCTAGGACGATATATGGGCTGCTGGGCCAACTGGGGATGGTCGTGGAATTTGAAACCGGCCAACACGCGGGCACCTACCGGAGAATTTGTCGAATCAGCCCTTATCTTCACATACGGCTCCACAAACGTCTTTTTGGAGCATCTTGGTGGCTGGGGTAAGGCATGGTCTCCTCAGGATCTCGAGCACGTTTCTATCTCGGTCATGTTCTTTGGCGCTGGATTGGTAAGTATTCTTCTTCCTGTTTCAGAAGCAAAAAGCTGATTTAGTAGTGCGGCATGCTTCTCGAGTCAAAATGCGTCCGAAGCTGGTTGAAGCAAAGCATCCTCGGGGCTTACCGCAACCAGTCCAACGAAGACGAGGAGCCGTCGAGCGTTTCATTCAACCCGATGCCGGCATTGATCATTTTTCTCCTCGGTATGATGATGGGCGGACACCATCAAAAACAAATGGTATCGACAATGGTTCACAAACAATGGGGTTCCCTTCTCTCAGGTGCTGCCATGGCTCGTGGTGCCACCTACGTTTTGACTTATGTCCGCCCGCCAACTTCGTATCTTCCCGCCCGTCCACCGACTGAGTTGATCGGAGCTTTCTGCTTGATCTCTGGTGGCCTGATCTTTATGCTCAGTGTAGGTAAAACCGACCTGATGTAAGAAGAAAAATGCTAACGGTGTAGGCCTCCGATATCATGGACGTCATGGTTTGGTACGATCTCGATGCCATGTTCACCTTCAACATCGCCATCGGTCTCAGCTGCTTCATCATGGCCTGGGAAATCGTCGTGATTGCCATCAAAGCCTGGGCCGTCAAGAAAGAAAATGCCCAATTGCACGCTCGATCGTGGTCTTCCGCTTGATTGCCATGGATCTCATTACCTTCAACTAACGACACAAAACGATACCCGGGAACGGACAATGGAGGACGAGGAAGAGACGGAATATAATCTCCACTAATATTTTCTTTTCGCTTCTTTGCGTATGTTCAGTGATGAATATGCTTGTTTGATACGCTTCAGCCTTATACCCCTATACAATTTTATGCTTTTGACATGACTGGAGATGCTCACTGGATGTGAGGTATGCTATGATTGGGACGAATATACTCATGATGGTTCTCTGAACATATTATGAAATGTATGTATATATGATCGATGTTGATAATGGGTGGGACAGGCATGGATATATCAAGATAAACCTTCAGTGCTGAGTGCAATAGAGTGTAGATTCACTATACAGAATGTCAGAGTACGTACTACGGAAGACGGCCCACTCCTTCCGGCTCGACCGATCTCCGTGCTAACCCATTTGGAGCAGCCCCTGCTTAATTTCTTCTTTTTGAGCGACTTTATTTTGACTTTCTCAATTACTGTTTTTCATTTTCTACAGTCTACGAAGTAGACAGATCAATGCGTTGTCTGCTTAGTCGTCACTCTTCCAGCTAGCGACTTGTCTTGTTTTTATTGGGTTCGATACAACCTACCGTCATATTCAACCTCTTTCTCGCGTGACAGTTATTCCTCAGCATCAAACGAACTCCGCAACTTTCCTATTGCTCTTCATAGAAACGAACGAGGACGACGACGACGACAAAGATGTCTTCCTCATCTCAGCCAAGCGCCCTCCCAGCGTTCTCGCTCAACATCAACCCCCTCCGCTCCTACATCCTCCGCCTCCCACTCTTCACGCGCGCCGTGCTGCTCATCATCGTCGCATTTTGGCTTCTCGAGTTACAGTCTATATGGGACGTGGTTCAATGGGGCGCTTTGATCCCGAATGAGATGAGTATTGCTACTTGTACGATTTCTCCAAACCGTTGCGGTGGGAGAACGAGTCAGGCTAATTGGGGTGGATAGTGTATCGTACGAATACGTATCCCGTTATACATAAAGGATTCTTCCACATGTTGGTGAATGCGATTGCGTTGACGCCGTTTTTGGAGCGGTTTGAGGCTGAGCATGGGACTTTGACGGCGCTGTTGCTGTTTGTTGGACGTACGTCATTCGCAATTGCAGACATGGACGGAGGTTCAGGATGCTAACTATCCATTATTCTAGCGCTCTCGACGTTCCCCGCCGCGATATATATACTCGTCGAGAAATATATTCTATTCGGCAACACGGCCGTTGTCGGCGCAAGGTTAGACATGTCCCTTGACAACGGAGTCAGGCCGAGCTAATGTGAACAGTGTCTGGGTCTTTTTACTCCTCGCCTCTGAATCCATCAAGACCTTCCGTACGCATCCCTACTTCCAGGTTGTCACGCTCAAATTCCCCACTTGGACCACGCCTCTTTTTGTATCGTTTGTTGTCGCTGTGCTCCTTCAAAATACAAGCTTTTTGGGACATATCTGTGGTATAATCTTTGGGTATTTACGTACGTTTTCATGCCCTCGCTTTGCAGTATGATACTAACGGTGGAAATAGTCGGACTAGGATACCTCAAAGTCTTGGTACCGCCCGAGAAAGTCCTGCGCTTTATTGAAGGGAAGTTGAACCTCCTCGGACGACTTCCTCACTACGTCTCCGTCGACCAAAAGACACACGGCCGATACGGTGTCCTCCCAACGACATCTTCAGCAGAATCCGGCGTTGCGATGAGCAGTTATATCGGCTCATCGCAGCGATTGGGACCTTAAACATTGACTGTCATGTGACATGACCGTATGAACAGACAGAAGAGGTGGAAGATAGAATATATTGTAATAAGGATCATTCTTGTATATACTCATTGCGTGTACTATTTATAATTGTCTAGATATAATGAGCAACGAGTCGAGAAGATATTCAATGAAAAAATTGGACAGTTATTGGATATCAGATGATATCCGCAGCGGCTAAAATCATCCAAATGTTCTCTCCGACATAGAGAAACCCCCCAAGCGTCCAAATACTGCTACCGATGCGTGATGCGAGATGCTCTCCAAAATACGGTTATCCTTCAGCAAACCATCTCCCTCCTTCCAAATTCTGTCCGACCTCCACCTCGGAATCAAAATTTTACAATGACACTTTTGAGAGGGGGGTGGAGAGGGCGAGACAGCTTGAGCAAGAACCTTCACTCAATAGACGACTGGTCGTACTCGACCAGAAGCGGTACAATGTTCCAGACTCTTACATCAGCATTCTGGGCTGCACGCTCTGGTCCAAGAACCCTCCGGAATCAAGGGAGGTCGTCCAGGCCAGGATCGAAGACTTTCAGAGGATGGAAGACTGGACCGTTGACCATCATAACACATCTCATGAGTCGGATCTTGTGCTTGGTTACGGGAGGAGATACACACGATCAACCAAGCGAATGAGACGGTCAAGAAAAGGAGTCAGAAACAAGGCCATACTGGTGGTGACTCACCACGCGCCATCTACAGAGGGAACATCCAGTCCACAACATTCTCAAACCCCATGGAAGTCCGCCTTTGGAACTGATATCCTCTCACAACCGTTGAACAGCGTCAAGGTCTGGGTGTTTGGGCACACGCACTATACCACTGATTTTAGAGGTGTTGGAGTTGTGAGCAATCAGCGGGGTTGTGTCCTCCCTTGGAATGATTCCGCGGATGTAGAGAGTGGGTTTGACGTTAAAAAAGTGATTCATGTATGATATGTCTAAGATAATACGAATGTTCCGCTCATAAAAGACTGTCGAGATCTTTTTCGAGTTAGTCCCATGTATGCGCTTTCACCCTAACCCTAGCTCAAATCGACCAATCAGATGATTCCTGACGATAAAGCGGACTCTCCGCAATCAACACAGAGCTAGCTACATACTCTTGTCTACATCCAACAACACCTTCAATTGAGTGAGCAGAGTTTATGGCCATTGGGGACATACAGCCCCAAGGTATACGTGCCGGCACAATGGGCTTACTATGTAAGTCGATAAAGCTTCAATATGCAATGACCTTTTAAACAAACACATCCACCCCCCTACCTGTCTGCAATGCTAACAAACGATAAAACAGCATCAGGACACCTCCGCAAATTGCGCAATGATCCTTCCTTTCTACTCACTCGTCTCCCTCCATGGATCTCTCTACTCTGCATATTAGTCGGCGTCGCCTCATTGCTGGTTCTACCGCTGGACGAATACTCGCGCCGAACGTATATTTCCGAAAATGCGCTATTACCGGGTCAGGTACATACCTATTTCTCGGGATCGGAACAAAATATATTCAGGGGTTATAAGCGGGAACTCGAGAGCGTGATTCCTTCCGCTGAAAGTGCCGGTGAAGGAGAAGGAGCGGAAAATGGGGAGCAGTGGAAGGTCGTCTCGGACACAGTGCAGGGGATATTCCGTGCCGCGGGACTCAAAGTTGCAACGCAAAATTATGAGTATGCCTCTGCGGGCAATGTGCACAAAGGGCAGAATGTGTATTCGATCATTCATGCGCCGAGGGGTGATGCGACGGAGGCGATTGTGCTGGTTGCTGCGTGGAGGACGATTGAGGGCGAGTTGAATTTGAATGGGGTTACGTTGGCGTTGACTTTGGCTCGATACTTTAAGAGTTTGTCTGCCCCTACTCCTTGTGTGAGTACATGATATGCTGATAGTCGTGTAGGATGGTCCCTCTGGTCAAAAGACATCATCTTCTTAATCACCCCCGACAGCAAAGCCGGCTCCCAAGCCTGGATCGACGCCTATCACGACATGCACTCCTCATCCGCACAGCCCCTACCCTTGAAGAGCGGCGCATTACAAGGTGCGTTGGTTATTGAATACCCCTTTGACCACCGCTTCGAGTCCCTGCACATCGTCTACGACGGCGTAAACGGCCAGCTCCCAAACCTCGACCTCATCAACACCGCTGTCTCGATTGCAGGTGGTCAAATGGGAATTGGTACCAGTCTGCAGGAGATGTGGGAACACGACGATAGCTATGAGAAGAGGCTGGAGACTATGCTGCGCGGTATGGCGAAGCAGGGTCTTGGCCTTGCCGCGGGCGCTCATAGCAGTTTTATCCCGTATCATATTGATGCGATTACCTTGCAGACGAAAGGGAATGGATGGCAGGACGAAATGGCTCTTGGTCGAACAGTTGAGGGGCTGTGTAGGAGCTTGAACAATCTGTTGGAGCATTTGCATCAGAGTTTCTTCTTTTATTTGCTCATGCATACGAATCGGTTTGTGAGTATTGGGACGTATTTGCCGAGTGCGATGTTGGTGGCGGCGAATTTTACGATTATGGCAATTGTGTTGTGGTTGAGGACGGGGTATGAAGACAAACTCGCTGCTGCGAAAAAGCAGACCGCAAAGGATTCAAAGGGCGAAGCAAAGACGAATACGGGGTTGAATGGCATCTCTGAGCGCAAGTTGTCAGTTCCGCTGACGGTGGTTGCTGTTCTGCATTTCCTAGGCATTGTGCCTCTATACATTTTGACCAATGTATCTTCCCAAGTGAGTCCCTTCACCTCCCTATTGATCTGCGCATACTAACAATGATAGTTCTTCCTCCCCGTAACTTACGCCATCCTCCTCCTCACGCTCGCCCTTCCATTCCTAATCAGTCTCTCACTCTGCAAACTCTTTACCCCCCAATCACAAACCTTTTATCTCCTCAAATCATTCTCCTTGCTTCTACTCGGCCTGTTCCTGAGTGCACTAGCAACACTCAATTTCTCGCTTTCCTTCATTATCGGCTTACTTTGCGCACCCTTGAGTTTTGTGCCGACTCCTGCAACGATGACGAAAAGAACCCCGTCAACGCTCGTCTTCTCTTCTCTACTGTCTGTACTGCTCAACGCCTTGTCGCCGCCTGCAATACTACTGGCGGCATGCGCGTATACGGGCATTTCGGTGGAGGAGGTTCTTTCGCAGGCTGCGTTTGGCTGGGATGTATGGGGTGTCTGGACGCCGGTTGTGGTGTGGTGTGTGTGGTGGCCGGCTTGGATGATGGGTGCTGTGTCAGTTGGAAGTTCTTTTTTCGTTTGACTTCTTAGCTACAGGAGGGTGTGTAATCTTATTATATAGTATATGTCTTAACATCAATATAGTGTATTGTATCTGACGTTTTGTCTATTGTAACTATTCCATGACTGCCTTGTTCTACCTCATACTGACAACTAAGCAGCCCAAACGTCTCTTCCCACACCCTCAATCCAGTGTCCCAACTGATTCACCCCCGTGTCCCACTCCTTCAACCGATTCCTCATGCCCTCAATCTGCTTCATATCCAACACCTTGGGCTGCACCCAATTAATCCTCGCAATCTGCGCAACCTGATCAATCGAGCCCTTGATAAGACCCAGCGACAACGCCTTCATAACCAAGTGCTCAATTTCGTCTGCTTGCACTTTCGTCTCTGCCGAGATGGTGGAAAAGGTCATTGTACGGTCATGCGGGGGACGGCGGAAGACGGCTTCCGTCAGGGCGGAGAGGGAGATTTTGATGTAGAGGAACTGGCGGTGGGATTCGAGGAGTTTGTTTTTGCTGATGTTGCCGGCGAGCACGTCGTAGGCGGTCAGGTCGCCGCGGTTGAAGGCAAAGAGGAGATTGCGCAGCCAGGCATGTGGAGTCTCGGTGAGGGAGTCGAGGATGGGGTGCAGGAGGAGCTCGCCGAAGTTGTAGATTGAGTCTGAGACCAGGGCGGCGACGCTGAGGTCGTAGGCCCGCGAGATGCGTTCTTCTTGAGAGAGGTCGTCGATGTCGACGCAGGCGAGGTAGAGGAGGGCATTCTTGTAGTAGGATGCGAATTCTTGTTTGGCCTGTCAGCGGTATTAGTACGACTGCCAAGAGAGGTGAGCGGGATGACCAACATGGTAGTAGTCTGCGTTGACCTTGTAGAAGGCTGCGTGGACAACGGTCTCTACCGAATCGAATGTGTCCAAGATCTTCTGGCTCTTATCTAAATCCTTTCGTGATCCTTCATAATCTTGTAGTCGTAGCTTCACACCCGCAACATCAGCAACTGCATACACGTATGCGTCCTGTGAGTCGGGCTTATCCACTCGCTCGGCGAGCGATGTGAGGAAGGCAAGTCGCTCTTGGTCGTCTGCACACCATCAGTCTTAATGCTGAGAAATGATCAAGCAACAGAGAAAGAAGACAAACCACCACATTGCGTCGAAGCCAGCAGCCCCAACGAAACGAAATTCAACTGATTAATTCGATCCGCAAAGCTGAGTATGAACGATTTGAAAATGGGTAATCGCTGAGGGGCGCTGGCGGGTGTTCTGAAAAATTCGACGAGGGAGTTTGTGAGTTGATGCCAGAGTTTGCGCTCCCAGTAGTCTTCGAAGTCGAGGAAGAGAGCTTGGGCTTCGCTGGGAGCTTGATCTCGCTGGTCTGCTAGGAAGTCGGGGATCTTGTCGGCGTCCATGGTGACGCGTGGTATATGCTTTGATGGGGTTATTATAAGTGTGCCCAGATCGGTGGAGACTGCGAGATGATGATTGCAATTCGACTTGGGTAGGATGTTGTATTGATGATAAGTGGCGTAGCTTGATGATGAAGCATGAGCATCAAGCTGTTAGTGTTAGTGATGCCGCAACTTGGCTAGCTCCAACAGGTCGCTCTGCCCAGCCGTAGTGATGTACTATGCCTTAGGAATCAGGTGTCTATCAATATATGACTTCATGTTCATCGGCAACTTCTGGTCTGGTACGCTGAAACCAAACCAGTTTTCAGACTAGTAAGACATACTGACATTCTTGTATTGAAGTCCACAATATGGGGTATCAGTTCAGTCATGTTATTTTTACGTCTCGTTGATCGTCTGGATCATCGTAAACTTCCGCTCCTTTCGCAGACTTCCTCTAAAAGTCTCCGAGATCCCAAACTTTACATTTACTACTTTGTCTAGGTACCTCGTAAATATAGACCAAAGACTGGAAGCTACCACGGTTGGAGAAAATGTCTCCGGAAGCATGATATGTCTCCGGCGGCAATATAAAACCATCGTAGACACTGCAAGATAGTCATCCTTCCCTTACATCAAATGTCTCCTCATGCAACATATAAGTTTTACTTACTACTCAGCTCAATCACAATCATAATTGCAGTCTACTGGTCGTACTTGCATCCTTCCATTCAGCCACACTCAAGCACCATGGCACACAATCACCATTCTCATCACTCTCACTTGACAGAAGCCAATCGGCAACATTTCGAGTACGTTATATGACTTTGTCGACGGCCACTGCTAACCTTTATAGTAAAACTGCCCACAATTATGACGCTGGCTTTGAGAAAGCCATCCGTATGATGAAAGAAGAGACCTCAAGTCACCGCCTGTGGATTAGCTCCAAATGGACGGACACCGCAGAAGGTCAAGGACAAGAAATTAGACTTTTGGAGTATGCGTGTGGACCGGGATATATCACTCGGGTATGTTTCTTTCCCCTGAACTATCAGCTTGATCTAATCAGACATAGACCCTAGAGCCCTTCGTGACTAAATGCCTCGGTCTCGACGTCTCGGAAAACATGGTGGCCGTCTACAACCAACGAGTTAGAGAAGCTGGCATCCCTTCTGAGAAAATGTCTGCAAAGGTAGGCGATCTGCTGGCGGAGAACGTTTCCGAGGATCTACAAAGGCCTGAATATCGTGATCTCGACATCATCGTCGTCAGCATGGCATTGCACCACTTTCCCGATCCTCAGTTGGCAATTAAACGACTAGCTGATAGGTTGCAAAAAGGCGGCGTTCTTTGGATTGTCGAAATGTTGGAAGAACCTAATTCAGAGGCAGAGCACAAGCGTTTTAGCCCGGAGACTGCCCACACAGTTCATAAGCACGGATTTAGTGTTGATGAGATGAAGGAATTGTTCCTGGAAGCTGGACTCGGTAGTACAGAGGTCAAGGTCTTGGACAAAAAGTTCGAGATGACGCTGCACGGTCATACCCTTGAGAAGACTATCTTTTTCGCTAGAGGATCCAAGCTTTGATCGGGGCTCTGCAGTTGTGAGATTTGTGTTAATTCGTTTTTGTATGTAATCGAAATATAACGATTTCGATCTCTATCTTTGAGGGTCCTTGTTGACTATCCGTTGAAAATAAGAATGTAGAGTAGTCAAAGTAAGAACTGATGTCAGTCGGGGAGACAAGGATAAGGTAGTTATGACGAATCGGGTTAGCGCCATGGGCCGAAGTTGAGCGGGAACAACCTCAACTTCCTCAAGTGACTTCGGACCTCATTCATTCCACCACATCTCCGCTCCACACACGCAACAATCGTATCGTGGAGGTCTGGTACCGAGTCAATTGGTCAGTCTTCTTCTACGACAGTCTTTTGGGGCGACCGATCGACCATGCAAAAGTGCCGGGCCTTCAATGGCGCTCTGGGCCGGAAGGCACTGGTTCCCACCCCTGCCGTTGGACGAGTACAATTTCAGGTGCAGCGAAGGAATATACAGGATGTCCACATCACTAGGACTGGAAAGCCGATTTTGAAGGTCCAGGGAGGGCGGTAAGCGCTCGTTGTGTACTGGGGCTTGATCGATTGCTGACATTACCCGCTTTAGATCTTCCTTGGGAGGTTCGTGATACCGCCGGCTCAATATTAGGACATTGCTCATCGATCTTAACAGGACACACTGCCACCGTCTTCGGAGCTACTGGTTTCCTCGGTCGTTATATCGTCAACCGACTCGGTATGTACAGCCAGTCAACTCAATGGGGGCATGGCTGATATGTATAGCTCGTGCCGGATGTACCGTCGTTGTTCCCTTCCGTGAGGAAATGACCAAGCGTCACCTCAAAGTTTCTGGAGATCTCGGTCGCGTGGTTTTCATGGTGTGTAGCATGGAATAAGTGGAACGAGCACCAGCTGATTTGAGCAGGAATACGACCTCCGCAACACACAATCGATTGAAGAGAGCGTTCGCCATTCCGACGTTGTCTACAACCTTGTCGGCCGTGACTATCCTACTAAGTACGACCCCCAGATAGCTTTTCATGTCAAAGCTAACTGTGCAGGAACTTCACCTACGAGGACGTCCACGTCGACGGTGCGGAGCGTATCGCCGAGGCTGTCGCCAAGTACGACGTCGACAGATTCATCCATGTTTCTTCCTACAATGCCGCCGAGGACTCTCCTTCGGAATTCTTCAAGACCAAGGGTTGGGGCGAGCGTGTTGTGCGTGAGATCTTCCCCGAGACAACCATTGTCCGTCCCGCACCAATGTTCGGATTCGAGGACAACCTCCTTCACAAGCTTGCTGGCGTCACCAACCTTTTGACCGCCAACCACATGCAGGAGAAATACTGGCCCGTTCACGTAGGTTTACTCCTTTCTCTTCACGACGAGCAGCCACTTATTGTCTAGGCCATTGATGTCGGAACTGCTCTTGAGCGCATGCTGTACGATGACAACACTGCTTCTCAAACCTTTGAGCTCTACGGTCCCAAGCAGTACTCTACTGCCGAGCTCGCTGAGATTGTCGACAAGGAAATCGTCAAGCACCGCCGCCACATCAACCTTCCCAAGGCCGTTCTTAAGCCCGCTGCTTACTACCTCAACAAATTCTTGTGGTGGCCTACCATGTCCGCTGACCAGATTGAGCGCGAGTTCATTGATCAGCACATTGATCCCACCGCCAAGACGTTCAAGGACTTGGACATTGAGCCTGCTGAAATCACTAGCCTCACCTATCTCTACCTGGTAAGTTTTTTCCTTCGGATCAACGTGTCGATGCAAGACAGAGCTAATGATGATATAGATGGGCTACCGAAGCTCTCAATACTACGACTTGCCCCCTGCTACTGAGCGCGAGCAAAGAGAAGAGAAGAAGTACCTGCACGTCCTGGATGACCAATAGTCGATTGTTCCGCAGCTTTGTATGTGTAAATAAAATGATTTTTACCTGACTAGACTGATCTCCTTTGTCGAACACACTGTACCAAATAGCCTCAGACCGTAGCTTGAACTATCCGGGCAATGCTCAGCATATCTGACTTATCAATAATCCCTGGTATATGAGAGAGAAATTAATATCCCGGCAAATTGGCAATTGAGACATTATTGCTATTTGTATCTGTTGCGGCCAGCAGGAATTGCGTGTTGTTCATGTGCTGCGGGGCTGCCAATCGAATAACATCCGGAATGTTGGGAGGACTTTCCTTAGGAAAGTTAAGCGCACGGCCCGAACGGGGTTTCCACGCCCCAGTCCCACCCCTACATTCGACGCCTCAAAGACCGGAGTAAGACTTAGGACAGTAAATTATTGCAGCTAACAGCCTTGACAGATATCTTGTATGTAGTTAATCTCAAAGATAACGACAGGAAACTACTAAGCTGACCCAGCAGGGCTTTGGGCACTGCTCTCTCTCTCTATACCGGAATAGTTCTAGCGGGCCGTGGACATACGGATAAATTTAGGTGGAGAGACCTCTCTATAAACATCTACACGGACGCTCCGATCAGGAAGAAAACCGAACACACTTGAATAGGGCGGATAAAAAGCAAAAGCAAAAGCTTCATCAAGAGTTTATTAAGGGGTTTGCTGTGCCCTCTGCAATTTTTTCTGTTATTTGTAGGATAAGTTGCATACGACTAGCTTCTTCCCTTGCATGTTGCGTCGAGTCGCCATTGACCACGAGAAAACGAGGCAATTCCAAGGTTGAGTTCACCGATATTTTGATTGCTCTTGTGGATATATAACTCTACGACCCGTTCAAAACTACTCAGAGTCTCGACTTGACACTCGCATCAGTACATACGAGACAACATGACACAAATCGAAGAACGAGAACTCTTCGGCGGCGCTATCACCGGCGCTGTGCCACAGGGTTGGATCGATGGGAGGTTTGTCACTCCCTCCTTCTACTGAAAGCTTGCTTTACATGTAAAGGAAGCATATACTGAATTATGACAGCACGCTGCGCGAAGTCCCCGACCACCAGGAAATGTTCCTCTCACCCACGACACTGTCAAACCTCATCTTTGAGATCAACGAATACGTCCCGCGGTCATCATCCGGGGGCTTGAATGGCGTGGCTTCGGGTCTAGAAGTTGAACTGCCGACAGGTATCAATGTCAACGCTGATTCAGAGGATGTTGCGGCGGCTATGTATCACATCCTCGATATATGTGATGATGATGATACCATGGACGTCATTCGGGAGCCCAGACGGGTGGCCCTCAAGAGATTAACGGCATCGCCTATGGGCAGCAAGGCTTCTGCCTATGCGGGACTGGTCAAGTTCACTACTCCTCGCAAACAGAGACGAGAACGAGGCGGGTCGCAGCGCCTACAACAGAATGCGCCAGTAGAAACAGGGCAAAATGCGGCGAGTGGGAGTACACCGCCTCCGCCAGACAGATCGGTGAATAATTGCCATTTCTTGCTCGTCAGACTGCCAGAGCAAAAGACGGATTTGTTGGTTTTTGTGAATGTGCCGCAGGATGAGTTTTTGGCGCGGGGGGATATGTGGCTGTTGGCCAAGGAGGAGGAATTGGCTGATGAGGTTATTGGCAAGTTTGCGGAGGTCATTGATGTTAAGGCTTGGGGGTTGTTTGGGTCGGATTGAGGATTGCATAATACTCGAAAGGAGATGTGGACAGTAATTGAGATGGGAAGTTGTCAAGTGCATGGTGGATCATTCTACGACAGGATAATATTAATACGCAAACGTCTCATCTACAAATTTATTCTGATTATCTTGATTCAATATTCAATATTCAACACAACCTTGAATTCATGGTGTTCTCGTGCGCATCGACCGGTGGCTACACTCGCATGTGGCGACGCATGTCTGGAATAGTGCCACATTGTCATTCTTTGCTAAGGGTTGCCTCCTCGATACAATTTGTGCTACTGACAGAATACATTCATATACATGAGAGATACAAGGCCGCGACTAACCAATTCACTATACCACCTACATATCGACATCAAAGCATACTCCCGTCAGTGAAAAAAGCATCACCATGCCAACAGTCAACGAGCTGCTATCCCGCAACTCCCAAACCTCCCAATCTCATCAACCATTGCCAACATTCGCCGAAAACCGTGTTGCAGGCGAGGAACCTCCCCGAATCGCTCTGATCAGCTGCTGTGACCCTCGCGTTGTGCCGGAGGAGTACTTTGGTCTGACTCCCAAGGATGCCATCGTCTTTCGTACTATTGCGGGCCATCCCCAGGGATGTTGGAAGGATTTGGTGACGCTAGATACGTTTATGGCTGAGGGGTTTGGGACTAAAGGGTTTGATGAGGTGGCTGTTGTTCATCATACGGGTACTTTGATATTACCCCTAGTATTTGCCAGTAGGATGATTATTTGCTTATGCTTGTTGATGATAGACTGTGGCTCATTGATATTCACGAACGACCTGATTCACGAGGGTATCAAGAAACGGCATCCGGGACAGAGAACTGAAGATATCATTGGGACTGAGTTCGGTGCTGTTGAGACTAGGTCCATCCCTCTCCTCTATCTAAACATTTTTGAATCTAGTAACATATTGTACTGACTAATGGATAAACAGCATTGAGCAGAACGTCAGAGATGACCTGAATTGGCTCAGATCTGCGCCACTCATACGCAAGGAGTTGGCTGAAAGAGCTAGGGGATTTGTGTATGATATCAAGACTGGGAAGGTCCACGAAGTTTAGCAGGATCCCATCAATTCATGTATCATTCCCTAGGCTAAACTAAATGAGCGAGATTCCTAGCTCCAGGTAAGTAGCTGGCTCATGATAAGACAAGCAATTATCGTTGTAAAATCTCCTCCAAACTATGTTCAGGCTTATCAATTCTATACAACACCTTGGCGGTATTGAAGTAACCCTCATACTCAATTTCGTCCTCATCCTCAACATCATAATGATAATGTCCTCCTGCATTCTCGTCCACCGTCGAGAACGCATGTGTATGCTCCATCCTCAACCCCAACTTCTTGTCGGGATCAGCAGAATGCAACACCGTCATACAAGTCATGGGCGCCTTGAAATCATGGTACGTCAACCAGTCATTAAACCGCTCGCGATCTCTGAACGGCAATTCCCCCTCAGGCGGGAAATCAGGCATGATATGATATCTCGCTTTCCCAGATTTGATAGCAAACACGCCGCCGAGACTAACGATTCGAGAATCACCGTATGCTTCATGGAGCGCCTTTCGGATACACTCCGTAAAACTTCCCTCCGCCCCGATACGCTTGCGAGCAGTAATCTTCAACACAATCCCCGGCTCACCATGCGCCGCAAAAAGATTCCCCATTAGCCCAAACCCGCATCTCACAGGATCCGACTTTTCCACATGTACAGCTTTCGTCTCCGGGTCGATCTTGATGTGTCGCCCATTGTCGCGAGTCATTTGGCCGTGCCGCCGCCATCCGGCGTTGATGACCATTTCGCAATTCTGGCCGACGAGACCAAAGTTCCCGGCGCAGGCACCGATGAACATCGCTGGGGTGTGTGGCTCACTATCTATAATCATTTCCATCTCTCGTGCCATATGGACTAGCATGTAGGTCTTGTCCTTCATTGGCTGTGGGTATAGGTGCGTCTGCCCTCCGATATCAGCGGCTTTCTCGTCACCGGAGAGACCCTCGTGCGCGAGTAGGAAGGGTGATTCGCGGAGATCTGGGCAAGGCACCACGGTTACAGAAGAATGCTCATAGTTGGCGCTGAGGGGGTTTCGAAGCTTTTCGGCTAGCTCTGAGAGAGTTGGAGGGACAAGTGGGATTTTTTGTGTTTTATTCATTTTATTTCCTGGTAGATGATACTCACGGTTGATTCGACGAGGGTGAGTATTAGACGTTGTTAGAGTATTGTCGTTATATCAAAGCTGGGCTTCGGTCGAAGCGGAGAAATACCCGACAGACAGTATGCCCTAACCCTGCATGTGACTGCGTGGATTTGCCCATTAAACAGCAGGGCAATGTGAATTTCCTTGCAGATGTAGGTTAAAATTACGATTAGACCGTCCATGACATGTTCATCTGAAACCACATTCATCTTCCTCAACTAGATACAAAAGGGATACTAATCATATGAACTCCCTTCCCAAGAAGCAACAAAAAAGGAGATGATAATCTTTCTACCGCATGATCTCTTCATAAATTAGGACTGCAGTATACGAATTAGTATACCTCCAATTTTAAATGGATATTGAGCAGAAGGGGGCCATACGTTTCAATTGTTCTTTGCTGAGAGCATCTTTGTTCTTGTCAAAATCGAAAAATTCCTCTGGGATAGGATCCGCAGTGGGCTCATCATCAGGGTCGTGGTATGGCTCGAGGTACGGATGACGCAAAGCTTCTTCGACCGTGATACGCTTGGCAGGGTTGAAGGCCAATAATTTCTCTAAGAGATCAAGAGCGAGGTCGTTTGTTTTCGGGAATAGATGTTTGAATGGGATCTTCTTCTTGAATGGGAGAGAGCGAATGTATTCACGGGCACGACGAGATTTGATTCCGTAGTAATCTTCCATGGTTGGTGTGCCGAGTACGTCCAGAATCAGAGTGAGTTGGTGGTGGTAATCCTTTCCAGGAAACAAGGGTTTTCCGCTGAGCATTTCCGCTAGAATGCATCCTACACTCCATACGTCGATTGCCTTGGTGTACTCTTTGAATGTCAACATGATCTCAGGAGCACGGTACCAACGAGTCGCGACGTATTCCGTCATGAAACCAGAGTTGTCGTCAGTAGAAGCTGCTGAACGAGCCAGACCGAAATCACAAACCTTCAAGTCGCAGTTGGCGTTGAGGAGAAGATTAGAAGGTTTCAAGTCTCGGTGCAAGACATTGGCTGAGTGCATGGCTTTCAATGCGCGCAGTGTCTGGTAGATGAAATATTGGCAGTGGTCGTCGGACAAGTCTTGTGTGCGGATTACTCGATGCATATCAGTTTCCATAAGTTCCTGTCGTCGTTAGCTTTGTCCAGCCTGCAGTAGAGGGAAATAGATTGCATACTTGAATGAGATAGACCTCGGTAAAGCTATCGTAATTACGAGGTCTTTGAATATCGAGGATCGAGATGATGTTCTCATGGTTGAAATATCTCAACAACTTCATCTCTCGCAGAGTTCGAAGGCAAAACATGGAGTGGTCGAATGGGGTGATTTTCTTGATGGCGACTTTCTGGCCTGATGGTTTATGCAGCGCAGAGCTACAAAATATTAGCTATACCCTTGAAACTGCTGACAGTAAGCCTACCAAACAACACCATAAGCTCCCTCTCCAATCACATCCTGAATATCATACTGATCCGATACATTGAACGAGATCTTCCTTGACCCTCCATGGGTGGAATTCTGACCTTGAGCCATGACGGCTCTGTACCAATGTCGGTGTGATGACTTGAAAACGGGTGGTCAAAGTAGTTGCAGTTGGAAAGAATATATATACGGTCGAAGAACTGAGACAAATTAAAAAGGTTAGTTTACTATATATGAATCATCAATGGGATCCAACAATGAGGACCTCAACGACAATCAATGAGGCAAGCGGAGGCAGCCAAAGTGGAGTGGATGGCTGGTCGCAGGTCCAGACAATAGAGCGGTCTCGATTGATTGACTGCTCAATATAGGTAGATTTCAAACGCTTCTTTGTTTGTGCAAACGCTCAGAGAGGAGGCTGGGTGTGAAATGCGTACCTCTTTATAATATCACGTTGCTCATCTATACTTGTACTCCACAGTCCCAAGCTGTCGACTCTCTTAGACGCCGTTTCGACAATTCTCGTTATGTTTGTGTTCGCACTTCGTCAAGAGTCATACAGGCGTGGAAAAGCAACGATGCGCTCTGAAGTATCTATCGCACGGTGAGGTGTGAGGGGCTGTGTCACGGAGGCACCGTCAGCACATTGCTCGACTACAGCAAAAACTCAAGCAGATGACGACTCGGTCATAGATAATCGAGTCATCATCCAGAGTATCTTTATCCGAAAATCTGGATTGATCCGAAGTACTTACTGAACCCGATCTTGGTGGTCTCCTCGGCTGAGTAGTCGAGAGTAAACAGATGCGACAGCAAACAACCCGCAATCCCGCACGAACTTCTCGTCGAGAACAGTCAGAGATCCCGGAACAACGAGAAATTCCAGGCCGATGTCTCAACTCTCAGCCTAGCTAGTTAGTAGTTTGACAAGAGCTAGTTGTTTGAGCGTGTATCAGGTGCAAGAGGTTTATTTAAGAGAGTGTGCTTCGTTGCGAGACGAAGCAGGAGGTATAAGGTGGGGGGCAATCACACCAGGCTAACAGGAGGGGAACTCCTCTTCAGCAGTACGTACGGGACTAGTAGTATCACTAGACGGATCGCCTGGTTTCGGCTTGCTTGCGTCCAGTCTCGGACCTAGATGAGACGCGCCCTAGGAAGCCAATCTGCGGCTAAGCAATTGTCAACTGACAGGGCGAGACAAAGGACGACGCTGACTCTAGTTAGTAGGAGATATCATGTGTAAGGAACAGGAAATCAGTCAACACTCGTATTCGTAATACCATAGTTACCTCCGGAAGTCGTATTACATTGTCTGGGTCAATACTTCAATTCGTCGATACGGGAGCTTGGCTTGTATCAAAAGTGCCCGTTTCACCCTGAGACGGGGTAGTACTAGTTTGACCAGTCAGACTGCAGAACAGCTCAATTTCAGTGACTGTGTGCCATGATCGCTTTTTGAGGAGCGCCCCATCAGAACTCTCGACATACTTTTCCAAAGAAGAAGAGAAACAGAATCGAACAGAAATACGAAAAGACAAAAAGACAAAAATACAAAAACACAAAAATACGATGTAAGATGGAGCATCCATTTTTGGAACAAGCACGTCTCTATCACAGTCGACCAGCCAATCAGAGGGATTGATGAGCCGCGGACTTCCCCACTTTTTGCACGTCAACCAGAAAACAGAACGTTACCATACTAGGTCTGTGAGGCCAATTGCCCGTTTTGAATACTGGTTATGTACGTATCACGCTGTATATCTTGCCCAAGCTCAGACATTACGACTCAGATTTTCATTTGAAAATGCTTGACGCTACATGATCTAAAGACAATCAATCAATCAATCAATTAATTGGGTTATTCGACATATCACTGCACAACCTATCACAAAAGTTAGCATCGAGTCAGCGGACAGTAGAGAAAGAACGTACCTTGTCTCGCAATGATCCCATCCATTGTTGCAGACTAACGCTCTGGTCTGCCCGATCTTCCACCAACATAGTCTGTGCCCAAAGTCGCAAGCCCGGCTCACCGTCCTCCTTGACGACGTACAACTGAGGGGAGATGATGCTTCCAGCTCCCTTGGCCTTGTAGTCCTTGCTCTTCTGTACGACGGCTCGCACTCGCTCATTGAAGTCGTTGTCTAGTTCAGGGAGGAATTGCTTGCCAACCCGTAGTTGATTCCTGTCTGCAATTCCAAAGACGTCGAGAAGAAGCTGAGGCACAGTATCTCTTCCAACCCAGATAAATTGCGTCTGTCCGTCATCAATCAGATAGAGACCGTATGGCACCAGGCGTTCCGACGACAAATTGACTGGAGGTGGGAGAAGAATCTCCCCGGTCTGATCGTTGGGTAGGCCAGCATCGTCTGGCATGTCATGCAAAGAATACATCTTCGGGTAGATGTATTGAATCATGAGCGGTAGAGGGAGGGTGGAGAGTAAGCACAGCGCGGCCGATCGCATATCAGTAGGGATCTGTGCCGACTTACGAAGACCAAGCTGTATGATATGATAAGTATCGTCTTAAGCTCATTAGGCGGAAGGGAACTTACGTTCTTGATCAATGCAAGGAACAAAATAGGCAATGCTCGCATATTAGCAGGGAACTGTAGACCGCCGCCCCCAACACTGCCACCCGCAAGCTCCTTGCGGTACGTCGACAAGAGCTCCGTCATCTTTGATTGAATAGCTTCGCGAGCAGGTTCTAATCCGTTTGAAAGCACGCGCTCAACAGCTTTGTGGCTGAAGTAGGTAGTGATGGCCTGCTGGTCAGCCGAGGCATACAGATCTGCCAGTGTCTGCGTTGTCGGCAGCGCCAAGGTCAAAACTCTGATTCTTCTTTCACCGTTGCAAGTAGTGTGAAGCACAGCAGTTTGCATACAGACAACAGGCTTGGTCACCGTCTCGTCGATGGCAACCTCAACAACGTAGGCTTGGTCGCGAGGAAATGCTGGGAATGCGCAAAGATCCGAGCTACGGTTGAAAAAGTTGCCGTAGAACGTGCTCATGCGGAGACCAGTGGTAGCACGTACACGCAAGACAGCTTCCAATCCAATCTCAGAGGAGAGGTAATCAGAGAACTCCCGAGCGAATTTGATAGCATCTTCTGTGCGGGCTGCATTCCATCCTGGATAGAAGTAGGTCTGACCGCCGGTGTATCGAGGAAGGTTGCTAAGGGAAGCGACATCCTGGTATTGTGAGGAGAACAAGAACATATCAATCGAGACCTGAGCCTTGGAGCATTCTACAGCAAAGCTCTTGTAAAAGCTGTTTCCAGTCTGCAAAAGGCTGCTTTCCTTGCTCGTGCCCAGAATCTTTTTGTCCTCTCGAACCGTAAGCGCGCCGTGACCAATGTTAGGAAGTGACGACGAGAGAACGGTGATCTTTCCGCCGACGTGAGAGATGAGCTTGTAAGCTGCCCGAAGACCAGATCCCAAAGCGCATCCACCGTTCTGAGTATTTTGGAACATTTCCTGAAGCTTATCCAAAAAGCTCTCAATATTCTCGCGACATTCAGACAAGGTGACTAGCAGATCACCGGGAATAGGCAGGAAAGGTTCGTCGAGATCGCTGACAACAAGCATTTTGGGAGCAGAGTTCTCCGATCCATCTCGGGGAATCGTGAAGTAGTGGAGACTCGAATCAACAGCCAAGAAACCGAGTCGTGTCCTTCGGTCAGCGTTGGGAATGCGATCCAAGCTCTCCTTGATGCATCGAGCGGCTGTGGCAAGGAGACCATTCGTGACGGATGCGTAGCTAACGTCGATCAAGAACAAGTACACCAAGGGTTGCGGTGGTCGCACCATGTACTCCTGAGGGGCAACGAACTCAACAACGGCATGGTTCAACTCTGGGCGCTGAGAACGGTCTGCAGGTTTCTGCAAGGCTGTGTCCCAATCAAATGACTGGGGAACGTCGTTGGTCAAGTTGCACATGTTACAACGCCAGCGATGGCCCTGGTCCAAAAATGTCACAAAGGGGTTGATGTATGATCGGCATCGTCTGCATCGAGAAATGACTTGATCTGGAATGACGGGAATGGGGTCTTCGGCATCATGGAGTGCTGCATATGGTTGAATGACAAGTGCGAAGGGAAGTTTCGACTTCTTGAGGAGCGAGTGGTTCGTCGGGACCGCGTTCAAAGTGGAACGCACGTACTTGGGCGGGCAATTCGCATAAGGCGAAGGATAAATACTTGTCTGCAACCAGGTATTAGCGAGAGCATCACATTAGAGGATAGTACGAACTCACGTTTGGTGGAAGAATTATTGGTGGAGGGGGATAATCGAGCTCGGCAACGTTAAATGGTTGTGTAAGTAGATCAGTCGGGTATAGCTGATTTAATGGCACAGCTCGTGGAATTTGCTGGGGAGGTACAGGCTGGGCTTGGGGGTCAGCCACGCCCATTTGACCAAATTGCTGAGTGATTTGAGCGACACCAGCAGTTGCAGGACCAGGGTATCCGGCTACAGGTGGTTGATATCCCCCGACGGCAGGAGGCTGTGGTGCTGCATAACCAGCAGCAGGTTCAGCTCCATACCCAGGTTGCGGATAGCCCGTTGATGCGGCCTGAGCAGCATACGCTCCGTAATCGCCACCAGCTTTCTGCTGACCACCAAGGGCAGCATTGGCTCCTGAACCAAGATCGAAGGCCTCCCCGGCATAAGCACGCTTCTTTTTTCCTCCAGCCGGGCCTGGCGCCGGAGGCTGAGCTGGCGCCTGCCCGTAACCCTCCTGAGGAGGATACCCTCCCTGTGGTGACGCCATTGATGGTTTGAGCAGGGTTGAGATGCTCGACTCGGTGTGTATTATTGTATGGGGAGATCAATCAGGTAATCGATGAACTGCGGATTCGGATAGTTCGTAGCTGTCTCCCTATTTGGGAAAGTCAGTAACCGATGCTTGATCCCACACAAGTTGTGCGGGGAAGATCGAGTCTATCGCTGATCAAGGACACAATCAACTCACCTCAACAGAGTTAAAGAAAAATTAACGAGGACCGGCAGCGACAATTCAAAGAGCCGCCCTATCTGTGTGAATGTGAAGGCGAGCAGGAAGCGGCGAGGGCGCAATGATGCTTGACGACTAGGACCGGGACTGTTCCCTGGAGATGTTGACTTAGTCCTTAGTTATATTGTACGGTGGCCTTTGCGACTGCGGGAGAGCACCTCGACCAATCACAGCAGCGCTGGCGTTTCCCGATCTTATTCTGCCGCCTCAGCGAGATGACTTCACTTCTGCCTGGCTTTACTATCAGTACGTATTCTCTGAGAACAGCTGTCCTCAGCGGATGATGAAAGCTGGGAGCAGGCTACAATGTACCGACACTTTGGCCAGATGGTTGCAATTGAAGGCCACTGTCCGGTTGCCGAAGAAGGTATTGATACGAAGCCAAGGCATAGGGCAGGTCTATCAGCCTTTACTTCGACGTTTTCAAAGCGTGGCGCACGTATACAACGGAGAGGTATGCCTATTATTTGCATATTATAGTAGAGCATCATCATCTCAAGACCTCGGCAACCGTTCAGGCGGTCTGCCTGATAGTGCCCAGGTGCTCACTGCTCATAAGCTCCAGAGCTACCGACCCATACATACATAGGATATTTCCCTAGCAAGTGCCAGTCGTACTACGTACGTAGTAAAAATAGTAGTATCTAGCTAAGTACATAGTATTCCGTACGGGCAATCCATTATGGTTCGTGAACTTCGTGGTAAGCACCAGATGGCAGACGCACATACCAGTCGTGTTGCCGTGGCAACCGCTAATCCCACTCTGGACACAGGCCGCACTCGACCTGAATTGCTTCAATAAATGTTCCTCCTTGAACGACAACTAAATCAACAGATTCGACTTTCTCTGTGTTCCTGGCGCCGCTTGGTGGTTTGCGTCTTTTTGTTCTTTTCTGCTGTATTTCTTTTCTCAGTAGTTAGAGTCTTTTTGTTTATTCCTTTTCTTTTCGTCATTCCAACCGACGTTTCTTTGGCCTACGCTTCTTGAATACACGGATAGGGTAACTTGGCAGCCGAGTGAGAACCATGAGTGTCCGTGTGGTTGCCCGTGTGCGGCCTCTTTGGAAGACAGAGCGCGAACTTGACGTGATCGTCCGGCCTGGGAACCTGTCGACTGAGGCGCTCAAGGTAAAGGAGGACCCCCCTTCAGCCAAGGCTGCTGTTCACGAGCGAGATACTCTCGTCAGGATCCCGAATCCCAAAAATGAGGGCGAACAATACACTTTTCAGTTCAATGCTGTCTATGGAGGGGAGACAACACAACAGGAGCTGTTCGATGCCGAAGGTTAGTGCATTGCGCGTTGTAATGAACCGGTCGCTTAACAATTCTTATTGCAGTGGCACCTACTGTCAAACATCTATTCAACGGGTTCGATGTTACTATCTTTGCGTACGGCGTCACTGGAACCGGAAAAACACATACCATGCGAGGCGGTAAAAGTCTCCAGGATCGTGGAGTCATCCCCCGACTCTTGAGCGCAATTTATCGACGGAGCCGGAAGATCGAGAAGGACTCTGAAGGCGCAAGCAAAGTGGAAGTCTTGATGAGCTATTACGAAATATACAATGACAAAGTGTTTGATCTGTTTGAGCCTCCAGAAAAGCGAACGCTGGCTGGGCTACCGCTGAGAGATAATCATGGAAAGACTGTGGTTGTTGGCTTGACAGAGCGTCCTTGTCCTAACTTGAAAGACTTTGAGACTCTGTATGACCAGGCCAATACCAACCGGTCGACCTCAGCGACAAAGGTATGACTCTGTGCTTACTTAAAAGTGATCGTGCTAATCCGGATAGCTCAATGCTCATTCTTCACGATCACATGCTATTCTATGTGTCAAGCTTGTCGTCACAAATGGAGAGAAAACTCGTGTCAGCATAGCATCTGCTATTGATTTGGCTGGTTCAGAAGATAACCGACGAACAGAGAACGGAAAGGAACGAATGGTGGAATCTGCAAGCATCAACAAAAGTCTTTTCGTACTAGCCCAGTGCGTAGAGGCTATTAGTAAGAAGCAGTCTCGTATACCTTACCGAGAGTCGAAGATGACTCGAATTCTCTCATTAGGCCAGAACAATGGCCTGACACTGATGATACTCAACCTGGCGCCTATACGGTCATATCATCTCGATACCATCAGCTCCTTGAACTTTGCCAACCGAACAAAGAAGATCGAGGTGAGAGAAGTTGAAAATGAACCGATGTTCAAAGGGCCGCCAAGATCAACACGCTTGGCATCTGCACCGTCTCAAAGGCAACCACTACGGCCTTTGACCGCATCTGTCAACGTCAATATGCCGGCGAATGATGAGAAAAAAGCTGACGACAAGAAAGCTGACGAGAAAAAGCCTGCCAAGGCATTCTTTGTGTATTCCGACAAGCAGCCCGTCAAGCCTCACAGGACCTCACTCAGACGATTCTCCCCTCTGAAGCAAAGTACTCCCAATGTTAAGCGTCAATCTTATTCGAAGTCATCCAAGGAGACGGAGAAGATAAGCGTCTCAGCTGATACGATTGCAGAAATGGTGGAAAAGAAAGTGGAGCAAATGCTAGCGGCTCGGGCGCTTGATGACTCTCATCAACATCAAGCTCAATTGGAGCAGATGAATGAACAAATGCAGCGTCGTCTGGAAGTACTGGAGCGAAGAATTGAGGGAACAGAGGATGCTCGTGCAGAGGGACTTTCCTATCTTTTGATGGCAAAACAGCATCACGGAAGGAAAGAGTTTTCTTCGGCTTTGCGAATGTACAAGCTTGCGTTGCCATTCTTTCCTCGCAATCAGAAGCTTGCCATCAAGATAGCAAACCTGGAAGAGAAGTTACAATCTAAGCCTAAGACGCAGCCTGAACCGATAGTGACACTGCCAGGACGAGGTAGTATGCTTTCTATCAACAGGCCTTCGAAAATGGCGAGGACCAACTCGTTCAAAGATACGAGTGATGACGAATATCAGGAATCGGACAAAGAGTTGGCAGAAGAAGATGAGGACTATACCGATTCCTACACTGGGCTCAAACGGAAGCGTGCAGCTACAGATACGAAAAGCTCTTCACGGGTTGATATTCAAAGCAACGGTTTCAGTGGTACTACCGGCGATGAATCTTTCATGCACTCTCCGCGAACAGCTCACCTGCTTTCTATCATCAATTCAAGAGATGTTGGCCAGATCAAGCTACTCAAGGGCGTTGGGGCTAAGAAAGCCGAGGCTATCGTTGATTGTCTTTGTGAGATGGATATTGTGAACGACCCAAGTGCCGAACAAGCACAAGTACGAAGTCTTGCGGAGTTAGGCAGACTGAAAGGCGTCGGTTTGAAGACTGTACAAAACATGAGGAGTGGAGTATTGGTGTAGCTTGGTTTCAAGCTCTTTTGAAGCATTTATGGCGTTGTGATTTGTGTTGTTGTGTTTTGCATTTTTAGTTGCATACTATTGTCTGCATTTGAGCCTTGGTGTTGCGGCGTTGTTGCATCTGAGTTTTATTCTTCTTGTCGTTAGCATCACTCTATATCCATGGACAGCTGGGTATTAAGCATTTTGGTCAGATCAGTTGACGTGTTGACAGTGATCTTACATTCAATAACATTGACTCTTGATTATTCCTGCAAGCGTCTTTGAGAGACGACTAATCATCGTAAGGATTTAGCAAATAAGGAAGGAATCTCGTGTTAAATGGATTGATTCCGGAATTGGGTATAGCATGTATATACTTTGCAAAAAGTCACCTGGAGTATGAGCAGCAATATCGATACACCAACGCCTCAGGCAGATATATATGGCACCCCCAACATATTTACACCTTCATCGCCAAAAAATACTCCTTTATCCCCTCACCAATCCCCTCCGGAGTCGGTCTTCGAGCAACCACATCAGGCTCAAAGCCATAGTTCGTAATGAGATAGTCTCTCGTCGTGGGACCAATCGTTATCACTCGGCATTTCCTCTTCGATGGATCGATCCCTGTGGATTTATTGTTCGCGTCAAGGATATTCAACGTTCTGAGCACAGCATCACAGCCCGTCGGCGAGAATATGACTGTCCACAACGGCGTCCGCTCATCTTTCAGCATTTCCTCTCCCTTGTGGACGACATTTTGAAACGCGGGCTCAAATCCCTCCATTTGAGTCGTTTCGTAAACGACTAGCTCATCAACGTTGATGCGCTGCGTTTCGTCTAGGGTTTTGCTCATGAGTGTTCGGGGGATAATGTCTCGTCTCTGTTCGCCGACTAGGAATAGTAATCCTGGTTTTTGGCTGCCGGTTTCTGCTGTTGATGGGAAGAGTTTGTTGTAGTGTTTGAGGATCAAATGTGCTAGGTTTTCGCCGGTGCCGGCTTCGTCGCCGTATATCGTTGCGAAGGGGAGGTACTTGTCGCGGAGAGGGGTTAGGGTACGTGTCGTCGCGGGTCCGACAGTGTATAGAATCAGCTCTTTTGAGGTGGAGGTCATTATTTCAGCTGTGGAAAGCAGTTAGTATCAGCTGGATCAGAAAATAAGGGGTAGGTAGACCTACCTGGAATACCTCCATGCTCCAAGATATGCCCCAATGCCTCCACAGCCCTTTGACTCGTAAATATAAGTCCACCGTACTTCTTCCCTTGTCCACTAAACGCATTGCGCAAAGACGTCCCTTTCTCGTCCATGAATTCGCTATCCTCCTCCGTCGTCGTCGTCATCGTCGGCATGAAGTACGATTTCACAATCTCCAAATTCTGCGCATGGAAACTATGCGAGAACACAGGCACAAAGAGCGGATCATACTTGATATAATCATAGTCATTTGCTCCATTCGTATCAGTCGGCGAGTTCGATCGTTGTCTCGATCGGTGAATGGCAAATGTGTTTTTGAAGAAGTACTCCTCGTACAAGTCCCGGGGAGATGAGGGCGTTTTGAGGAGGAAGACTGGAGGCAACGGAGGCCTGAAAAGTTCGTCGTTTTCCATCTTTCTATTCTTCGGTCGTCTCGCTCTCCCTGCGCTTTTCTGCGCCCGACTTGCTTATGTTCTCGTCTTGCGGTGCGGTTTAGGTAAGTCGCATTATCGCCGTAAGGGAAGGGGTCGCGTGTGTGAAAGCTTTCGCTGTGAGGGATTACTTCGTTCAATACTGTTCCATGATATTGATATTAATGTTGCCAGGCGCTTCGATCAGTACTCACTCAACTTTGTCAAAATCAAGAAATTCGTCAATGTCATCGAGAAAAGTTCGGCAAGAAGAGATTGAGGTTCCGGACGGGGTGCGGAGATCTCCACTTAGGGTTATTAGTTAGGGTCATCCATATACTGGTCCAAGGCAGTAGAGATTGGGGAATCTGAGGGATGGGGGTCATGTAGGTCAGTGAACCCAAAAGAGCTTTATATCTATGCATCCGAGGAGGAGGCAATAAAAACATTATGTAACTTGTGAACATTGTGTCAAATTGGTCATATATTATGGGTAGATGAAAACATGCAATAAGTTCATGAGTATGAATACATGTAGAGATCACTTTGCCACCCATGTCCTAGTATACCTGCTACATATCTAGCATCTCCTCTACATAATCCTCCAAATTAATCATTCGAAATCGTTCTCCCCACTTTGCACGGAATTCCTTCCGCTTGTAAGCAGAACTGGTATTCATAGCAAAACTGACCACCTCGACACTCCAACCTTTCTGCAATGCCCGTTCGACCATTCTCAAAAAGCCGCCTGAATACTCAGCTTCCGCCGCATCTCCAGTGGCAAGTACGATGGTTGCCGGCTCGTCTGTATCAATCAGACTCTCCAGCATTTTCAGGTGTAGAATTTCGTCCACACACTGCTCAACCCATCTTTCAGAAGGAGAAGAGCCCATTTCGGAGCTTCCTCCGGGTCCGAGGGCATTGCGAAATTTGAGTTGTCGAGGGGTGTATTCTTTTGCTTTATGAACACGACTGAGGATGTTGACCTCATAGCCGAGTCTTTCGGCTTCGTTGATAGCTGCGAAGCGGTCTGAGCCTGCAAGCACTTTTTTGGCTACAGGTCGACCGCGTTCGAGGATAAGTGAAAAGCTGTGAAATGACAGTGGTAGTCGTTTGATATGTGTGCTGACAGGGATGCCGTGTTGGATTTTATAAGCGTCATGTAGACCGATGGATATGTTCGATGCATCAACAAAAATATGTACAGATGACTTCTTCAAAGCGTTAGAGATAGACGACGGATTGATAGTGAAATCCGGGAAATGTTTGCTGAGTTTAGACACAAGCCCTGCTTTGCGTTCTACCGCGGACTTATAGCGAGGGGTGTCTTTGGCAGGCTTTTTAAGCTTTGGCGTAAAGGCTAACAATGTACTATCCTCTTCGCAAGACGAGGGCGGTGTAAGTAACTGGGCTTTATGGGTGGAAGCGACCTGAGACGGGACGAGCGACGAGGCTGACTTTGATGGTACAGCAGAGTCGAACACGCTGAAGTCGCCGTCAGATTCGGCTGTAGAATCCGATAGAACGCCAGATGTATTCGTGATACTGTCTTTTTTCAGATCCTCGGCAGCCCGCTTTAGAATCGATATTGGTTTGGTATGGGACAGACGAGTCTTATCCCTTATTTGATTTTTAGAAGGCGTGATCGGAGCATTTTTGCTAGAAAGCTCAGCGGTTACTGCAGACGGATGCAAGAAATCCCACAGTGCAGTGAAGTCACCAAGTCCTTGCTCCCTGGAGTTGAGCTGCGAGACATCTGGTATGTCAGATGGCGTGGCGGGTACCAGAGCTTCGTTTGTAGCGTCAGGCCTGGTTGGGGCATGCAAGAGATCAATCACCGCGGTGAAGTCCCAGGACGAAGAATCACCCGACGATTGCATGGAAATGGCGGTACTTTATAGTACTGGATATTGGAGGTATGGCGTGCGTTATACAGCGTTATGTAGCGTTTAGTAGCGATAAGTAGCGTTAAGTAAGCGTTCGATTGCGTGAGCTATAATAGCTGCGAGGGTTCATATCGCTGGATGCGATAAAGGCGTTCGATGGGAAATGCGAGAAATGCGAGGATGCACGTCACAATATATGCGATGACTGCGAATTGCTGTATAGCATCATGATGGAAATTTCAATTCGGGAATCAGAAGGATGCGAGTATAGACGATTGTTGTTGAGTCACTCGAGAGTCTGCCCGATGGGTGGCAAAGCACAGCGCCAAGACTGGACTGGTTCACGACACGTGATTTGAGTGCAAACTTGTCAAACTCGGTCGACCGAGGCACGGACCCGGCCGATGATTGTTCCGAAGAGCTAGCCACGTGATGAAGATCACCCCGCGAGCCAAGCCACACTTTGATTAAAGTTTAGTTCATCATTACGTATGTCACAGCTCCGATCCTGGTGACGATTGAGGCTGCCTGCGAGGATGACGTTTCAAGCCACAATTGATCTGGATCCCCGTGGCTTGCACAGCAAACGACACACCACATCATCTTGTCATTGCTACGTCATGCATACAAACAGAACGAAGCTTCCAAGAATTCGACCATTTCCGCGGCTCAAACTAGGCCGAACTGGGCCAACTGCGAGAGAAAGCCGGTTCCAGCCATGTCAAACAAAAGACAGCAACGACGCTGATTGGTTGCTGCTTCGAGATGTCGGTTATTGCAGCAGTGAATGACGACGTCGACGCATGCGAGATGCTTTCTTGTACGACATACGTCACTAGCACATGAACGATGAAGGGGGGGTATTCTTGGGCAGGAGGGGTAATGCTTTGAGGTATATAAGGAGACGTCTTCTCCTGTCAATCACTTTCTTCCTTCCATCATCATAACGACAACAAACAACTATCTCAAATCATCTACAAAGCTTCAAATCTCCAAGTTTAACAACTTCCCAAACAATCAATCAACATGTCTGACGCCGGTCGCAAGGATTTCTCCACCAGTATGCTCTTTCCAACGTCTTGAGGCCTCACAATGATCAGTCACTAACAGCATTACAGAGGCCAAGGAGGAACTCACTCCTGACTCCTCCAAGTCCACCCAGCAGAAGGTCAAGGAGTCCGTCACCGACACCACTGACCGCGTCGCTCGCGGTGTCATGCCCGATGACAGCAAGTCCGGCACCCAGGAGGCTTTCGACAAGACCCAGCGCAGCCACGACAACACTGTTCACGGCGGTGCCTCCAACTCCATGTAAGTTATTTCAAGACTCAGAACACTGGTTATGATTAGCGACTAATATTATTTTCAATAGTGGTGATAAGATCAAGGACACCCTCGGCATGAACAAATAGATGATTCACACTTGAACATCTACCATCACAGCCAGTCCGACCGGCGTACAGCGGGAGGAGCTTTAATTTCACGACTTTCACGATTCGATGTGATGCCTTTCATGGTGTATTATAAACGATACCAATTGCGATAGCTAGCAATTCAATACCAGTAATACTATTTCAGAAATTTGTCATCTTGTAACATTGTAGTGCTCTCGAGCAGTAAATCGTTATTTTCGTGCAACTGCCTGTTCGAATAATTCATCACGTTGTCGCGTCAAACGGCCAAGCTCCTTCTCCAACCGCTTGTACTCGTTTTTCGCATCCTCCAGATCAGGTGGCAAATCACGATAACTTTTGATCCTACTTTCGAGCTGTTTCACCGTATCTTCCAGCTGCAGCACATTCCGCTCTTGCTCTGCCACACTTTCAATTGTAGGTCCGTCAATGCTAACACTTCTTTGCAACGAAGTGACTTTATCCCGATACTCGGCGATTTTGGTACCAAGCAGCTTTGCGCTACGAGTCCACTCCACCGTCTGCGAAGTCAAATCTGACGGCGTTTCGTACGCAGGATGCGACTTGAGCGTTTCAATCTCCTCCTGCACAAGGGCTATTTCCTTGTTCAAATATTGTTGCAATGCCTGCACATGCTGAACCTGATTTGCAAGCTCAAATTCGTCTCTCGTAAGCTCAATAAACGCTTGTGCTAGTTCCGTAACGTCGGTCGAAGAATCTCCCAATAACACCACAGTTTCCGCCAAATCATTTAGACTCTCTTTGCCTTGAGAGTCTAGTCGTGCTTCTATGTCCTCCAGCACATTGCGTTTTCGAGCATCTTCGGTCCTTTCCCGCTCTTTCAACGCGCGGACGACCTCTTCTCGCGCCCGGTGAAGTAGTGATGCCTCTTCATCTGCTGCGTCGTTGGCCGCTGCGATTGCGAGGAGTGTTTTGAGCGTATCCTCGTTGCGCTCAAAGGGAGGGACTTGGTGAGGGGCGTACTTGCGGTTGAGCCATGAATTGACGTAGGCCCAGTCTTTGGCTTGAATGGCTGCTTGCCGGGCTTTGGTGGGAGATATCAAAGAGTCCATCGTACTTGAACAGATTTTAGAAGATTCGGGGAATCACTCAACAGTTCAAAAGTAAACAAATTAGTCGTGGTTATACAAGACAGTCGACCAATAGCAGAGCGGCAGCTGTCAACTGCGGGGACATTGTTTCTCCTTCTCCGCACAAACATCCAACTTTCAGCACCACACTTCATCTACGCCAATTGCTGGCACATCCACAATGACAAGCTATTTCACTGCTTCGAATCTGTCTGCCGAGGCATCAAATGCAATATCTCCCACAGGTGGCGCCAATGTCGCCCCCCGCTCGACCGCGCTTTCCAACAGATTGACAAGTGTACTTTCCGCATCGTACGCCGACTCGGATATTCGCGATGCATTGGAGACGCTGGACAAGAGGGGCATAAACAACACGGCAGAACGAAGGCGACAGTTACGTCTGGATATTCAGAAAGAGGTTCTGGATTGCAATGGAGAGATTGTGGCGGATTTTGGAAAGGTGGCGGAGGTATAATCCACAATCTACTCTGTGGTCATCGTTGAATACTGGCTTACATTTGTAGCAACTAAATCGAATCGGTACCGTGATTTCAAATCTTCAGCAAACATGCGCCGAAATGCGAAAACACATTACACTCGCGAAACAAGAGACAGCCCCGGTCTTAGACGAAGCGTCATCCTTGCTAGAACAGAAGAAAGATGCAGAGACAAAACAACGCTTGCTAGACGCTTTTACGGCACACTTCATCGTCTCAGAAGAAGATATCAATGCTCTCACGTTATCCGAAGAACCGGTCGACAACCATTTCTTCGCGGTCTTGTCCCGTGTCAAGCAGGTACACAACGACTGCCAGGTCCTACTCGGCGGTGAAAACCAAAGACTAGGCCTCGAAATCATGGAACAAAGCTCGAAACATCTCAACATGGCGTATCAGAAACTGTACAAATGGATTCAAAAGGAGTTCAAGTCACTAAATTTGGAAGATCCTCAAATCAGTGGCTCGATCAGACAAGCGCTGAGAGTGCTTGCAGAGCGACCCAGTCTATTTCATAGTTGTCTGGAATTTTTCGCTGAAGCGAGAGAATATATCTTGTCGGATGCCTTTCATTATGCATTGACTGATGCGGCTTCTGGTGGAGCTGTTGGGGAACGAAATGTCAAGCCAATTGAGTTTTCGGCGCATGATCCTTTGCGATATGTCGGTGACATGTTGGCTTGGGTGCATTCGGCTGCTGTTTCGGAGAGAGAGGCCCTTGAGGCACTATTTGTCTATGAAGGAGATGAACTTGCGAGAGGGTTCCAGGCTGGTATTAGTAGCGAGCCATGGTCTCGTGTTGATGAGGAAGGGGAAGAAGCGGCCATCTTTGATGGGCAGAAAGCGCTGAATGATTTAGTCAATCGCGACCTGACTGGCGTATCGCGATCATTGCGCCAGAGAGTCGAGCTAGTGATTCAAGGCCATGAAGATGCGGTGACAACCTACAGAGTTGTCAATTTGTTAGCTTTCTACAAGCTCACATTTTCGAAGCTGGTTGGTCCGGAATCAAACCTTGTGGAGCTTATCGCCGGCCTTGTCGAATTTACATTCAAGCATTTCGAGGGCTTGATGAAAGATCAGCTACATATACATTCCGCAGACTCCCACTCATCCTCACCACCAGACGATTTCTCGGCTCCCCAATTCCTCGCTGACCAGCTGGAACTTCTTACATCGTTGATGAAAGAATACAACGCCTCTGTTGGTGCAGCAAGCGATATAGAAGACGCTGAAGAAAACGGATTCACACCTGTGCTCCGAGTTGCGCTTGATCCATTTCTCGATATTGCAAAAAACTCCGCCCAAGACGTAGACGATCATAAATCGTCAACAATCTACAAGACCAACATTCTGCTCGCCGTCCGGGGAACTATATCGTCGTATAAATTCGCTTGCGCCACTCACCTTGCTCCGATTTCTACTGTCCTGTCGAACCTGCGCATTGAGCTATTAGACATACAACGCCAATACCTCCTCGAGACATCAGGACTCCAACAACTCCTTGCCGCACTAGAATCCTTCTCCCCATCATCAACCTCCACAAACAAAGGCAAAGCCGAATCTTCCAACGCACACAACCCCAACCGCAACCTCGCCGAAATCGCCGACCTTCCCGCCTTCCAACCCGCAACTTTGTCGTCGATAAGCCAACAACTCGACGACTTCCTACCGTCAGCACTAATGGACGCAACCGACAACCTCAAACAGATCCGCAGCTCGGCACTCGTCAAGAGCGTGACTGAAGAAGCCATTGAGGAATTCTGTCGCGACTTTGAGTTCGTAGAGGGTATGATTATTGGTGCTGATGAGGCGAGGGGCACGAAGATTGATATGTCCCGGATTGAGATGGAGAGTGATATTGTCTCTGTTTCTGTTCGAGGCGGGCAGCATCTAGGAGGTGATGAGGGTGAAGGAAAGTATAGTCTTCGGGCATTGTTCCCCAGGACCGTTGGTGAGATTCGTGTTCTTTTGAGTTGATCTCCCGCCATATATAATTTTTTTCACGTATATACATAGAATACAATCTACATTCGTACAACGACCCCAAACGGATCACGATCCGCTTTGCTAACCGCCACCAACTCCTCTCCCTCACTTTTAGAGGTGATTCTTAACTCCTGCACAATCCCATCCTCCAACTTCTGCCTCATAACATCCCACAAATAGCCGCGCTCGCTATTCGAATGGAACAGCGTCACGACCGATGATCCCCGCTCAATCGCTGCTAGAGTTTCGTGATGACCCAATTCGCCTGTCAAAAGTAGATCCGGTAGCGGGCCACCCTTCATGAGCACACCACCCCCTGAACCGGGACACACGCCTACCGTACGGATTTTGATGGATGATATGGATTGTCCCTGAGGGATTGCGACGGAGATTGAGCCTGGGGAGCCCGTTGCGGCGCCGACACGCTCTATTATCGTCGCTAGAGGTTGGGGTGTTGCGAATGTTACAGTTCGGCCTGCACCAGCGCCTTCGAAGCCAGTCGGTACTGGGGCCGGGGAGGGATGGACCGGTTCACGGGTATGTGCGTCAACGGATGAAGTCGTCGCGTTGTTGCCTGGTTGGGGGTAAACCACATCTGAATATGCCCCAGTCCCCTCCTTGCGTGATGAGGGGGTATTTTGAGAAACGAATTTCCCGCTAACGATATCACAAAGCCAATCCGCCATCCCGCCCGGAACGACGTCAACGGCTGTATGCGGGGAGTACACGCTGATACCTTCCTGGGCGAGACGGAGGAGGGATTTTTGTTGCGGGTCTTGAAGGGTGAGGGATTTCAGGCCGCGGAAGATTATTGGATCTAATTTTATCTTATGAGCATGTCGAATGTAGTTTGGTGTGGTAGGACTCACGGTATGTGACGATGATCGAGTCTCGCCGGTCAATGGCTTCGTCGGCGACGGCTTTGGTGAGATCGGTTGTGAGGAGGACTGTGTTTTTGAGTTGGAAGTTGGGGTTGTAGGGTGATTCGAGGAGTACTGTGTCGTTGTTAGTGTGGCTCATTGGAAAGGATTGCGAGGTTCTTACGGCCTGTGTTGTCGAAGCTTTTATCTGCCAAAGATTCAGGGTAGCTTCAGTGGGTTAGAATTGACATTGTAAAATGGTGTTGAAGCAAAACGTACAGTTTTCGCATGGCGTTGACAACGGCCTGGGAGAAAGGCGAGATTGCTGTTGATTGAGCCATTGTCGAGTGCCAGCGAGATCGGACTGAGTTGAACAGGGATGCGCGTATAGAGTTCTGCATCAATGGATCATGAAAACCAGAATAGCTAGTTAATAGGTAATTGGTAATTGAGTCCAGAATGGTGTAGGAGGGCAGCTGTTGGATAATTTAGGTCCGTACCAGCAGAGCTACCTAAATAAAGTGTGGGGTTAGCTGCGGCAACACCAAGTCCGGCGTCATCAGCGGAAAAGAAGTTGAATCCGCATCCACCAATTAATTAATAATCTATCATCACCACTCTTTCTACTCTCTAAGACCACAACAAACCATTTACTACAGACATTCATGTTCGTCCGCCGCGCCATCCTGAGCAGAGGATATCGCTCCCTCGTCCGATCAACTACCCGTCCTTCTCTTGTCAGCAGTTCATTCACATCAGTTCCAACACGAGCATCGCCATTCTCGCGTCTATCTTCCCGATCGTTCGCAGTCGCAAATCCAGCCATGGCCGATTCAGCGAGTACATCCGGCGTTACAGCTGACGGATTGAAGGAGAAGCTATCCGCCCAATTAGAGGCGCAGTTTGTGGAGATTGAGGATATGTCCGGTATGACCTTGGCGCAATATCTACGGAACTTGTTTCAGAAGCTAATTGATTATGATTTATAGGTGGTTGCGGTCAAGCTTTCCAAGCAATCATCGTCTCCCCCCAATTCGATAAGAAGAATATGCTCGCGCGTCATCGACTGGTCAACTCCGTGCTCAAGGATGAGATTGCTGCGATCCATGCGTGGACGCCAAAGTGTTATACCCCGGAGCAATGGCAGAAGTTGCAGGACGAGCGTGCTTAATTTGGGCTTTAGATTTTGGACACTGCGGATTTGAATAATTGATATATAAGTGGTGAACGGCCGGGCTGTTTGTCCGGGTTACATGTACTTTTAAGTCTTTTGCATGACATTGATGCATAAATTTCTATCTTCACTCTTGTATTCATACACCTTTCACTAAATAGGTAAGATGTACATTGTTCTGCATAGATCGGTAGCTCGCATCGTTATTTAAGCAAGAACCTTTTCGGCAGCGGAGACTGTTGAATTCATTAGTCAATTGTATTCACCTCATCGATATCAGAAACGTACCATCAACGCCAGTGTTATCCGGCTCAACGTGAGCTTCCTTGACCTTACCGTTCTCAACGACCAAGGCGTAACGCTTGCTTCGCTGGTTTCCGAAGATGGTAGCACTGTCGAATCCGAGCTCCAGGGCGTCCGTAAAGGTACCGGCGGGATCAGCCAAGAAGCGAACCTTTATTCCATGTCAGTACGGGCAGAATATATATTTGTTTGGTGTCGAGGGTAGACGTACGCCACTCTTGCCGGTAGGATCAAGAGTTGCGCCCCATGCCTTCATGACAAAAGGATCATTGACGGAGACGACGAAGACTTTTCCGGCATTTTTGAGGGCGGGATGGTTGATGTAGCCGGGGACATGTGTGCTGGAGCAAGCGGGGCCTGTTCGTTTGTATTGTCAGTTGAATGCTTCATTGCGCATAGCAATTGGGAGAGCTTATCGTACTGAAAGCAGCTGGAACACCGACAATGACTCCCTTGCCAGACAATTCTTTGGCGATGTTGACCTTGTTGCCGGGCGAGTCCTCGACGAGATCGACGTTGGGGATGGCATCGCCGACTTTGACAAAGGCTGGGCAAGTCGCGTGGAAGAGAGCGGATTGGGTGCCGAGGATGCGAGGCACGGTGGCTGTGAAGCGGCGGGCAGCGAACATTGTGATGGTTGTGTGTACTGAAAGTGAATTGGAGGTTGATGGGGGACTTGTTGCGTTGTTGTGTTGTTGTGTTGATGCGAGTGCGGAGTTCGGGGCGGATGCGGTGGAGTTTGTTACATTTACGCGGCCGCATTTATTTCGTCATTTCTGTTGACCTTCAAAGTACTTACGAGGACTGACTAGTTAGGTCAATCGCTAACACATTTGAGATATTGAAGGGCCTGGTCAGCTTGCCAATCTACATCATTGATCCAATGCCAACGTCAAAACTGCCTTTTCCTGAAAAATGATCACTCAACCCAGCATCCATATGCAATACCGGTCACATTTATAATGAGAGTGTACAGCTAGTAGGATGCAGGACGTGTAATCAGCTACTGGGAGCCTTGTATATTGTGCGATGCCTGACTGACCTGGCCCTGTATAATCCCTGGATCTGTAGTATCATTGAGTGCATTGCCTGGTGCAAATTCAGGGACATCTCAGTCTGAAGATGAACTTGAAATGCTGACTCGTGAGTAAGCAAGCGTTACGCTAGTTTATGCCTTAGGTAACTGTCCGGTCGTTTTTCCTCCTCTATCAGATCAAATAAATTTCATATCAATCATTCCAGAAATCACATCGAATCACCATTCATGGCTAGGCAATAGACCAACTGTCTTCTCTTATCGCGCTTCATCGGGTTCGTCCTAACATCGATATAGTTCCCGGCCAATTGCACCCACCTAAATCCCGCCGGCCACGGTCCTGGACGCCAACTGCCCCTTTCCCTCTAGCTTCCTGTAGAAGCTATCACAATCCATCCTGAAGAATGACTTTTATCACACATCGTGCTGGCAGCCACCACGTTGCGATTGGTTTACCCACGCACGAAAATTGGCTTTTCGACGCCGGAACACAAGGGTTCGCGAATCCGACAGTAGATGTCTGGCTGACTTGTTGGTTACAGTGGGCATGAATTTGCAATCTATATATTATTATTATTATTCACGATTCATTCGATGTAGACGCTGGTCTGGACCGTTAAAAACACTAAAGAAGGGGGGGGGGCATCGGAGGGTGAAATCCATTTCTTCGGTATGATCTAGCCATCTCAGGTAAGAAGAGCATTTAACTTCATCCAAGACTAAGTTCTAGCTTCATTCCAAGGACCCGACTGGCTTCGCTGCAACATGTATGGTCTTCGTGTCGCCGTCACTCGACTTGGATCAATAATGTATGGTTAGTGCCATGATATGTTGCTTTTGCGCTTTCAATCTCGTTTGCGTCAATGTCTCAATTGTTTGTAATCGATCCAGTATCTAGTTAACTAGCTGTTGCGTGTGCCTTGTTGTAACTCTGCCATTCGATATCTCTTCATTTCACTGAGCACTCTCTTCAGTGCGACCTGATATTTCCCCCAGACGCGGATTGCGAAGAAAAATAATATCCGTGACTACTACCCAGGTACCGACAGAAAAAAGAAAATATCGATACAAATCTGATTGAAAAGCGTCCTCTTGTTTGCAAAACCTCCCTTTCCCCCCCCATTTAGAGTTTGACCGTTAAATTTCTCAATTAATTACGAGTTAATTGAGTTGACTGAAAGCAGTCTCTGTCCCGGTTCCCCCCCCTTCTGAGCATAGATCGCAACCAAAGAGAGAGAAAGAAAAAAAAAAAAAAAAAAAAAAGTCTCTCGCTCACCGCCGTACACAACACAACCTCTTTGAACTGTCAAACCTTAGTCAGACTACATCGACTGCGCCTTCGATCCGATCTCTCACAGTCGTCCGTCATCAGAAAGAAAGAAAGAAAGAAAGAAAAAGAAATAAGAAAACTCGCCGGGGATTATTGCTCTCTCCACCGCCTTCTTCCCCGACTCTCCGGCTGTTCATTCTCGACTGTCACTTTTTTGTCCCTGAATTGACCGCGATCGACGTCACCGGCCTCAGCTATCCTTGCCCACACACACTCTCAGCTTCTGCCTCAGCTCGAGTAGTTGATTTATTAACAACGCGTCAATTGTAATATTTCGACCTTCGCCGTTGCAATTGACCCTATATTCCCCGCGACCGATTGTTGCTCGTTTGTCAATTGCTGCTTGATCAGCTCCTACCAGCTCCGGCGACGAGAAAAAACCTCCGAGGCCTCGACCATCCACAACCGTTGCGCCCTACTTCTTCCTACCGTTCTATCTACCGATCGGCTCTTTCTTCAGACCTCATTGCTGTTGAAGATACTAGTGAAACGCTATCCACAAGTTGCACAAATATCCTGGTCCGCTCGTGCTGTCGACAAACGGCTACCGAAAGCCTGGAACGAATCTACGCATTTATCTAAAATACGAGGACGACCGAACTCTGCCGTGCCGTCTAAAATAGGCCACTTTCTTTGTCCTGCGCTCATCTTTTCCGATTGTCGGTTGATCTTTTTTTCAAAAAAAAACATATATATCCGAGTTGTGGTTATTCAAATGCAGCCTCGGTAAGGAGCTCTTCAGTGCCATGCGATTTCGGTTTTTCGGCTTGACTAACGTGACTAGACGGGAATATCATATTGTTGTTTTGGGAGCTGGTATGTCTGTCCTATCAAGCAGGAAAGGGTTCTTGTCTGACCGTCGCAGGTGGTGTTGGAAAGAGTTGTCTTACAGGTACACATCAGTTTGAAGCCTCGCACCAAGTTCATACTTACCTTTCATACAGCTCAATTTGTACAAAATGTTTGGATTGAAAGCTATGACCCGACGATTGAGGATTCATATCGGAAACAAATAGAAGTCGATGTGAGTGAATTCCTTGGAACGTACAAGTGGCGTGGCTAACCAGACATTCATAGGGTCGACAATGTATTTTAGAAATGTGCGTATGACACGATGCTGGAACAAGCGCAATACTGACGGAAACAGTCTTGATACTGCCGGTACAGAACAGTTCAGTAAGTATTCACCTGGATTTGAAGATTGAGACTGAAGCTAACAACATTCCAGCTGCCATGAGGTAATTACATCCGAGTTACTATTGAGTCGAACGTACTAACAAAACAGGGAACTATACATGAAACAAGGGCAAGGCTTCCTCCTCGTCTTCTCCATCACCAGCATGTCCTCCCTGCACGAACTCTCCGAAATCCGCGAACAAATCATCCGCATTAAAGACGACGACAAAGTGCCCATCGTCATAGTCGGCAATAAATCCGATCTCGAAGAAGACCGCGCCGTTTCACGAGCACGCGCTTTTGCATTGTCACAATCCTGGGGGAATGCGCCTTATTATGAGACTTCGGCGCGTCGTCGCGCAAACGTGAATGAGGTGTTTATTGATTTGTGTCGGCAGATTATTCGAAAGGATTTGCAGGCTTCGCAGATGCGGTCGTTGGAGCTGCAGTCGAGGAAACGGGAGATGGCTGCTAGTAATGCGCCGCGGAAGAAGGGAGAGCGCAGGTCCCGACGACGGGGGCAGTGCGTGATTATCTAGTCCTCCTTTTTATTTCCAACTCCATTTTCATCATGATCAACGACTAAACACGACTCAATATACCTCCAATACGAACGACCCTTACTATCTATGACACGCACACTATACACAAACCCATCTACCTCATATCTCCATGATGAATCCGAGCTGGACCTCCTACACCTTGATCGATACCAACTACAACAAAAAACAAAAAACATTTGTTCCTATATATACTTATACTACATATACATACACGGGGAAGTGAAGAAAAAAAGTACTGGATACATTTTGACTCAGGGAAGAAACCTGTAAGGAAGAGAAGGGAAAGGAGGAAAAATACATTTGAATTCTTTTGTATAGGTATGATTATAGACATTACTGGTCTCTTGACTGAATAGACCATTTCAATTTCTTTGTTCTTATTCATATTTTATTCACAGATAGACACTACAGAGAGAATGTAGAGGAAAAGGTTACATCCTAAAAACACCAAACTTCGTCTCAGTCTCATCAACCCTGTTTCGCCCACCCATAGCAGCCATCAGCCCCATACCGAGATACCGTCTCGTCTGCGCGGGCGGTATAACGCCATCATCCCATAAGCGTGCCGAAGAGAATATCGCTGTTGATTCATGGTCGATTCGTGATTTGAGCTCCGGATCCGCCGTGCGGCCGACGGCTTCCATGACGGAAGAAAGTTGTTCGGAGCCCATGACGCCGATTTTGGAGTTGGGCCACATGAACATTAGTCTGGGGGAGTAGGCGCGGCCACTATAGTTGTCAGCTTAGTTCTTGGAATATAAACAGATGGGGAGGGGGAGAAAAGATGAGGGACGTACCACATGCCGTAATTCCCAGCACCGGCACTCGAGCCAAACACAACCGTGAATTTGGGTACATCCGCACATGCCACGGCCGTCACAAGCTTTGCGCCATTCTTCGCGATTCCGCCTTTCTCGGCGTCGGCGCCGACCATGAAGCCCGAAATGTTTTGTAGAAAAACAAGCGGGATGCGACGTTGGGCACATAGTTCAATGAAATGGGCGCCCTTGAGGGATGATTCAGAGAACAGGATTCCATTGTTGGCGACGATGCCGACTTGAGTACCGTATATGCGGGCAAAGCCCGTGACGAGGGTGCTGCCGTAGTCGCGCTTGAATTCGGCGAATTCGCTTCCGTCGACGATACGTGCAATCACTTCGTGGACGGGGATTTGGCGGCGGAGGTTTGTGCCGACGATACCATTTAGTTCTTCCGGGTTGTAGAGGGGTTCTTTAATATCTGTATCCTTTGATAGCCCTGTCAGGGGGATGTTGGTTTTAGGGTAGTTGAGGTTGCTGATTGAGCGGCGCGCGAGGATGAGGGCGTGCGCATCGTCCACGGCGAGGTAATCCGTTACGCCTGAGATGGTGCTGTGTAGATGGCCGCCACCGAGATCTTCGGCGGAGACGACTTCGCCGGTTGCTGCTTTGACTAAAGGAGGGCCCGCGAGGAAGATGGTTCCTTGGTTTTCGACGATGATGGTCTCGTCACTCATGGCGGGAACGTATGCGCCTCCGGCGGTACATGATCCCATAACCACTGCAATCTGCGGTATGCCTAACGAGCTCATGCGTGCTTGGTTGAAGAAAATGCGGCCGAAGTGGTCTTTATCAGGGAAGACATCCGACTGGTAAGGGAGATTGACTCCACCTGAATCAACGAGATAGATACATGGTAGTTTGTTTTCTTGTGCTATTGCTTGTGCGCGGAGATGCTTCTTGATTGTGATGGGGTAATATGTTCCGCCCTTGACGGTGCTGTCGTTGGCGACGATCATGCATGTCACGCCTTCAACTGTGCCGATGCCTGTGATTATACCTCCACCTGGGACCTCTTCGCCAGGGTAAACTTCATGGCCTGCGAGGGGTGATAGCTCCAAGAAGGATGTCCCGGGGTCAATTAGAGACGTAACTCGGTCCCGGGGCAGCATCTTCCCTCGCGCTATATGTTTTTCTCGCGCCTTTTCAGTACCGCCCTGTGCTATTTTGTCGTGTAGCTGCGTCATACGCTCCAGCAGCTCGTTCATTTGTGCCGCATTCTCTTTGAAGTCTGCCGAGTCAGGATCGACGGTAGTAGGCAGGACGGAGATGGCATTTGCGTGGTGTGGGAATGTATAATTCGAGACTGGTCTTGACGAGCTGCGCACGGCGGCATTTATGTTAAAAAGATGTTCTCTGGATGGTGTCACTCTTCGCTGTCCTGCAATTGTGGAGAGACATCGTCCAGCTCGCAGTCTGGGGATGAACTCTTTCTCCGCAATCTGGCGGAGAACAGGGCGGGAGCTGAGCATTGCGGGGACGACTGCTCGACTGCCCGCGAATGACAAGACGTGGTCAAAAGTTGATGAAGAGTAGTATCTTCCTTATTTGAGAATATCCGTAGGTGTAGCAAAGTGTACGTAGTTTGACAAGTTCAGATCAAGACGATGAGAGAGGTATGTAAAGATCATCACAAAGCCGACGTTTGAGCTGCGGAGATCCGGTGCAGAGCGGCGCTGAGCGACAATTGCCGTGTCCAACCGCTCAGCCGCTCTACATCAATGTAACCACAACCACCACCACCATCGTTTCTTTCAAACACAAATCACTCCATCTGTCTGGCCAACTCTGAGAAGATTGTTTTCATATAGCAGAAATGTCTTCAAAACATCTTTCTCGTCTCCTCCTACGCCCATCCAGGCCAGTCGTTGCATGCGGAGCTCGTCCCTTGCGGAGCCCCGCATGGATTCGGCATCATTCAACGAAGCATCCAAAGGGCTTTGTCCCGCCAACAGACGATGATTTGCAGCAGTTGCGGGAGAGTGTACAAGAATTCGCACGTAGGTCAATAGCAGCTTTTACTACGGACTATAAGGCTAATTTGGACAGGTCGAGAGATACCTGAAGAGGTTGCTGCGCGGACGGATCAACAGAATGAGTTTCCGGCTGATATGTGGAAGAAGCTTGGAGAAGCTGGGTAGGGTTGAATCTTTCTTGAGTTCATGAAAGCAGTCTTGGGGCAATGCTGACTTCGTGATTTAATAGCTTCCTCGGCGTAACGGCAGACGAGGAATATGGCGGTCTGGCAATGGGTTATCAAGCGCATTGCACAGTCCTCGAGGAAATCAGCAGAGCTTCAGGTAGGCGAACCGACCCTCCAATTCTCTTTTTGTACTGACTCTGTTCGTTACAGGAAGTATCGGTCTCTCCTACGCCGCCCACTCACAGTTATGCGTCAATCAACTGTCACTAAACGCCAATGCCGAACAAAAGGCAAAATACCTCCCCGGTCTCATCTCTGGAGAGAAAATCGGCGCGTTAGCCATGTCCGAACATTCGGCTGGATCAGATGTCGTTAGCATGAAGACTACCGCCAAAGCCGTGGATGGAGGATGGCTACTCAATGGCACGAAGATGTGGATTACAAATGTTTCTCTCTCTTCTAATCAAAAAGACGGAATCGATTTCTGACTAATGGTTATACAGGGCCCTGATGCAGACTACATCGTAGTCTACGCCAAAACTGAACCTGAAAAGGCCTCCAAAGGAATATCTGCATTCATCGTCGAAACGACTTTCAAGGGTTTCTCATGTGCGCGCAAGCTCGACAAACTCGGTATGCGTGGCTCGAACACCGGCGAACTCATCTTCGAAGATGTCTTCATCCCTAAGGAGAACCTTCTCGGCGAAGTCAACCGCGGAGTCAAAGTACTCATGGAAGGATTGGATTTGGAGCGTCTCGTTCTGAGCGCCGGTCCACTTGGGATTATGCAATCGGCTCTCGATCTCGTATTACCATACACTCATACCAGGAAACAGTTCAACACCCCAATCGCGCACAACCAATTAGTTCAAGGGAAATTGGCAGATATGTACACCAAACTTGCCGCCTCGCGCGCTTACACCTATGCAACCGCAAAATCAATTGATGAATCCAGCGTCGCACCTTCCGGTACATTAATAAGAACACAGGACTGTGCAGGCGCGATTTTGTATGCGGCCGAACGCGCCACGGAGTGTGCGCTAGACGCTATTCAGCTTATGGGTGGGAATGGATACATTAATGAGATTGCGGCGGGAAGGTTGTTGAGGGATGCAAAGTTGTATGAGATTGGCGCTGGGACGAGTGAGATTAGGAGAATGGTCATTGGACGGGCATTCAATAAAGAGTATGCTTGAAGGGGATGTACGAGATAGAGAGATAATGTACATTTTTGGTTGTGCCGCAAGGTTGACGCTATCATCAGACTGTTGTTGCCCTTTCAACTTGAATTGGACATTAGAAGATAGGCCCAGGGCAGACGGACTAGACTTTTCTCCTTTTTTCACGCTCTACTCTCGGAGAAGCCATTGAGTTTGCACGCGTCCGTTTCTTATCCGTTCCGGTGTCCTTTGTTGTTTTCGTAGTGGTAGACGAGGCTACCCTTTTTGATCTTCTCGTCTTGTCATCCTGTAATTCTTCATCTTCCTTCTCAACTTCCAAAGCTCTCTTTCGGCCTCTTTTTGTAGGGGTCTGCGTGGTCGCAGCCTTCTTGGATGTACCGTTCGCCTTGGTTGATGCCTGATCTGTTGTAGCAGTCTTTGGCTTTCGGCCTTTTTTACGTGGTGGTGTATTCTGAGTTAACGAGTCTTCCTTCATAGCGGCTGATAGCGTTGGTATCTCGACTCTGATTGATTGACGTGGAGGTTGGTCTTCCTTTTCCGATAGAATCATATTCTCTTTGTCATCCTCAACAGCGTCTACCTCGGGTACTGCGATGGTTGTGTCGTCTACTTCTTCTTCGTCCTCTTCATTCTCGCTATCTGCGATAATCATCGCTTCCGCAGATGTATCCCCAGGCGCAATTTGTAATTCTGATTGTGATAGTTTTTCCCGCTGGCGACTGATCGTCTTGTCTAGATTCTCAATCGCAAGTGGTGGAGGGGAATATCTGCCGTATTTTGCGTCGACGTCATTCTCAAGTTCCACACGTTCGGGCACTTTGGCGCGCATTGCACTGACATCCGGTTTGACATCGCCATTCGTCTCATCTCCGCCGACTTGGGCGCCATTCGAAATATGTATGGGAGCCTTGAATAGTTCTCTCCAGTTACTCAACAAAGCGACCTGCTCTCCCTTTCCAGGCTCATATAGCTCTATATTCTCATCTTCTTTGACGGGTACCCTCCACAATACGCCTTTAAACGAACTCGTCAGGGAAGGAGATGAATCAACTATAGAAGAACCAAGCGAGAGGCTAGGAATATTTTCGACGGAAGACAGCTTTCGCCTCTTCTTTCGAGGCTCACCGTTCGTCTTGTGCTTCGTGGTTATTGTTGGATCATCATCATAATAGTCATCAGAATAGTATTCCCAGTCGCTGTAGGTTTCGACGGTTTCAAGGGATGGATCTTCAACCATGATGGGAGAGTGCACGGCGTTTTCTGCTAGTTCGTCCTGGAGAATAGCAAGGTTAGAGAAGTTTCAACCGAGACATGATATTTCACGTACCCCAAGCCCCATATTGTCTTCCTCATACCAGTACCAGTCATCGTCGTCTTCGTAGATAAATTCGTCGTCGGACATTGTGAATGAGTGTCGCAAATTGGTCGATGGAGAAGTTTAGTATCGCAGTGAATGCGTGTACGAATGAAAGCAAGCTAAGTTCAAGGATATGATATGCCGATGAATAGCCTCATTTCATAATTGTAAGTTCAACGCGACCAGTGATGGAATGTCGTTGAGAGGGGTGCGCAGCACCTTGGGAGCGAGTATCAGATGCGGTTATACCTCGACTAGCGGCTTTTGAGTGAATTCATAAAATCACTCGGGTCATGTGTCTCGAGTCCGAATAATTGCAAGATAGCTGGTGGACAAATATAAATTGAAAAACGTCGTTGAAAGATTAATAATTTGAAGCAACCAAAATTGATTTGATAAAATCAGACTCCTGCCATAAAATTCAGGCACACACTTTATGCCAAGAATGCATCACGTGCGACCACGGACCCCCGCAGATTTGCGGAAGCAAAAGAAAAAGCGCGGAGACTTCGGCGATTAGCTTCGGTTGGCGTCGGCGCTCTCCAACTTGCCTTGCAACATCAATAAATAGATAGAAAGAATCATTGACGCCATAGAAAATCTCTCTATTATTGTCATTGCTTATCAAAGTCTTCTCATTATGTCTACACTCTGATTGATATTTTTGCTGTTATTCTGAACAATCAACCCTCTATCCCTTCCTGAGTCGTCATGGCTCTCTCCTCCCTTCTCCGCACGGGGTCCCGCCTCAGTCAAATCGCAGTACTCAGATCAAGGACATCACGAACAGCTTCGACGATAGCTGCTTCCACAGAGAACTCTACAATACTGTCGTCAATATTGATTGCCAATCGTGGCGAAATTGCATTGTATGTTTGGACTCTGTTTCCTCGCAGTCTACACAAGCTAATCGTTTTCATCTATAGACGAGTCGGCCGAACAGCGACACAACATGGCATCAAGGTCACCACACTATACACAAATCCTGATAGCAAAGCACAGCACGCTTTGAGCAGTCCTTATGCATTTAACCTAGGTGAAACAGCCGCTTACCTAGACGGTGACCGAATAATAGAGATCGCCAAGCGAGAAGGGTGCCAGGCTATTCATCCGGGTTATGGATTTGTTCGTGCATACTCCTGTAAAGCTTTATGTCGATACGCAATACTAATCAGTCATACAGTTGAGTGAAAACTCGGAGTTTGCGCAAAAATGCGCAAGCGCGGGTTTGGTCTTCATCGGGCCTCCCCCGAAGGCTATTGAAGATATGGGTGACAAAAGGTATGGTTATATTCAAAATATCTTGATATTTAGCTGACGATCTCGCGACTAGCCGCTCCAAAGAAATCATGACCGCTGCAGGAGTTCCTTGCGTTCCTGGTTATCACGGTACCAACCAAGATCCCTTGTTTCTCGAGGCCGAAGCCGACAAAATGGAATATCCCGTCCTGATCAAGGCAGTCAAAGGAGGCGGCGGAAAAGGCATGCGTATTGTTAGGTCCAAGGCTGAGTTTCAGGATCAATTACGTTCTGCCAAGAACGAGGCACTGAACTCTTTTGGGAATGATCACATGCTGGTGGAGAAATATATTACAACCCCGCGACATATCGAAGTGCAGGTGTTTGCAGATAAGCATGGAAACTGCGTGGCACTGGGCGAGCGTGATTGCAGTATTCAGAGGCGACATCAGAAGATCTTGGAAGAGTCTCCAGCTCCTCATCTACCAGATGCCGTCAGGAAAGACCTGTGGGAGAAAGCTAGGGCTGCCGCGTTGGCAGTTGGCTACGAAGGTGCAGGCACCGTTGAGTTCATCTTTGACAATGATACGGGAAACTTCTACTTTATGGAGATGAACACTCGGCTCCAAGTCGAACATCCAGTTACGGAGATGGTTACTGGACAGGATTTGGTCCATTGGCAAATCCTGGTTGCTGAAGGAGCCCCCCTTCCTTTGACCCAGGAAGAGGTTGAAGCCAACATTGCCGTCCGCGGACATGCAATTGAAGCTCGAATTTATGCAGAGAATCCCGATCAGGGTTTTATTCCAGACTCTGGTCGGTTACTACATGTTCGGCTTCCCAAAGAGACGGAGGACGTTCGAATTGACGCAGGATTTGTCGCTGGCGACGAAGTATCAGCTCATTACGATCCGATGATTTCGAAATTGATTGTTCGGGGAGCTAACCGCGAGGAAGCTCTTCGTAATCTTTCCGTGGCCTTGGAAGAGTATGAAATCGCTGGTCCGATCACGAACATCGAATTTTTGAAGGCTGTCTGTCAGAGCGCAGACTTTGCGTCTGGCGCGGTCGAGACGGGTTACATCGAGAAGCATCGCGAGGAGTTGTTTGTCAAGAAAACTGCGTCAGACGAAACTCTGGCGCAAGTAGCTCTCGCAATTTTCACGAAGCGCGCAGCTTCCGGATCTGAATTGACGTCATCCGGGTTGAAAGGATCGCAGCTCGGCTTCAGCTCAAGCTTCCAGCAACGTCAATTCAGATTTGCCGAGATGTCGTCTTCGGCAACACCGGATGCCGCGAACCCTACCCATGATGTGCAGGTCCAACAACTCAGTAGCGATAGTTTTCGGGTAACGGTCAACGGACGAACGTTCGAGAAGGTAACGAGCCAGGTCGATGGCGAATCTCGTCAGATTACGTCCTTTTTCCCCCACACGCGATTGGATACGAGAGTGATCCAGGACGACGACACGATCATCGCCTTTCAACGTGGGAAACAGTACCGCTTTTCAACGGAACGAGGCAAATGGATGGAGAAGGCACTGGGGATCAAAGACGTCGCCAACAGTGTTTTGGCGCCCATGCCGTGCAAGATCCTCAGCGTTGAGGTCAGCGAGGGGCAGACGGTGGAGAAGGATCAGCCACTTGTTGTCATTGAAAGCATGAAGATGGAGACGGTTATCCGCAGTCCACACAAGGGGACGATCGCGAAGATTGTGCATCGAAAGGGGGTAAGTTTTTTTTTTCTTTTTTCTTTTTTTTCTTTTGCAGACTCCATACACTCTCCTCTTTTTATACTTTGTCTCTTTGAAGCGAGTTGTCGGTCTCCGTGAGCCTCTCCTCTGAGCCTCTCCAAAACCCAAGTTGAGGGTATCCTTCAATCCTTGGCTGTGGGCAGCTTGGGACGGCGCCCCACCAGGCGCCTCCATGCGGATCTTCCTAAGTTCTTCCTAAGTTCTTAGTGTCTTCGAGAATGCCAGCTAACCATCTACCGTGCAGGACCAATGCAAGAGTGGAACGCCACTGGTCGAATTTGCCGGCGACGATTAGATTTACTACTTGATAAGGAAGCAGAACATGTTGATATGGCGTTATGTGGTCTGTCTAATCCGTCTATTTCTCGCTATGAATGAACAAATAAATAAGTAAATAAATAAATAATTCAAACGGTCAAGTCGGCCCCTTTGCTGTGAGGCTGTGAGGCTGTGAGACGTGTACATTGGCGCCAGAAAAACAAATTCTCGCCAGAGGTCATCTGACTCTAACCAAGGCACCAAAGGGGAAATAGTCTGGACTATGTTTGTACGTAGTAGTACATAGTATTCACCGGAGTATGCGGGTAGAAGTGCCAGAGTTATGAAGGGGTTAATTTTAGCTGTCTGCTCGGGAGTCGGGGCCCGCCTGGACGTTCCAGACTGTTGCTCGTAGGTTTCATGTTTTGGTTAAGCATCGACTTCGTCTTTCATCGGTAAACCAATCTACAAATAGACAAAGAATCTTTCCGTTCTTTCTGCCTTGATTTGTCGAGTCAATGCAAAATGCGGAGGAATCGGGATTCCTACGGGCCATCCTAGATCTCACCGACATGGTCCGTGGACCATTGTCTCGGCAGTGGAAAATAGTACGGGGTAGTTGACTTTGTGAGATGTCTTTCTCCTGAGCCCTAAGTTCGCTGTACACATGTAACTACGGAGCTGCGGAGTAGATGCATGGAAAACAGGGCTGACGGGGTCACGGGGTCGGCTCCAGTCTCTCCAGGTTTACTCCGTACGACACGGATACTTCAGACAGACTGGTAGATCGGTGAGATTTGATCTTGCAGAAGCGCGGGGAGCGGTGTGCTGTTTCTAATTGATGTGATTTGAAATGGAATTTCAAAGCACGTAGGACCAGCACTTACCGGGGATAGGTGAGGTGAATATCCGTGGAAGTTAGCAAATGGATTTACTCATCAGGATCAGAATTGATATCTCTAATTTGTGGTCCAATAAGAGGCAAGGTACCTCCACGCCTTTTTTTGGAGATGCTCATTCGCATCCCAAGGCTGATTGATTGGAGATCTCAAACTCAAGTCAACACATTTTTGTTGACAGTGGACACAGTATCTGAGTATGACAGTATGTACTACTATGTAGGACCAAAGTACTTGCTGATTCAGGCAGGGCGAGTGACCTATGGGAAATTTTCAGCTGGTCATGTGGATGGGCCGCCGAGGGATGGTGTGGTGGAGCCGGCTCCACCAGATCTACTTAGCCAGCACTAACTACATACTAGTATGTACAGTGTACAGTACACTAGACTAAGTTCACTAAGTACACTAAGTACCTTAGCACCCAAGGTACCAAGGCCGACAGTGGCGATGGCGGTTCACGCGGGGAGGCTACTGACTTAACTAAGTTAAGACACTCCAGTGGGACACGCGGATGGTGGAGGCCGCCCCGTTGGGATTCTCCCCCTGTCCGGCGGGCTCTCAAGGTGCGTGCCGCTAATCGAGACAGCTCCCGCCTGGTCTGGCCACCCCAACTGCCACAGCTTGACATCACCAATGCTCACGCACTTGCAGGTACCTTCTGCCCTCGGTATACACAAGAAGTCTTCGCAACAGACTTGTTACATGTACTGCAATTGAAGTAGCAAAAGAGGTATATAGAATGTGTACTGTTCCAAGAAAAGAATATCCAGCATTCCTCATCCTACGAGCCCTCACAAAAATAGCTGTGTACAATGTACAAGTACAATGTACATGTAACTAGCGCGGGCTGTGGACACAACAACAAGCTATCAATCTGCTTGCTGACTGACCGTCCGTCTTACGACGGTTCGATAGGGAAAAAAAAAAATTGATTCAGAAAAAATCCACATTTGCAGACTCTGCAGCACTTGCTACTTTTTTTTATTTTTTTTTTCCTCTTTAAATCGGGCCTTTCCACTCTTTCTTAGTTAGTAAGCCCCGATTTTTTGCCATCCAACGGAAACTGCCCGCTAGGAAGGAGGTCGGTCACTCAGGTCGTGCTCGATTATTTATTGCGACCACCTGCCCATCTCCTGTCGAGCCATTCCTGCTTCCACTTTTTTATTCTCTTGCATTTTTACACTTGTGTGTTGTTGTTTTCTGTGTGCACTGTCTATTTGTCTTTTGCATCTACAAGTCTCGTCACATACACAGCCTACAATGGCCACCATCTTCAAGCCGACAGCTGCTCGCCAGGCTGTCCGAGCCGTCAACCAGGTCGCCCGCCCTTCCATTCGCGCTGCTCGCCCTGCCCTCAAAATCAACACCAACATTCGCACACTTTCCACAACTCCCGCCCGCTTCCAAGATGACGAGAAGAAGCGTGCCACAACCGCAGCTCCCCAGGGAGCTTCGGGCATCCACGAGGGTGCCTTTGCTCGTACCGACGACAGCCTCGTTATCGAGCATCCCAAGGACGAGGAGATGCCTCGCTCGCCCGTTGTCCAGGGTCGCGGTGGTATGCACTTTAAGCGCACCCTAGCTTCGTTCTCCCTGGAAAACAAGGTTAGCGTCGTTACCGGCGGTGCCCGTGGTCTGGGTCTGGTCATGGGTCAGGCGCTAGTCGCCTCCGGCTCCGACTTGGCCATTGTCGATTTGAACAGTACGTACTACCCCCTTTAGTCTTTCGGCCGAATTGGAATTACGGAGTCAATTCTGGCATATCGTTACGATTGTTTGCACTCGAGCTAACAATTATGCAGAGGATGAGGCCCAAGAACAGGCTGAGAAACTTGTTGCCCAGTTCCAAAAGGAAAACCCTGGCTTGGAAGAGTGAGTGCAACATGTAACAAGTAAAGGGTTCAACAATGCTAATTAGTCATTGATAGACTCCCCAGAGTCACCGCTCACTATGCCGACGTGTCCGACCCCGATTCGGTGAACGCCGTCCTCGCCAACATCATCGAGCAACACGGCAAGATTGACAACCTGGTCACTTCTGCCGGTTTCACCGAGAATTTCGACGCCATCTCCTACCCGTACGACCGTATCAAGAAGCTCTGGGGAGTCAACGTGGACGGAACATACCTTTTCGCAACTGGCGTTGCGAAACACTTGATGGAGCGCCAAGCTCCAGGCAGCATTGTCATGATCGGTAGTATGTCCGGTGCTATTGTCAATGTTCCTCAACCCCAAGCTCCGTACAACGCCGCTAAGGCCGCTGTACGACACTTGGCTGCTTCGCTCGCTGTTGAGTGGGCAGGCTCCAACATCCGGGTTAACTGCATCAGCCCCGGTTACATGTTGACTGCATTGACCAAGAAGATTCTTGACGAGAACCCAGAGTTGAACCGGAAGTGGACCTCATTGATTCCTCAGGGTAAGATGGGCACTCCCGAAGACCTCATGGGTGCAGTCACCTTCTTGTTGAGTGACGCTTCCCGCTACGTCACTGGTGCGGATCTCCGTGTTGACGGTGGATACACTGTCACCTAAATGTGGAGCGCGATCAAACCAAAAGCGATTTTCCTATTTTTCCTTAATTCCCGTCCTTTTGATTTCTTTCGAGCGTGTCCTTGCTATTTCGGTCGTGTGGTGGTTTTTCATAGACGGTGTCTTACTTGCTTGCAATCTTGGAGAAGAGAGAGATATAAAGCGGTTTCCTGCATTGCGTGCTTGCCTTTTTTTGCGAGCTTTTGAAGCATGATTTTTTTTTTCTTTTGATTTTGGTCAACCACACGATGTCTACAGCTTGTTATTCCTTTTGTGTGATAGAAAGACTTGAGGTCTAGCAGATACCCGCATTTAATATGCCCAATGGGCCTGACATTTCATCTTTGTATTGATTCTTGAAAAGTAAATGTAAGCACAGATAACTATTGAATCAATTATGCAGTTTGATACACAAAATCCCATTGTCAAATCATACAGGAATGCAACATGGTATGATCAAATATCCAGAGCGAGCAACAAGACCATCAACCCAGCCCTGAAGCCCTAAAGCGGCACAATCGTATACCGTCGATTGGTACCAGGCCTACCTCTCCTTATTCTGTTTCCATCCACATCAACCAGCGAAATCCTTTCGACGTTGATCAATAGACTGGCTTTCCCTCGTGAACATAACCTATATCGACCCACAAAGCAAGCTATGTATTGGCAGGAGTAACGCTATATGACTCCGCCTGCGTCGGAGATGCTTGGGGTCCGTCGCTAGGTATAGTGACCGCTGTGTACGGCTCGATTGATAGCTATGTGCGACAATGACGACCTGCGACGTAGCGTTATAGCTTGAAGCTCATTTGACGTAGCTTTCGTACATGAATGGTCTACCCCGTCGATGAGAACACCGTCACCTCCGGCCAAAGAGTCACCGCTGTCTTCCGTCTGCTCAAAAGCCGCCAGATCATCTATCCGGGATTCGAACTATCCCTTCATCATCAAGGATCTCGTCCAAGATGCTTGTAGAAGCCTGTAGAACAAGCAAAAAATGTTTCGAGGCTTGAGGGCTGTCGTCAGTAAGAAGATAACGTTCCAACGCCTTCGGGAACTGAGTCGCATAGCATTTCTCTCGCTGTGCATCGTCTCTCGGTACGTAAAGACGCAATGTGCCGTTTTCGTCTTCGAGATGAAATGTTCCTTGATCGCTGAATGCCCTGACTGTCTGATTACCGTAGGATAGTTGGAGGTGTTTGGTGAATCCGTCGCTTTCGTAGAGTAAGGCATTCCGAAGCTTGTGGTAGATTTCAGGGCCGTCGATTAGAATCTCCATGCTTCGATAGTGAAGGGCACATCTGCTCATACTTAGAATAACTGCAGGGTCAATTTTTGGGAGAGGCTAACTTACCGGTATAAAGCTTTGGACTTTGCTTGAAAGGCTTGAGTGAGACTCTTTGACGGGGCCTCTGATGACTGCCGGACTTTGGTGGTCTCTTCAACTACCACGGACAAGTATCGATTTGTAAGCCCCAAATCCTCCAAAAACGGATGTAGAGCGTGTATCTCTTCGAGCGAACAAGCTAAAATCGGGACTTTGCCCCTGAAAACTTGTTCATATTCTCTTCTATCCGCGATGAAGAAAGTCTCCGATGGCCTCATCAGCTTGATTTCAGTTGACCTTGGAACGTGAACGGGCAGACATGATAGCTTTATCAGTTCGTCTAAGTCCTCGGCTGTCGGGTCCAATCTGCTGATACAGTTAATTGCCCCTTTAATTGAGGAGATATCACGAGGGAACGGCTCGGCGACAAGAAGCCGTAACTCCTCAATATAAGTAGCGATTGTTGGTACTTTGATGAAGAGCTTCTCCACAAACAGACCTGCCAAGTCAGAATATACAGCTTCAATGCCATAAATCCCATCAATGCTAGGGGCTCCGGCCCAGATGCACGAGGAAGGTGAAACCCAAACTCCTTCTGATGGTACATATATCAATCTACGTTCCTCGAACTCGGCTCTGTGCGTCATTAGTCAATTGATAGGCACTGCGTCGATGACCATCACCTACAGTACAGTTTCCCAGTTGTTTTCATCTTGTGTGACGACTTGTAGTTCCGAATATATCGCGTGCAAATCCTTAACGGATAGTTCATCGGCAGATACATGCTCCTGAAGGTATATAAGCTCGTCCAAGTACGTCTCCCAGTTTGCATCTCCCAATGCCAAAATGTCTCGAAAGAGAAATTTGACTCGAGTATTGCTTGCATATTCCGGATATTGTGAGAGACAGTTTCTGGCTTGCAAACAGGGAAGTCCCTTCCAAACGCAGCGGTTTAGCGCTGTGGTGTGAATTGTTTCTGTTGGGATACAGACGGCTGATAGGTCATCGAGAATTCCACTTTTGTATTCAGTAGATGAAAAGATAATGGGGAATATTTGGTACTCATACCTAATTACAATTCCATGCTCATAGAGCGCTTTCTCAGAAAGCTCTTCATATACGTAGAAAAGACCCTGTTTCAACTCTAGTCCACTGCTCCTCCCAGTCAGATGGGATAGAACGCTTTCGAAGAAATTGACATCCGGCTCTTCTCTCACGCCGAATACCGTGAGAAATTCCCACGCAGCAAGTTCATTCTCGGGCATCTCCGGAGGGCAGCCAAGATCGAGAAAAAGATCGAAACAATCAGCGACGTAGGCTTGTGAACAAATCGTCATCAGCTGTGAGGTAGGCAAATAAGTATTTACAAGAGGGTGCCGGATTGAAGTTCCATAGCATGGAACCTTTGCATCACTAATGACTTTTTCGATTGCTCTAAAAGAATAGCTATTCCGGTATCTTTTGAGAACTCCTACTAGAAGGTGTGATCGGTACTTGATGATCTTGGTAAAAAGGGGAGAAATTCCCTTCCTAGGCGAGTTTCGTAACTTAGGCGCATCACGGATATGAGCTTTCTTTTCCAGCCACTGCTTCCACAGTCGGGCTTCATGCGAAGAAGAAACAGCTTCGAGGTAAGCTTCGTGTACGATGCGAATGCCGGGTTCTCCATCGATTTTCAGTTCTTCGGCCAAATTTCGAGTGCCAAAGTCCCCAGCTGTATCAAAATAGAGATCATCCACAACTGGGGGGTTTTCCAACGTAACAGATTTACGGTAGATAGGAATTTTGCCTTGATCCATCACGAAAATGCGTTCATCCAGAGCCTGATCGTCGGGAAGTGTCTGGTAGAGGTATTTGAGATGAGAAACAGAGTCCGAGAGAGCTATATCCTGCGGTGAATCATATCTCTTGAGGATTTGGCTTGTGACAAAGGAAGGCTGGCAATATTGCACTCCAAGCTTTTCATACAGCAAATTTCGCGCATTGATTTTCAGTGCATTGTCGTCCACAAAACGTAGGCCCAGGTCCATCGGAACCTCATTCCCAAGGGTATCGGTAGGAAAGTAAATTTGCTCTGCCCAATTGCTTGAGAGAGATCCATCTCGCAGAGATATCAAAGGTAATTGTTTGATTTTGGTCTTGATGCCCAGGACGGGTGACTCTAATCCTCGCGTTAATACATTTGCTACTCGCGTATGCCAATCTTCATCGTGGTCCGGATGAAGAAATCTTGGGGTTTCGCCTTCCAAGTATGGGATTATTCTTGCAATCATGTTGCTCCATGTTAGATCAGTAACACCCAAAGCTCGCAAGAATTCGGTGTGTACCGAATGATACTTAGATGATAGGTAAACTTCTTGTTGAAGATCCTCAAATAATGGCATTCCATTCTTGTCACAAAAGAATTCAGGAACTTGTTGCAACTGAGTAGGTTGTTTCTGAAGTCCATTGTGGGTCAGAAGAATAGGACGTTTGGCTAAGCGTTCTATGATCATGTCATGAAGCCTACCCCAGTACTCATGAGTAATCTCAGTGCCTGGAAGGAAGTAAGGCCATTCGTATTGAAAGGCCGGTATTTTGCAGAACTTATCGACTGCATCAAGGAAGACTTGGGATATACGCCGTAGTAAAACCGAATTCCACGGGCAGAGACAAACATCTTGTCCGTTTGCTGTGGTGACAAAATCAGATTGAATAATAAACTAGAGTCAAATAAGTAATTGTCATTGAGAAACTCAAAAGGAAAAAGTGCAACTTACTTTGAATCCAAATTTACCCAGAGGAAGGAACGAGAAAGTGAGCTGTGGCTCGAAGATGGGCTTGAAGTTGCTCGTAGTTGGAAAGGCAAGTACAACCTCCGCGCTGTCTCTGTTTTTCCGAGCAGCATCTTGGGGGAAATCGTGAAACGTTGTTCTTTCAACATGGAAAAATTTGTGAAAAATTTTATCGTCTGTCCTTGTGAGAACTCTCATAGCGGGCCCCCTCTCTTCTTCATGACAATCGTGACTTTCGTGGATAATGCTGGACGAAGTACCATTTTTTGAGTTCAGAACAGAAATCTCAATCCGCTTGAGCTTCGGAAGGAACAGGATAAGAACATCCGGAATATCAAGGAGGTCCTTGGTTCTCTGACTGAAATCATCTGGACGAAGAAGGGTCAAAGTCATTCGCGTTCCATCAAAGAACCCAGGCCCATCTTTTTTGTCAGTAGGCGTTATCATGCCCATTCCAGCGTCTGATGGAAGATGCTCAAAATAAAAGTCGAAAGAACCGGACTGAATTCGGACCCTTTGAGCTACTTGGAAAACAGACTTGAATCCTATGCCTTTTTCACCAATAGCGTCTTTTCGGCCGGCTTTGGTGCTATCTCCAACTTTGCAGATTGAGCGGACATCTTCCTTAGTAAACCCGATCTCGTTGTTTTCAACGACCATCTCGTCGGGCGTGAGAGTGAAGCTGATGTATGGATCATAAATGTGTGCACGGCTATAAGAATTGTCCTCGGCATTTTGAATGAGCTCATAGACATATCTCGGCTCGCTGGTAAAGAGTTCTTTCGCAATTGGGCTGATAGACGCGCTTAGCTTCTGAACATTCAGATAGACGTCGACCTGGCGTAATCCCATAAGTCGTTCACATGTTGCTCCATTGTATTCTTGGATTTCGTCTATATATCTTCGAGCTCTGGACGCTGTAAACTTGACCATCTCGAATTCAGAAGTGATGTGTGCAACAACAGCGGTGATTTGTGTATTTCATTTGTGTAGATCATAAAATCACTCCTTTCCGGTCGGGTTAGAAGTAGATGTAAAGATCCGAAAAGAGTCAATAGTAGTAGGAAACAATAATTTCGAATGTCATATTCCGAACCCAAAGTCTAGGCTTGTCTAAATACAGGAAATGTTAACTGTGATATACGTGCTCCAGCACTAAATGATAAGCAGATGTAGTAGGTAGAGTGTGTTGCCCTGCCACGCTTTTGGTTTCAGCCTTCCCGTTCTAGAATAATGTATAGGCTAGGGAACGATCTTAGGTTATCTTCTAGGATCTCATGCGCGTTCAAAGTGTTGCCGCCGAACAGTTGTTAGCCGCAAGTTTCACTAGTCGAGAAATGCGGCGCAGACTAGGGATGTCAGAACTAAAACTTGATAGTAGCATTAGTCCAGAGCGCAAGTGTATCAGATTTCCATTTATTGTTGTTCTATTTTAGGGACAAGTTTGTGTGTGCCTCGGGGTTTTGTTGAAGTCATGCACGGTTGCGTTATGTTAGAGATATTCAGGTCCAAAACCGGACCAGAATCGATAGGCTGAAATCACTTCAATTATCACATCTGAATCCAAACGAGGAACGAAGAAGTTATCAATACATCCTGGCATCATTTAGTGCATCAGCTAGACAACTAGCACACAGTATGCATTTTTTTTATAATATAAATACGAGAAGCAATTTATTTCCGAATACGGCATGTCTTGCCTATCTGGGAAACCCTGGTAGACCTTTGAAGCGAGAGACGAGAGAATGGGCGCCGACCGTCTCGTTATCGCTGACAATCCGTAAGCACGAGGAAGACTAGATTATTGGTCCCTCTTGTAAGACGCAATGCATATCCCATGTATACTAAGAATAACGATTGATTGCGATGGTAGTTGATTGTCGGGAACCAAGTTTTTTCCACGAACGGAAATTGTACCGCGACATCCGATAACAAACGCACCATTTGTGGCGATTCCATGAGTGAGATCCTCATAGCCTGATGAGTAAGTTCGATAAAGTATCTAAACTAGTATCTCATCAATTGGAATTAGGGTCATCGAGTGTCGTAGTGCAATTTTCTGTGCTCTCTGTCAAAGCGCAAGAAGCTTAAGTGCCCTTCATGCATTACTCTTTTTGCCTTTCTCACCTCATTCAAAGCATGAAAAATGACTTCTTTGTATGCAAACAAATAGAGAAATTAGAATTATAGAATAGACAATGACTTTGTTAGGGCTTTGTGAATCCCGTGCCTCCTACCCCACAGTCATGTAATGTTATCAAACAATTCTTTCAGGAGAAAGACAAACAGGAAAGTCATAAAGAGAAAATGGCATTCAACTAGAAGAATATCATAGAGCCGATTTTTTTGCGCGTTGCAACCATAATCAATTGCCCGGTTAAGACCAGACCGACAGAACATCAAACACTAGGGTATAAAAGCAAGCCTTTTTACCTCTCCTGTTGGACTACTTCTTCTTCCACCCCAACATAGGAAGGCCAGTTGGACAGTCCTTATATAATCATTATATCAATTTCTCCCAGGTCAATCAGTCTACGCTCTGAAGCTGTCGAGACGCCCTTTGTACGGTTCTTGCAAATGCCGACAAGATCATGCACCACCACCCAACCCGTGGGTATTTGGACTCTATGCCACTCTGCCCTGGACGCCCACCTTTCCCTACAATCGCCAAAAGGGACGCGTGGCCTGCGGGCATGGCTGATCTAAGCGTACCGGCCATGACCATCGTCAAAGCCAAGTCACACAAGCAGAGTGCCAGAGTCTATTATGGCTACAACCTTCACGGAAAGAAAGAGGGATCTTGCATACGCAAGAAGACGCTCGAAACGCTTTTTATATACATTCACAGGTGTGCAATTAGAACACGATCGAGCAAATGATCTTCAAAGCTTGCAAGCATTCATTCAGGAGGACAACAATCGCGGGATAAGACCAATAAATCAAATAACGCGGATGTCATTGGTTATACTGCGGTTAGCTTTCCTGGGCTGGCACCCTGAAGGGAAGTCAAAGGTACGAGTGGTTTGTCAACTTTTATGAAGATTATCATAAAGATATATGGTACTGGAATGCGGAGGCAGACCTGCTCTGGCCAAATCAGTGGTTTTGACTGAGCACCTTATTTCGGTGGTGATGTCTATAAGGTGAGAGCTATGTCCAAGTATTTCCTGAAGTGTCCGCATGTAACTGACTGATATAATGAATAGGCTTTGAAGGCTTGGCAGTATACAACACCTTGAATCCAGGCGAAACGCTGTCCACCAAAGCCGCCAAACCCAGGAAACAGAAAGCGACGAATCTCCACAGTCAGCTCTCTAGGTACAGGATGACGAGCCACGGACTGCTTTCATCACAGTTTCCGCGTCCGAATCCTGCTACCACCACCAATGACGAATTGAAAGTCCATCGCAACATGTGCATGGTTGTGGAAGAGTTATGATCCCTTGTGCTCGGTGCTTTTTATCCAAAGCTTGAAGGCCTATATGACAAGACCTGTGTGTATGGTATATCTTCAAATGTGTTCACATGGCGAGGTGCTTGCAGCCATTTTGTTTGGGCGACAAGGATACTCACTGAATTCGTCTAGTAAGCGAAGTGAAGAAATGTGGCTTCCACTTGAGGATTCTCAAAGATGAAGACAGAGATTTCCCAATCTGCTCAAAGTCAAAATCCCGGGAGCTTATTAACACTTGGACGAAGATGCTCACGTCAGATTGCCCCATTGACTTCAAGCACTCAGCGGGCATGATTGTGCGGATAGACACCGAATAACATTGCGAGCGGCTTTTATTGTATACCTGGCAATGAAGCTGCGAATGAAAACGAGCGTCCCCTCGAGGAAAGGTTTGGAGCAAGAGCGCGAGAAGCATCTCGCGTTCTTCAACTCATTGAAATCCCGATTCGATGCAATTAAATTGCAACGTCGGCAGATGCGTATCGATTACATGGAGGACATCTGCGCAAAGTACTTGAAGACTGGACACTTGGGGTTCCTGAAGAACATGGCTTCAACCATAGGGGACACAGTGGAAAGTGAGATGAATGGGAGCTCGATCTGCTCCCACTAACAAGCCAGGGCTATATTGAGACAACCGGGCCACGCCTCATCGTGTCTGCTGCAATGCCTGGAACCCTCCGTCCAGTTCGAATTCTCCCGCACTCGACCCAGTCCGGGTTCCTCAATTACCCTCATCGCTGTCATGACGAGTTGCATAAGTCTCGCCAAACTCGAAAGGACTCGTGCTTTGAGTGCTCACGCCGCAAGTTTAAGAATTGTACTCATGTATGTATCCTTTATTGCGTGTCACGCTTCATACTTACGTTTCATAGGTGCTCAGCTAATCGATCCGTAGCAAAAACACAAGCTAGAGGATATTACATTGAGTTGACTGCTCCCTTGGCCAATCTTCTGGCTCCGGGTTCTAGAAGGTCTTACTTCCTATCTTCGAGGCGAGGTCGAAAATGTAGAAAACCTTACCTTGCCGGTGAGCTATTCTCAAATGGCGAGTCGGCATTATGTACTTGGAGATGACTAGAAATCTCGACAAGCCATAAAAAGCATAAAACTACGCCCACCATGGGAGATCGCGGAGTCGAGCTCAAACAATACGAACTGTACCCGTGGATGTTTGATTCCGATGACCCTGCCGAGAGAATGAGATTCCGGACAATCCATTAAGCCGCTTCAATTTGGATAATCAGTGCTTGTCGCCCTGATGTCACCCCAAAGGGGGAGTGGGAAACACCTGATCATTCGAGATGTGATCCGCGCGACGTTACCGATGCCCAAGCCCCATGAGTTCCTCCTATCAACCCAACCTGCCTTTCTCAAGCGAGCAAGGGAGGCAAACTTAGCGGCTTCTGGTACAACACCGACACCACGCTCTCAGGGCGAGGGTCAGACTTAGGACAGATGGGAAGACGATCAAGATATGCATATATCAACCACACAAATGATGACCCTCTAACAGGCCACGTTTTTGATGCAGTGGTCTATGCTGCCGTTGCAACAAGCCCGCATGACGCCGGATTCAAATCGCGGGCACTCTCAACTATAAAGTATCCTTCGTTCACTGGTTCCGGATGGACACCGAGTGAGCAGGAGTAAATGTCAAACTTTGGCAAGATAGAGGTCATGATCGTCAACTCGAGCTGTGCGCGAGTCCTTTCAAATCGCCTCTAATTGTAGTTTGTTTTGCTGCCATCGTCACATGCGTTCTGTGGTATCAGTCAATCCTCCTCCTAGTGTAGGTAGTCGTATATGCTTGGGATGCGAATATCGAGTTCCATGGATAGCCCTTTCGGATCAGAAATACACAGTCTCACTCCATCAATCAACTTGGTTGGACTGCCTTTGTGCTGGAACAGCTTCTTGTAATTGATCTGTATATATCAAGTGTAGTGTACGAAGAAAGACTAGCGGTGAGTAGGGAAAGTGCCAGCAAGGCAGGTGGGGACCTCCGATAGACAGTTGCCACTTGGGACGCGGTTGCAGCGGCTGTGGCCGGCTCTTCTTTTAGGGGCGGGACACAAGGTCACGGGTTACACACATCTTACACTTCACTCACCATCAAGTCACCACTCTCGATACACGATTCGTGCTTCACCCCGCCTATGGATCGTTATGACCGCGACAATGGATACGTCCGATAGTCTCTCGGCCCCCCCTTTGTTAGACACCACTGGAATGTGACGTGCCCCGTCAGCCCCCCCCCGTCTGATTGAGCCTCCCTCCTTCTTTCATTCATGATTGATCAGACAGCTCGAGTCCCCGAGTTCTTCCTTTTTAATCCTGCCTACAATCCTGGCCAGTCACTGCGGATTACTACTTGAAAGCCAAGGAACCCCCTTGATCTGATCTATTCTCCGGCCACACTTACGTACATGCGGACAGTACCGCAAACTCAGCTCGAAAAATCATCAGGCGGCCAAGAAATCGGAATCGGCGTACAATCAACTAGCTAAAGTTAGTCTCGTTCTCTCATTAAATGGGCATTGCACTTTGATGAAGGAAGTGCTGCCTATTTGTGCAAGATCGACTCTCGTTTGATGGGGTGACACGCCCTAGTGGCTACATCGAAAACGTTCACAACGCAAGCAAACCACTCGCTAAACATTGCTCGTCCTTTCACCCACCACGGCTCTCAAGATTACTAGTCCAGTTACGTAGTGCCAGTCATTAGGCATATTCGGATCCCCACAACCCCAGAATTTCTCCAACATACCAGTGGCTGCCTACGCAAAGTCTATGCAAGGACGTACCTACGCACCCTGCATCGGCCCGTCCACCACGGTACATCTCCCGCCTGGTCCTTGGATCTCTTCACTGGATTCTCTTACATTACCTCAACAAACTCTTCATTCTGACTACAACATGGGAGAGGCTTTGTTCTAGCTAAAAAGTCGAACCATCACCCAAACTCTCGGAACATAACTTCGTGTCACGGTGACGACGGACAAACGAACTCAGGACGCGACACGTCGATCATGTAGCTGCTACTTTGACATCAACTCGACTGCCCACTCGTGGTGATCACTGAGTGGCAATGGCTTTCCAATTTCCTGCAGATGTGGTGAAGACCACCGATAAGTTCTCGACAGAACTGAGACAGTTCGATGGTATCAGCCCTGATGATATTGCGCGACTCTGGAAAGGTACGTAATGCTCAGTTGAGCTCGTTATCTCACCTTAATTATCTAACCCTCTATAGCGTACACCACACAGAGTGCTGTTGTGCGAGATGTCGTGGTGTCTCGCCTGGAGAATCTCTTTTGGAGGATATGGGGAAATGCTACCGTACAACGGAGTCTGACTGGTAGCGTGTTGGCGACGCTTTTCATGGCCATCCATGAAGATGGTTCACTTCGCATGACCAACCACAGTGCACTTCCAAAGGTGCGTATGTTGGAGCAGGTCACGGATTATGGCCAAGACTGATTAGTCCATCTTAGGTTACTACCCCTACAACTAACAATGAGGTCACCGAATCTCAACAGGACCATAACAATTCATCCCCGAAGAACGAGCGCAAAAATCCACTTCCACCTATCCTCAAGAAATTCGATGGAACAAAGAGTGTACCTCCTAGTGAGCCGTCGTCTCACAAGACGACTAGGATCCTTGTGCCAGAGAAACCAAGCGAAATGCCGAGTCATAAAGCCACGAGAGATGCGACCAGCACAGAAAATGGAGAGGGGAACAAATCAACAGCCGCCAATCTAAAATCCGCAGCACAAAAGCCAATTCGCAAGAGACCAATCGTCGCCAACAGAGCAGCATCATCGAGACGAAGAGGTGTACTGATTCGGCGGAAGTCGTCACAAACATCACCCGTAACGTCTCCGACAGTTGAAGAAGCGGAAGATAATTTACAGGAACAGATACAAGCAGAAGGGGAGGCGCGACAGGAGGAGCAAGCGGAGGAAACGACTGCACCTCCTAGCCCCGCTAAAGAAAATGAAATTTCGTGGCGCTCCATGCCTTATTTGAAGAAATTCGATCAGGACACCAGGAATGCGCGAACGGAACGAGAAGCCTCCCCTTCAGGTACAAGTCCTCCTCCTACGAACTTTTCGGTTAGCAGTATCCGTCACCACCGCAGCCCAGAAGAGCACTTCCAAGCCACCAGTCGAAAGAATGCACCAAATGGTATCGTCTCCGACAAATCACTGGTTGAGGAGGGCTTTCGGACGAATTTTGTTCAGAGACAGCGACAGGGATCCGCATTCGCTACGAGAAACAACAGTGCAGCATCTTCTCTTACGTCGCGGCTCAGTTCAACGAACTTTCGAGAAATGCTCAATGCGGCAGAAGCGGCTGCTGCGATGCATAGGAAAGACAGCGGTGGTGCAGCTCGCAGCGTCTCACCAGGGCCACGATACATTCTTCTTCCTAAACATGACGGCCCTATTAGCGTTTCGCCAACGATGACCTCTCCGAAACGAAAATCGGATGGTCGAGATCGCAGTCGGCGGCCGATTATTATCAATACATCGTCATCTTCAAAGGCACCACAGGAACGACGCGCGGATGGTAAAGAGACTGGTTCGAACTACCCCTCGGCAGTAGCAGTGTCAGAGTCGGTAGTATCGACAACTCAACAAACAACCAATGCGGTCTTTTCGGTACCGAAGGAGTCCCAGGAGCTTCTCGGGGAGCAATTGACTAATCTGATCAAGGGGAAGGGTAGAGATCAGAAGACGAAACGCGGTCAGCGAATTGGATCTTAGACTTTGTTTCTGCTTACTACATGCGAGTCATTGGCGGTGCCAGCAGCCGCTTAGATAGGGCATGTGGGATTTGACCGTTGGTGCATAGACATAGCATGCTTACACTTTTGCCATAGAAGAAGAATAAACTTGAATCAATTTATAGCCTATATCAATGTCAATGTCACGGAGGTGCCTGTGAAGGTATGATAGTACACAGATGGAAAAAGTTGCCATATAATTTGTATTGGCCGCAGCAACAGTATTCGCCATAGCAGAGTACAACATGTATGGAACAGCCTTGAGACTGTCAGTGTCTATGAGCAGTCACAGAGGTGACACAGCTTATTCCTTATTGTTGCCATTCGCGTCCACACTTTATCCTCGCTGCGATCCTTCAGGCGAGACATCATGCTCATGTGAATAATCGGGCCAGTCCCGTGCGTCCTCATATGAAGCTGCGTCCGGCATAGTAGCAGGCGCAGCACCGCTTGCAACATGGGAAGTAGCATGATCCCCAGCCTCAGTCCCAGCACCTTGATTCGCCTCCGAAGACTTCCCACCATCACCGCTCTTCGCCCTTTTTTCCTTCTTGACCCGACCCTGCCACCACCTCAGTCCCGACCAAACCATCGTCGCCATCCAAAGCAACAAATTCACCAAATCCACCCAAACAGCATGCTTCATCCTCACAATACCCACATCCCCCTCCGGATTCTCGGGTAGATACATCTTCCCGAATATCCCAAACACCGTCAACCACACCAAAAACATGGAAATCTCCCATAGCCAGAGGGGGAAATGCATGCTATAATACGACGTGAGCGCGGGCCGCGCAAGACGGCTGACGCAGCACCAGAGGAGTAGGTATGCGGCGGATGTCGCTGCGCCCAGCGCGGCGGCGATTTCGGCAAATACCCATCTTGCGTCGATATAGACGTCCTTGTTGCAGGCGTGTTGGAGGTCGCGGCCATATAGACCAGCGACTGTGAGCGCAAAAGCAAATTGGCAGAAGCGCAGGAACTTGTCGGTCAGGGATTTGGCGATGGACGGTGGTGCGGTGTAGGCTCGTCCCTTGTAGCCCTGGACGTAGCTGGGCTGGTTGAAATGGGTAGGGACTCGAGGTCGACTGAAGTTTGTCATGTTTGGATTTTGTTGTTGCTCGAGGTCAGTGCTGGATCCCCATGCCCTCTTTTGGATTTCGATGTCTTGATCGCGGCTGCTTTTGATTTTGTTGAAGCTGTTTTGGAAGCCGCTCAGCCCGTCGCGCAGGAAATCGCGCGCTTCGTATGCTGCCATTGCGATCAGTACTAATATCGATAGACAAGAGCAAAAGAAAAAGAGAGTCAATGAATGAAAGACGCCTGCGTTCTTGGAAAAGATGATTGCTGGTGATCATGGATGACGGTTTAAATGTAGCAATCAGGAGGTACAGACATGATCGAGTCAGATCTATGACTATGTTTGGGCGACTGAGTCTATGACTGTTATGGAGTCATCAAGTTGATGCAACTAGGGCAAGAAACAACAAAAGAGAGAAGAACACGGTATAATAAAATTGTTCACAGATGCCGAGTACAAAAACGACGAGATGTATAGATGAACATACCTCTTGTTCTTTTGTGAGTCTAGAACTGACTCAGGTATATGACTGCAGACTCGATACGCTGAGATATGAGTAATTCATCGGAACCCTTGAGTTGAAGCAGTCATACAGATCTGATGTTTCCCAATGGTCCAAATGTCTCTCCTCTTTTCACTTGCTTCTAATGTGACTTTTCAGTGTAGGTATAGAAAAGTAAAAGTAAATTTAGGTCAAAAAAAGCATCATGAAGAATAGTAGAATAACTGACTGATTTGTCGTAATTGGGAAATTTCTCCAGGATTTGATTCTGGTGTTTCGTCTTTGTAGGAGGCCATACACCGGTCAGTGCATACGTAGTATCTCTCAGGGCTGTCGCTTAGCTATATACCACGAACTACTTGACAATAACCAGGACGAGATATTAATAAAAATACCAACGAATCACCTCAAACCCATCTTCGCCACCGACGATACCTGCCACGAGTCCTTCCAGATCAAAGCAAACGTATGGATATAATCAGCCACCAATATGTCGATCTAAGCGCCGACGTCACTTAGCAGGAATCATATATTGAGTTAGAGCCTGCAGCCAATTGTATGCTGAGTATTAGCATAAACGGCTTTTTGTTGATCTGGGACGTCTGATTGGTGCTGGCTACAAGCGCTTTGTCTTAGGTCTTGGGGTTGGGTTAGTTACCGATTTGTTGCGGATTGGCGGATTGGAGAGGGATGGACTGGCTGTTCTGGCTGGTTTTCATTTGGGCAGAATGGCGATTATCTCTCTACAGAAATAGAATTCTATGTCTATTTAGTATGACACCCATGAATCCAGACTGTGTACATATTAAGAGCCCTATTACTGTGTATCTATAATGTGTCGCTTTGAGAGCCTTGGGTGTACAGAGAAAGCTACCCTAAGAGCACTTAGTATATACCATATTCGTATCATTTCAGAATTCAACTTCGAGCTAACTACTCAACATGAGAATAAGTTTCCGAAAGTCGACCGATACCACACTACCTCTCAACTGACTCACCAACCTAGTCACTCTCGCCAACCCACTCAACATCCTGCCTCACACCAGACCCAGACCAAGATATAAGCATCCAACCTAAATACAATCCAACCCGACCGATGACACATTATTAACATTTTCGTGATTAATGACAAACCTGATGATGAAAGCTTTGAACGACCAGACCATGACATGACTGCTTTGACGCCACTGATGCTGACTATGCCCTATCAGCAGACAACCATGCTGACAATTTTGAACTCGAATAATCCGTATAGAAGAAAAATAGGGTAGGAGTGGGGATTCATAATGCAAAGGGGCACCAAAGAGAAATGAAAATGACCAAAAACAAAAAAAAAAAACTCCGATGCTGATTGACAACCAAAGGGGACCGAAAACCAACGAGCCGAGCAGATGGAGTATGTCCATTTGAATGTTGAAACAAAACCAGAGTAGTTTCAGAATTCACAACGTCCCAGTCAAGAGACAAATTAGCCTGCCCGGCTTGATATCTAGGCTGGTCGATTCGTTCCACCATCCCCTATTCCGCCCTTGATCTGCGCCAACCCTTCGATAGGAGGTGAATGACCTGCATTCAGCGTGCCAACAGAGCCACGATTAGCCGTGGTTTGAGACAAGGGAGGAGCTGATGTGGGCATCGGAGGTGCATCATCCTCATACTCTCCGAGGTCATCATCAGGATGAGGCGGGTCCATCGGTGCGTGTTCAGGAGCGTGGTTGTGGTGCGAAGGCTGCTGATTCCCAGCCTGTTTAGCTGCGTTCTTCGTAGCCTTCTTGCCCTTTCGACCTTTCATCTTTGCCTTTTCCAACAATCGTCGCTTTTCGGCTAACCGACGTCGTTCTTTTCGGTCCTTGATTTCGTATTGTCGAATCAATGCTCTGGGAGGTTCTCCAAAGATTGCTTCGTACTCGCAGAATTCGCACATCCAAAACTCTTCCGGACTAGGCGGATTATGAATGTTCGAATAGTGTTGTTGAATTTTTCGACGACGAGCAGCCAATGCGTATATACTATCACGAGACCGTTTGGGTCTCTGACCGGGGTTAGCTGCTGGTGTCCCCGCAGCTGGGGGAGGCGGTAATTGTTGTCCACCCATTGCGCCCATGTTCGGACTCGTTTGTGTCCCTTGGGTTGCAAAATCTCGTGGATGGTGTGGTCCATGATTCGGCATCCGTGGATGAGACATGGGATATGGATTCGAAGAATGCATAGCAATGCTTTTCGAGCTATCCGATTCGCAAGTGAATGTGAACTGTGTCTTTGTTGGGGATGCCCTACTCGCTTGTTGATCAAGAAGACTGACATTGTTTGGGCCTCTTGGAGACGGAGACAGCGCGGCCGCATTTGCTATTGCCGTTGATATTATACCTTGATCTGATTTGGATCCGATTTCACCTGTGATTGATAATAGAGTCAGTGAACAACAGCTCCGACAATACCGCCTACTGAAGTATGGTGGTGTATACCTGTTCCGATGTGTGACGGCGGCGTTGAATCCCGACGACTACCGCCGGGCCGTCCACCAAACCAGGCGCCTTGAGGATTAACTGAGAGGGAGTTACGGCTGCTAGGCACACGAGGAGCGTGACGACCGTAACGACCACGTCCTGGACCCGAAATTCCACTTCCTGCGTTCGATGCGGCAGGACTACCAGAGCCGTAATATGTGCCGGTGCCGCTATCGCCAATTCCGCCAGGGGACCCAGGAGTCGACCCAGATAATCCCATGTTCGCAAGATCCGTGGTCAGATTAGAGTGATGACTACTCAGAGTTCCTGAAGTTGGAATTTTACGTTTCTTCTTATTGTTGGTGTTCTCAAACGCATCATAGCCATCCGGTCCGACAGGTGAAGATTTGGTTTGCAGCGTATCATGTGCCTGGCCATTCGTGTACGGGGTAGAAGGAGGTAACGACGATCCGCGAAAACCGCCGCTACGGCGGACAACAACCGAACCACTTTCGTCTCCACTCTCGACTTCCGAGACGCCATTCTCGTAGGGATGACGATGATCTCGGTCGGGACTATGCTCATGGCTGTATGGATCAACGGAGTGTTGTCGCATCAAATATTTGCTATCTTGCCTCTCCTGATGATCGGAGTAGGAGCCATAAAACAACTGCGACACCGGTGGAGCGGGAGGAAAGAGAATTGACTCGGCAGCCTCTGGAGAAAGACGAGAGCGTAATGGGCGCTTCGGTAGAGGTCGAATGAGACGATCAGGGTAGATGGGAGACGGCGTGTCAGGAGTGGCGGAATATGTGCCACCTAGTGCGATTGATCGAATCAGCAATCCATCTCATGCCTTAATAGAGTATACTCTGTTCCGAGTACCAAGACCCAGATCAAGACTACTCGTAAGCGCTCTATCCTAGATAGACAAGGACATACTCAGTGTAGCAGTCATGTTGTCTTTTCTTGCCGTGGTCCAGCACACTCATGCACTGGCACGCACACACAGCTTCTTTCAAGCACCAGACGTACAACCGGAGCAGCCAATTTTGAATTATCTCCTATGTTCTCCGAGCTAATCTCGAGTCGATGGCCTTCTCTGATGGGCAAGATGGTCGACGCGATCTCCTAGCCGATTTCGATATATCTCCTATCCAAACTGTAAAGCGGGATGTTAGTCAACGGCAATCACCCAGTCACAAGAAAATAGATAAAATAGACAAAATAGAAATAACTCTTCTGCACAACAGTGCATACAGATGAACCAAAGAGTCGAGTTGACAGAAGGAGGGCCGATAAGACAACTCACCTAGGTAAATATTAATAAGCAGCCCAAATGGCAGACTTTTAAGGAGCGACTAGTTTTGCACCGTAATTCCAGCAATATGAGATAAAGACAGCAGAAAAGCCCAACACGACCGTCAAGAGCAAAGAGTATAGAAATGAAGTTTTCTCGAAATAAAGAGATGCAAAATGATGAGCAAATATCCGGGGAGCCGAGAAATGAGGGGGGTAGGAACACGTTTCGAGGTTTGTACAGAGTGAAGCAGAAGATGGTCATCCTGGCCTAGTCCGTGGCGGGTGCTCGGGTATGCCGCGCTAGGCCTAGTTGGGACCTGATTTCATCATGCTATATTTCGTCTCTGTCGGAGTCAATTCAATGAATGATAGTCTAATACGCCTTACTATCATTCTGATATATTCCTACGTCTAGCTAATTCTTGGATTGAATCTTACACTAAGCTCGTACTTGGTCGTGGGCGAAGAGAGCTCCTCGTAGCACTCAGCCTTGACCGCATGACGACTCCAGCTCCAACTCCGACTATCGCAGCAGATCCTACACAGCCTGGTCATCTGAAGGTTTAGTCCGATGCAGAGATACTCGGTTCACTCCGCGATAGTAGGACCCAAATTCCGGGCACTTAATCAGGCTGGACCTGTTCCTGGCAGCATTCCTTGCATCGGTAACGTCGAGGGTAGCCACCTCGAAGGTTGTAAGCTAGCTTCGACGGACAATACATCTCATCGAGCTTGTGACCAGGGTCTTGGCTTATTTGATCCCAGACTCGACGTTGAATGTCGCATAGCCTAAAAGCCAGCTCGTGTCCTTAGTGATGACCTCTCGTAGACCGAATGCAATTGGCAATTCTCCTCGAAAAGGATGGCCCGTTCCTTTGGGTAGAACATTGACAGATGACAGGCTCAATAATCGATAATAGAGCGTAGGGTATAGAGCCAGAACGAGAACGTGGTTCGTTTCGACCATCAGGATCGGGATCGCAAAGGATAGTAGGACAAAAAGGTCATTCCAAGTTATCGACGTCAATTGAGTGGAATTGAAGGCGTGTCCTCGTAGTCACCTATCGTTAGTTAGTTGACTTGACGTCGTCGGCAGAGCATGACCCCTGCAGGTTCAAGTCGGCTTGCAACTCGGCAAAGCGGCAAGCTCAAAGCGGCGTGAGGAATACCATGCTACTAGAAGTGAATAGAGGGGACTCAAGAAAATGAACAATGAATGAACAGCACATCGGGCGCATAGCTATAAAGATCAATCGCAGGGCAGTCTCGTCGAGGTCGGCATTTTGAGCGGGGAAGACTAAGCAGTTTTCTGCTTGAGAAGAAAAGAGGGAGGAGAGTGACGACGGGCGAGTGAGAAACAACCTGGAAGGGCGGCCGGCGGCCAGCCATCCCGTTCCGTCGTTCTTTCCTTTCCCCCCCATCTTAACTAACCTGACTAACTCTCTCGCACCTTCATGCTCTCTTCCTTCTGCCCACTCAACGTATGCTCCTTACAACCCAGATTATTATGTAGCTGCTTTGCTTGCTATGATACTTTGCAGGCGAATCTCTCGGAAAAGGCACCTCATTGCCTGATTTCCTGCAATTGTCTGGTCAACTATTTTACTTTCGCTTTGCTCGGTTCTTCGCCGAGCCACCAGAAAAACCGCCCTCGAGTTCTACCTTTCCTTCGTTGCAGCGCGTACGGACTCGATTCATTCCTTCCAAATCGGATTCGGGGCGACAGCCATACCGCGGAGCTAGACTCGTGAACTATCTCCCGTCAGATCTGCTACGTCGTGAAAAATACCTACCGTGACCATGTCTCCTCGTCGCTCCTCCCGAGCTCGCACCACACAACCCTCACCTGCCTTACTACAGCACACGAATTCCAGCAGCTCTGGCAATTCACTTAATCGTGGGGAGCGCAATACCCGTTTCAATAACAAACATGCATCTCCTCAGAGGTCGTCGACGCAACGTTCGCAATCTCTCGATGACTCGGACGGCAAACCCGATCTGCCACAGACGCGCCAGCGCCATCGTGCCCAAGACGACGACAACGACGAGCTTTCCCAAGCAAACGACGATGAAGGTGATGAAGACGAAAACGACGAGGAAGAAATAACTAGGTGTCTATGTGGGCAGCAAGAGTACCCCGGCTTACCTCCATCGCGCCGCAGTGCCACTGGTCGGCACCGTCACCAAGCAGGAGGCAAGGACAATACTATCTTGGCGAAAGATGAAGCTGATCCTCTCAGCGATGATATTGGCAGCATGTTCATCCAATGCGACTCATGCAAGGTTTGGCAGCATGGTGGCTGCGTTGGTATTATGGACGAAGCTATGAGCCCCGACGAATATTTCTGTGAGGAGTGCCGGAAGGACCTTCACAAAATTACCGCCGAACCAAATGGGTAAGTCATTCAATTCTTTCTACAAACGAAGCTATATAGTGCAATCTTCAAATCGCATTCCACATGATCAATCATTGTCTTTGACCACCTGCCCCCACCTGATCTCAGCTTTGCCGTTTGTCTTTCAACAACAGAGCACTGAAAGAGGATTTCTTGACAATACCCTTCAGACAATGAAACACCTTCCAGAAAGAGCTTTTCGTTTTAAATATCCGCTGACAATCCCTCAGATCACACTCTTCTCAATACTTGCCAGTTGCCCCGGTATTTAGCCCTGAGTCTTCTTCGCGAGAATCATCCAGCGACAATGCGCGGCGCTCGCGCGATTCAAGATCACGACAGGCCGACCCTCCCAAACGGCGCTCTACAATGAACAGCCGAGATGCTGCCTATGACGAGGAGGAGCTATTGAGACGGGCTATTGAAGAAAGCAAGGAAGATACCAGAATGAGCAACGACGAGACAAGCTCACGTCGAACGAAGAGAAGTCGGAGCGATGACGAGGCGTAAGTCGCTGATCGTTTAAGCAGAGAGGATTATGATAGCTAATTCATACACAGTAACAAGCAAGCCATTAAGCGTCCCCGAACCAGCTCTCCATCTCCGTCCGCCGTGTCCAAGCTGAGTCTCCCGCCCTCACAACCTGTCTCAGAAGATGAGTCGAAGCCGAAGACCAGCAGCACGAATAGACCTAAGCGAGGTGTCTCAGGGCGCAACCAAAAAGACAAAGAGACCAAGGAGCCAGAGGAACAACCAGAAGAGGAAGAAGAAATAGAGCAACCGGAGCCTATCCCACGAAGAAAATCGCGCTCAGACAAGAAGCGAGAAGAGGGTATGTTCCAGGTCTCGGATGTCAAAGTCGCAGTATATGCTAACCTATGACGATGCGTAGAATCGGACCATGAGACTGAAGCATCGCCGACAAACCCTCCCGCGCCTGCCCCAGCACCGAGCGAACCTGAGCCTTCGGAACAAACTCCGGGAACGCCAGCGCCTGCTACAGAACCGGCACCACCGCCACCTCCACCTCGTCAGTCGACGCGAAAATCAGGTCGCCCTCCAGCCCGACGGGGTGGGCGGCTGGGCCGTAACCAATATACACGGGACCGAGATCTCAATGGCGATGGCGTTAATTCACCCAACTCGCCGCATGGAAATAATTTTCGTGACAATGGACGAGATTCGCCAAGTATCGGCGGCCCCAACGGAGTGGTAAACGGGGCAGACGGTAAGACCAAAGGTCGCCATTCGAATCCTCACCGTACATCGATGAATGAAATGAAACGACGAGTCGCCGCTATACTGGACTTTATTTCTCGCATGCAAGTGGAGATGGCAGCCAGTGGAGAGAATGTGACTCCACCTGATAACAATGCCACAAATGGCTCAGCTTCTCGTGCGTCGTTAATCAAAGGCGTCCAGGATCAACTGGGATCGTTGCTCGCATCGACGAACAGCGAAGGCGCATCTGTAGCCAGTTCAGCAGGATCGATAAAAGATTTTGACGCGACGAAGGAGAAGGAGAAAGACTTCAAAGATCTCACTAGTATCGAGATGATGGATGTTCTCACCCGACATCTACTCAAATGGCAGCAGGAGTATGGGAAGTACGGCGAGAAATAGCAATTACTTTCTCTTGCGGGTGCCTCTGCAGTTGATCTCTCTTGATTCCACGAAATCTTCGCGTCTTTCATGTGCATATATCGAACGTCCTATTGTCTCATATGGGTTGGGATGGGATTCTGGCGTTTTCTTCAACTTTTCAAACTCAGCGACTGACACACTCCCACTTCGATACCCCGTTACAAGTACCCTGGAGTCAGTCTCATCTATGCAAAACATTATGTACTATTACTTTTACCCGGCAAATTACCCTTGTGGGCGGCGCTTTTGTCTCCTTTTCTCCATTTCCGTTGGCTTGGTTATCGTGGCAATATTTGTGTGTTCTGGAGTTACCTCTGATGTTAGGTTGCATCTCCTTGCTTTGGGATTTTATTTTATTGCTCAGTTACATTTCAACTTACCGGAGTAGTTCGATTTCGAATCGATGTGCCTGAATGTCATTGTCCATATGTAGAATATCAAATCGAACTAAATCCGTTGTTTTGATAATCTATTATCTATTATCTATTATCTATTATCTATCATCTATAGTCTATAGATCTATAGTTTAACCTGTCTAATCTATCATCCATCTCATCTATCGTCAATATCCCCTGTCTGAAAAGAGCCGTATATCATGAACTTCAACCGGTCTCTTCAGACGCCACACCAACTCTATCTTCTTGCCCTATGAGCGAATTTCTCCGGATCTGTCTAGAAGCCCAAGAACCGCAACCCAAGTCGACTTGCTGCTGACATCTGGAGTGACACCATGCGTCAAGACCTGACGCTGTTCCTCGGTGATTCCTCCAAGCTGTCTGTTCAACCAACGAACATGGCTGCTACGAGGCCGCAGCCGACTGTTGTAGCCCCTTCCCTGTAAAACAGTCAGAATGACATAAATTGGTTGGATCAGGTCAGTGGTGTACGTACACGATGAACAGCCATCTCCAGCCGGCGATACCATAACGTCCGTTCAGGGTCAGACAAGCCGCAGCAATGAATCCTCCAAACGCACTTACTTCTAATAGACTGGAAGATAAACAAAGCTCCCGGTCTCTTTCCAAGTTCTTTCTTGGTCTACCATGTACTCATGAGATAATTTACGCCGAACAAAGGACAGCTCCGTAGCTCCCAGCCGCTCACACTCTGCCAAAAGACCATGATACGACTGTGCGGCACGGTACAACCCAAAGAATAGCAGTGACACAGATATACAAGCCAGGACAAGAAACCAACGCCAATGTGGTCTTGGGTGATTTGAGTTTGACAAACTCATTTTCGTCAAAAGACGTCTGGCGCAGTTGGCTACCTCCAAGTTTCTCGAGTAATTCGGATACATCCGCGTTGTAATGTCAACCTCGTTGGCGAAAACAATATGAAAATTAAATCGACGGTGCAGTCCATGAAATCTTCGTCCATTCAGGTATCTATGAGCGGAATGATTTTGAAGAGAAACAATGTTCTCTCTGACTAATGGTCTACACATGGCTTACACGTGGTCGTACAAGGTAAGGGGTGTGTGTACGCAGCATTCCTCGGATGCGATAAGTCGTAAGTCAGATTGCCGACACGTTGGGATACAAAGAAGGTCGGTGATACGACGTATGACTTAGGATAAATTAAGGATCATAATCTTGTATATATTTTCACTAATACTCTTATAGAAGGAGAAACAAGAGACATCACTATACAAAGGAAATGTAAACAAGAAAATAGAAAAAAAGAAACCCGATCTGTTGCCAGACCCTCTCCATCATACACGTTCCATCGTATCCAAGAATCCACCTTCAATTTCATTATTTGTATAACCAAAGAAACAAACAAATGAAGAAAGGTAAAATGGGTTAAGCTCATCCACGGACGGAAGTAACCGAGGCTAACCCTTTTGGGAAGTTGACATGAATATTCTTACAGACGGGAACCGTGGATGACTTTGTAGTCAACAACCAATTCACGTCCACCGTCGTTGATGACGAGGGCACGGACGCTGCCGCGGCCATCGCTGTAGGATTGACGGATGCGTTGGAAGAGACCACCCTGGCTGATGACGGGGAGACTCTGCTTGACATCACCGGTCTCGGTCATGGCGGTGATGAAACCATCATCATGGACATCGAGGACACGGTAGGTCTTGTAAACGGGTCCAAGCATGGTCTGGACAACAACAGAGGGAGAGGGATTGGAGATGAAGCTGGACTCTTCATGAAGTTGACGGGTAAAGAGGTCGACACCGAGGTATCGGTGCTGGCCGGTCTGAGGAGAGACGGAGACACGGATCACCTGGCAGGGACGTCCCTGGAGGATGAGGAGATCACCGACACGGATGAAGTGAACGGGGATGGGAACACTCTCCTTGCTGGAGACACCGCCACGAGGCTCGATGATACGAACCTCCTCACGGGCACGAGGAGCACCTCCCTCGACAACAACCTCCTCACGCTCATGGTGGAAAGGATGGAGGAGGCGGTCGGCAGCACGCTCAACGCCGCGGCGGAAGGAGTGGTAGTGACCTTCGTCGTCGTAGTAACCCATTTTGGACTTGGGGGATTCTTCACGGATAGTCTCCTTGGTTACAGACACTTGGGCAGATCGGTTGTAAGGGTTGCGGCCTTCAGGAGTGACGTCGTAGGCGTCAGCACGGTAAGCTGCAGTCTCGGGCTGGTAGCGACGGTCGTAAGTAACGTCGACCTCGTAAGTGGGTTGAATACGACGGCGGAAGTCGCGTTCGGTAACGTCAAGCTGGGTCTCGTAGGCCCGGTCCTGAGTGACAGTAGTGGTGGAAGAAGAGGAGGTAGGGTACTCTTCGTAACGACCAATCGGTTCGCGGAAGCTGTTGGGATATGTCAGGTATTAATGCCATGAAGAGATGCGAGGCTAAATAAATACGAGAAGGCGAAAAGAAAAAAAAGAAAAGTGAAATCAAAACAAAAAGGCTGATTGGTGAGCAATTGGGGTTTAGGGGGAGCCACGTAACAACTTGGCGCGTTGTTGGTGGATTGGGTGGAGTTGGGCTAGTGCAGCAGCTGTGCTTATGGTTTTGCACTGCTGTCCGAAGCACCGTGTTGTGTGGGCCCGACTCCCACCGCTTGTTGTGCTGTGCTTGCTTTTTCCGGGGGTTTGTTGTGTTATTATTGCTTTTGAGCAATAATAACATAGCAATAATAACAAGAACAATCAAAAACCACACGGACAATTGTGGACATGACGGAGCAAATATAGAAACTCGAGGTATGAAGAAGCTTACCGTTCGCGGGAAAGTTCTACCTGAGGGTAGTTGGGCTGTCTGCTGTCGTAGAAGCGGTCACGCTCTTCGTAGACGCGAGTCTCTTCGTAGCGAGAGTGAGGACGGCGGTCGTCGGTACGGATGCGTACGTCAACTTCTTCCTTTCCGTAGACACGGGGGTCGGGAAGAGGAGCACCAGCAGTATCTTCCCGTCCGACGCGCGAAGTGGTCTTGATCTCAACCTCTCCTTCTACTCTAGTCTGAGTAGTCTCAGAGACAGCGTCACTCCGGTACGACGACGGGAAGACACTGAAGGGGATGGGTACGCGCGCCTCAAAGTCCAGATTGACTGTCCTTTGGGCGTCCTTTCTCGAATGCCTTTCGAACTGTTAAAAACAACTCGAAAGGTAGACAAGAAAAGACTTGACTGCGGGAGGAAAGTCTTTTATTGGCGGAGTGGGAGGAGATAGGATTGCAATGCTGGGGCAGCAATTTCAAGCTTATCTGACCACGTTGGGGATAGATAATAAGGTGGAATGGAAGGTTGAAGTAGAGGAATGGAAGGGTGTGAGGTGGAAGTTGAGGATGGAGAAGAGGAGGAGAAAGGAGAGGAATGGAGGGGGAGGGATCTGGCTTGTTTATGGACGACACGGAAGGAGGTTGGGTTAGTGTCAAGTTGTCAACAGGAAGGAGCCAGGCTGGGGCCACTGGCAGACGGCAGCAACAACCCAGGCCGAGGCGTGACCGCGATGTAAACAAAGCTATACCGGTTTGGGATGGCCTTTTACATTGGACTTGGCATACTTGGCATATGCTCCCATTAAGTTAACTATTAAGTTACTAACTATTTCTGTGCTTTTCACATGTGCTTTCCTGTCTTGCCATCTCTTTCCCCTCTGTCTAGTACCCAGTCCGTATCTTACTGTTAAATATCGTATGATTCGCTCTCATTGAGGTAATGCTCTTCGATACATTTCCCCTCGTTATGGCTTACGGGACGTGTTGATTGTCAATGCTTACTCGACTCATCACACTCCCTCGGTAGTTACCCAGACTCATGCTTACAGCGGAGGTGATTCGATGGTTGCAAGTTAGCGCCGGTCGCTGTCCCAGCCGCCTTCCAGCCACTGTGATCGCAACTGCTCTGCCCAGTGACTAGCACAATAGGCAATAGAAAGGCTGGCCAGCAACCTGTCCATGCAACTCATATACACTGCGTATCGACTGTACGCCATGAATCGAATCCATCAACCAGCTACATTGTGACTCTCCGTACGGAGCAATTGTGAAAGCATCGAGCAACACTCTTTGTGATTTTCAGGAGTCTCCTCGATCCAGGTGGATCAACGCGGTCTCCATCTGAAACTGCAGCAGGTGGCGCCGACGTCGCCATGGCAACCATGCAGCCCGCGCCTTGTCTAGCCCCGATTTTCAGCCTGAGATGGCGCGGATCTTGCTCTTTCCGATTATTGCCGGTTCGAGTGTCTGTCTGTATTACCGATACGGTACAGGAACTGAACGAACCATTTTACTACGTACTCTACGGAGTAGTCTCTAGGGAAAAGTCCCGAGTACGCAGATCTTGCACAAGCTTTGTAGAAATCCCTCATGAAATAATTATATTTTCCAAGGTGTTATTGAACCATTGAATGAATCGTCGACAGTCGAAACCTGATTTCAATGCTGAGGTGTACTTAATACCTATAGGCCCTTTTATCTATTCAGCGAGCGTGTCTCATGCTCATTGGCATCCCATCGCCCTGGCATCCTTACATCTGCAGCACGTTGACTTGCATTGAAGCTGCAAGCTCCACTGTCCAGTGTCCAGACTTATGGAGATTGACACTCGTCTCATTCCCCACTCGCTGCTAGGATACGTACTCCGTAGTGAGACGATAGGTCGATTTCGTTCTCTGCATCGAAGGATGGCTGGCCAGTCTTCTGTGTCAGGCTTCACTTTCTCACTTTAGAGGCCAGCCTCGTTGTGATCGATGAGGGGAGAGCTTGGGCAGCTTGGCACGGTGTCGAATAGAAGTACTCCGTAGCTCTAACGAGTATGTCCTCCATAGCTACGGACGACTTTGTAACTTAAGTTACTTAACAAATGCGCATGCTTGCATAATCCACAGTTGTTGGTTTTGGTTATTGGTGGTCGTCGCTTTGTCCGCCCAAGCCCGATTTGGATACAGTTTCCATAAATGGTAACTCTCTATGCAGTGGCACGTGAGAAGAAAGCCCTAATTCCTTCCTCCAAGTTTTCGACTGTCACTGCTTTGAGTCGCTTAGATACACTCGTCAATGATTCATGCAATCCCTCTAACTTAGTCATCCAACTGCTAACTAACTTAATCTAACGCTAGAATAGCTCTAGTACATAGAAGCGGCCGTTCGGCCGCTACGTACAAATGCCCGAAGATCGGGCCATAGTCGCTACTCAACCTACGTTCAATTTACAGCATCTTTTTCTGGGCCTTGACTTTCACCGACCTTTGTCCTGTTGAAATTCAGTATATTCAGTCTAAAATACTGAGGCTGTTAGATCGCACTCCCATTCGTTGACAGGACCGTTGGTTACGTACAACGTCGAAGAAATGATATCTTAATCGGTGTCTCGGTTTTGCTTTATATCCACCTCGTTAAATCCGGTTTTCAGTCTATATACGAGCTTTTGATGACTTTGAGAGACATCGCCTCTTACTGTCATCAATTGATGTCACCGTGACCTCTGTCGTATCACCACTTGGTAAGCGTCACTTGAGTAATATAGTGCCGTTATATAGCCCTTACTAGGAACCATATATTGACGCTATTGGAAACCAATGCGGCCGTAACGATGGATTTAGCATATCGCCGTCAGTTTTGCGAACATATAAGAGGCGTTGGTCACCAGATATGCAACTTATCGCATATAGTCGACCTGATCGTGCCTTCCAACCTCCGGTCAGAATAAGCCCTCCGAAATAGAATCATCAAATCAAAAAGAAAATGACTTCCAAAGAGATCGTTCTCATCACCGGCGCCAATCGAGGCATCGGCTACGGCGTCGCTCGCAGGCTAATTCGCGAACACCCAAATTACCACGTCATCATCGGCAGCCGCGATGCCACCCAAGGCCGCGAGGCAGTCTCATCGCTCCTGACCGAAGAAGCATCATCTTCACCCTCAATATCAAGTGTCGAACTAGACGTCACATCCGACGCCTCAATAACAGCTGCCAAACAGACCATCGAGGCCGAACACGGCCGTCTAGACGTGCTCATCAACAACGCCGGAGTCGCATTGGACATCAAAGAGAAAGGAAAAATCTCCATGCGCACCATGATGCAACGCACCTACGACGTTAACGTCTTTGGCGCGGCGGTCGTCACGGATACCTTTATCCCTCTACTCGAAAAATCCGATAACCCGCGTATTGTGTTTGTGTCATCGAGTATTGGCTCGCTCACACGCGCCGCTGATTTGAGTGCGCCATTACCCAAAGAACTTTATTTGGCGTATACGTCCAGCAAGACGGCGATGAATATGATCATGTTACATTACAATGCTTTGTTGCACGAAAAGGGATTCAAAGTAAATGCTGTCTGTCCGGGGTATATTGCGACGAATCTGAATGCGTTTCAGGGTCTGGGGACGATTGAGGAGGGGTCCGTGAATGTGGTCAGGTTGACCGTCCTGGGTAAGGATGGAGAGACGGGGACGTTTACGGCTAAGGATGGGGCGAGACCTTGGTAGGTTGGATGAATTCTAGGACGAGAATGGACAGATTCTCCCGCATATTGTCATTCCACAGTCAAGTATGTATGTATATACTTCACAAGCAAAAGAGTATATAGAAGAATGTATAGAACAAACACGTCGTCAACATAAGGTGTAATATATTAAAACTCCATCCAAGGCCATTGCCATTTTGGTCCAGAAAAAGAAAACGTTTGGTCATAACCAGTCACTTTTGCCATGGTATCAATCAATTTGAAATATTGAAAACAAGACAGAAAAGAAGGTGTATGGAATAATTCACAAGAAGGAGAGGCTCGGAAATGAGGAAAGGAGGAAGTATGCCATAAGACATTGGAAAGTATGAGATCATGGGGGTTGAAAGTCAGCGAAAGGTAAAAGACATTATTATAGCTCTTGACTTTTTGGTGGATATCAAAGTGTCACCATGGAAAAGAAAAGAAAGAGTAGGAGGTATCAGAAAACTATGGGGAAAAATGATCAAGATTTAATCACGCAGCCCAAATGCTCGTCGCAACATTGGGAACCGCTTTTTCTTGCCTGACCGGCCTATAACGACCTCGGATGCAGCAGAAGTCACTCTCGAGTCGACGCTATCGCTAGTCCCATGTCGACTGAACAGAGGACGGCCGTTGTCTTTATCTTGACTATGCGCGATACCGTCCGAGGTGGAGGGTCGATTGGCGTTGGGCGCAGGCTTATCCAATGTCGAGGCTTGCCCGGTGGCCAATGGCCATGTATCAGTATAAGCAGAAACAGCTCTTTGCCTCTTGTGTAGTTTCGGAGAGGTTGTATTCTCCCTCATTTGCGCCAACTCAACTCGCGATCGCTCTAACGGGGTGTCTCTCCTGGCTGGACTCTCCATCAAGGACTTTCGAACTTTGCTATCTTTTCCACTGCCCCTGGTTGGCGATCTTAAACGGGAGAAGAGTCCCTTTTTCTTAGGCTGGGACAATATCGCTTCCAATTCCTCTGGAGACATCTGTGTAGTTGTTTTAGTGGCACCGTTGCGAACCTGACGCTTGGTTTCTTCGTCTGAGCTATCATCCAGATCGGTCGACTCTCCATCGTATCTGCCTTTGCGGCGGGGAATACCACGAACCGGCGTCAGATTGCTTGCAAGCGGCTCATCTTCGTCACTGGAATCCGCAAACCGGCTCTGGAAAAATCCACGACCACCTTTGCCTTCATCATCAGAGTCACCAATTCGAGATCGTCTTTTAGAGGTAATCACTGAGCTCCGTGGCCGTGGCTTGTCTCTCAAACTTGACATGCCAGAAGAGCGTTCAGAAGCTGGTCCTCGCATCGTCGTGCGCATAGACGACGCACGCGGTGGAGAACTTGTTCGGTCGACTCCCATGTCTGAATTGGCCATGCTCATTGGTCTGGTAGTACGCATAGTTCTCTTCATACTGTACTGACCTCCGGCACTGGCGCGAGACGAACGCCGGGTTCGTTTGAAGCTGCTATCGGAATCACTATCGTTGGCCGAGAGCTTTGTCGCAACGGCTGGGAAGGTCATCGAATGCGGAAGAGTCTTTCCAGGTTGTCTTTTTGGAGGTTTGTAATCACTTTGAGCTGAACTTGCTGTCTGCGTATGCCTGGCTTTTGCTACGACAGATGAAGATGGGCCAGGGCCCATTGCGCTTCTGAGTGACTGCTTCGCCATCGGTTGCTGTTGATCTCCTTTTCCTAGTGCGTTTCGCAAGTGAGAACCTTGGTGAGGATCAGCCGGTCGGGCCTTGGGCTTTTGTTGGACACGAGCAGCAGATTTTCCTGTAGCATCAGTCTTAAGGGGCCAAGATGATTCGGAAGGAGCTGGAATCTGCTCTTGCTGTTCCTTCTGCTGTTCCTCAAACGGTTCCAAAACACTAGAAGCAACTGGCGTCTGTTTCGGCATAGAAGGTGTTGCGGGCATTCTGGGATGGATTGCTTCTAAAGATGCAGATGGCACAGGTTCTGAGAGGTTTGTCAACGGATCAGGTTGCACGACTGCACGAGTAGGACTCTCTGGAAATTCTTTTGGCAGCTCAGTCTGAGGTGGCAAGGGACTATCGACAATGGCATTAATCGATCCGAATACGTCGCCTTGAAATTCGTCAGGATCTTCTGCAGCATCGCTATAGATACTTTCACCCGAATCATCGTCATCGCTGTCATTTTCTTCAACCGGTGGATTCGCAGCTTTAGGAGTCTCAATCGGAGTTTGCTGGGTCGCTTCAGGTGTTGCTACTCGCTCGGCAATGTACGATGGAAATCCGCCGGGCATATTTTGTAGATCAATACTATTCCGCGGCTCTTCACCAGGTGTTGCTGGTTGAATAGCAATAGTAGGCACAGACTCTTTGAGAGCGTCAACCTGCTGCTCAACGATCGTTTCTTTCTTCGGGACAAACTCAGGGGCCTCCGTGGGCAAAGTCTCTGCGGCTTCTGATGGAGTAGCGGTAACCGAGCTTTGCCCCTCTTGAACCGTAGGGAGATGGTCGATTTCGTTTGTATCCTTGGGTGTCTCGAGTTCGTCTGCCACTTCCAACGGTGTTTCTTTCAGCCTTGTTTCAGTGGCGGAAGACTCAATTGTTGCTTGTGTCTGAGGTTGGATGGTACGCTCCCGAGCATTTACAAGGATACCGCCGATAGCATGATCACTGGATGCACCAAAGTTCCGAGCGTCAAAGTCGTCGTCCGAAGACGAATCCGAATCATTGCCATTGATAGCTAGAGCTGCGATCTCTTCTGGTTCTCTCATACCACGGATACCTTTAAAAGACGGAAGAGCTGGTCTGGGTCGGAGAACAGACTCAAAGTCGTCATCGCCTTCAACGTCCTTGGAAGTAGTCTTCTTCTTGCCGATACTATACCATTTTCTAGCCTTTACCTTTTCTAGAGGGCTTTGCGCTCTGTTCATTGGCTCCGGCGAAGTAGGAGGGCTAGCAGCAACTCCAACGACCTCGGCTTCGTCATCAAAACTAACCTTGGCGGCTCTTCTTTTAGAGCCCGTTCGAGATCCATCATCCGAAGCTACGGATGTAGCGTCAGAGAACTCGCTCGGAGTTTGTCCCAAGTGAACCCGGCGATCTGGAGAGGTAGAACTTTTCAATGCTGGCTTTACCGGAGAGATTGATCTTGGAGGGGGTTCGTGCAGAGGCGATTCCGAGCCGACAGTCAATTGAGCTGAGAACCGGGCAGATCGATTAGGGCTGATGGATGGTTGTCGTTGAGGCAATTGGCCGTCAATACTGCTATCTACTGTAAGCCTGTCGCCCGGAGACGATGGTGTTGATGAGGTAGATGGCGATGAACGAGTGTGATGATTGACAGCAGTGTGGGTGGTTTTAGGGGGGTAAATGACGAGGGCCTCGCGGACGGGCTTGGTTTTATTGACGTTTTCAGTTTGCGGAGAGGAGGGCTCTTGTGCAGTAGGAGATGCTTCGAGACCATTGGAAGCATCTGCTGCTTCCGCCAACTCCTCTCCTTCGTGGTCTTCCATCACCATTGACGGTCGCTTCTTGGGCTTGGGCCTAGGACTATGCGCGGCATCGTCTTCAAAGGCGACAGGTGATCGTGATTGGGACAGTTCTTCTGTCGAAGGTTGGGTAGCGGCAAAATCAGTGGCCGATACGCCTGGAGTCCGTGGAGATGCTGATTCAGGTGTTTCTTGCTTGTCATTTTCAATATCATCCTGTAGTGCTGTGCCAGTAGGACGGCCTCCCATGGTCTTATGTGCAATATGACTCCCTTCCTTCGACCCCGGCGCAGCTGTCTTCGGCTTTAGTTTCACCTTGCGGTTTGCCGCGTTGTTGATCGATTGTTGTATATCGGCAGTCTCGACAGGTGAGAGCGGCGGGGGACTCGGTGACTTATCTACTGGCGATCGTGGAAATTCATGGTCTACCGGAGATTGCGGCGGAGAGTTGGTTCGTGCATTCATCGGATAAGAAAAGTTGATGGATGTCCTGCTCCCCGGTCGGTCAAGCTCTAGCGAATTTCCCTGTGAAACGTTTCGTGGCTTTGTTGGACTGGCTGTTAAGCTACCGGGTCCACGATCGAGACTGGCACCTCGCCCGCCTAACCTCCTCAACGGTGACGTTGTACCTCTGGTCGGTTGAACACTCGCTGACCTTTGAGGCGGCTTAGATCGATTCGGCAGAGTCTGTGGAATTGGCGGGACAGGCGGTTGGCTCGTATTGGCCGCGGTGCTTTGTGATCGAGCAGGAGATGGCTCGCGGAAAGTTCGTGATGTCATCGAGCCCGAACTGGGCGTTCGGCGAAGTGTCGGTTGGGAGCCATGCCGCAGCCCGGGCGCTGAGCTGCCACGAGACGAGTTTGACAGCTGCCGTTGCAGCATACGTTTCGTCTGAACATTGCCGGGGGAGGTTGGAGGTGGTGTGTGGCTTCGTAGAGCGGCAGCGGCGGCGGCTGATGAGAGACTGGAGTTGGCATCTCTGTTGGCTGTGAATGCTCTTGAGGCAGCGGTTTGGGCGGATGTAGAAGGAGTCGTATTCAGAGGCTATTCACGGAAAGATTAAATGTTAGCAGATAAGGTATCGATAGTTGATAGAGGCAGATAGCGGTAAGGTTTTGCTGCATTGCGCGGAACCATTCGGATAGCATGAACCACGCAACGTATGCGACAGCGTGCATGCATAGGGCAACGTACCTGATGGCGAGACGAGCTCCTGCGACGGAACATAGCGACTTGAGCAGATGTCTCAAGACAACGCTCGTCCACTATCACTCGGTTCGGTCGGAAACAGTGCGGCGCTCGGGATGCGAAGTAGGTAATGCAATTGCGCCGTGGTTTGCGATAGCAAAGTAGCTAGAAAGGAAGATGAATTGTAAGTGAACAGCGACGCTGCAAATTGTTCTTGAGAGATCGGGAAGCGGGTGTCGTCAGGTTCAGGCGCCACATCCGCCTTCAAGGCTTCAAGCCAGGAGCGAAGGGCTAGCGGAGATGATTGGCAGTCAGGTCCAGTCCACCTCTTTCCGCAGCGGGCGGAAAATTGCAGGACGAAGTAAGGATATATTACGATGATCGGAACGAGACCGAAACGGCAAAGCAAAGAAGCAGGAACAATCTATATAGCGATGGAAAGGGACGACAAAGACGACGAAAAAGAGGGTTGATCTGGCCAAAGACAAAGACAGGACCCTGGTCAGTCGATGTTAAAAACCCGGCCGACGATGATCAAAGTCAGCGAGGAAGTAGGAGGATTGAGTGCAAGAGTAAGAGCCCTAGCCCCAGTCGCGTTAGATGATGACAGCATAGCAAGGCTGCGACGACATGCACCAATCACGTGCATGGCATCTCTAAATCGGGCTAGCGTGTTTGAGCTTTGGCTGGCTGTTGCGTCATGGACGAACTCAATGGGCTGATGCAGCCAATCAGAGTGCTGAGAGCTCAGAATCGAGTGCAAATCGAGGCTAGTGCTTTCCACTTGCCTCTTTGGGACGGCGCTGTGTCTATCATCGTGGCTGTGCTTGCTTGGATTCTTCTCGACGTCGATGGCTGACTCTGGCGTCTGGACATAACATGACTTATTGTTTTGTATTTTCCTACTCAGCACTAGAACTGCTCAAGACGCGTCTCATCAAGCTTGAAGTGGAACTGCGTAGCAACAACTGTAGTGCTGGTACCCGATCGTCATGTTGACCTGATCTATCGCGAGTTGTGTCTATGTCTTCTCTGGTAATTGGCTCTATAGGAGCTACAATGCTGCCTTCAGAAGGTCTGCATTGATAAGATCATAGAGATTGCGCTGCCATCGATTTATATTCATCCCATTGACAGAATACGTAGATTCTCGCTGGTGATGAAATGCCAACAAAGGCATCCATGAATACCCTCGGTTGTCGGAGCATGACAAACCATGACGAACCATCGCCGTCACGTGCATCGCGTCCACTCTTGATGGATGGATGCATCAACCTCAATATCATCAATCAGTAATTGGCAATTATCGGCTACCATCTAGCGTCGAGCTGTAAGTATACATAATGGCACATCTTACAACAGCATCAGACCCAGCTCCTCTCCCCCTCCCCCCCGGCGTCATATCTCGCCAGATAGATCTCTCCGCCTACGGCCACCTCTCCTACCACGTCCTCGAAGCCGGTGCACCCACCGATCCCCTTATCGTCCTGCTCCATGGCTTCCCCGATCTAGCATTCTCATGGCGGAAGGTCATCCTTCCTCTCGCCAATGCAGGTGGAGGTGGCGGTCGTCGCGCATATCATGTCATTGCGCCAGATCAACGAGGCTTCGGACGAACCACCGGCTGGGACTCGCGGCCTTATGAACAGGTCGATCTACACAATTTCGCGACAACAATATACGTGCGCGATGTCATTGCGCTGGTGAATGCATTGGGGTACAGTAAAGTGGAATGCGTCGTAGGCCATGACGCCGGCGCAGTGACTGCAGCTGCTTGCGCCGTTATTAGGCCGGATGTCTTCAAAAGCGTGGCTCTACTCACTCATCCATTCAACGGCATACCGCGCCTGCCGTTTAATACCATCGATACACAGGGCTCCTCGTCTTTTCCGCCGGCTAGTGCGGGTATAGCTAAACCTAGCATCAACGATAAACTCAGGGTTCATAATCGGAAACATTATAAATGGTACTATTCCACCCACGACGCCATTGGGGACATGGCCGGTCCCACTACCGCAGGCGGTCTTCGTGGGTTTCTAAGGGGTTATTTCCATGTGAAATCTGGCTCCTGGAAGGGGAATAAGCCTTATCCGTTGATTAAGAAGGAGGAGAGTAGTAGACAGCTGGAGTGGCCGATGGATGAAGTGGTCAAAATGCCGGAATATTATATCATGCCTCTGGAAGCGACTATGCCGCAGGCTATTGAAAGGCTCATGAAGGAAGAGTCTCCAGATGCGTCAAAGGACTGGCTGTCAGATGAAGATTTGGAAGTTTATGTCAACGAGTACGCACGTACCAGTTTCCAGGGCGGATTGAATTGGTATCGAGTCCAAACAGACGATGGAGGTAAGAAGCCTGAACTAAAGCATGATCTGGATATCTTTGCCGGAAAACGCATCTCAATACCTTGTGCTTTTATTGGTGGTGACAAGGACTGGGGAACGTATCAGCAGCCTGGCGCTATTGAGAGGATGACCGGTGATGAAAAGGAGGTTTGTGATGATTTTCGAATGTTTAGGATGGTGGAGGGTGCTGGGCATTGGATTCCGCAGGAGAAACCGGATGAGGTTGTGCGGGCTATACTGGAGTTTATCGACTTTTGACCTTAGACCTATTTATGTAGACATGGGCGGGCATTGTTGTCTATGCAATGTTTGCTGGATTACGTTGCACCCACTATTTGTGATGGTGCACAGGACAGTCCCAAGAAAGTGCAGAGAATGCTGACCGAGACAATATTCAACATTCAAATCTCTCTTCTCCAGACTCCAGAACCGGAGGCAAAAGACCAGCAATGGCCTATAAATGAGCGCTATCATATATCGAATAGTGAATACTAGTCAATCAAATAAATGAAGGAATATGACCAAAAACAAAACGCCGCAAACACCAATTCCCATACGCCATAGTCAATTCATGAATCAAAACGTAGTTCGAAAGTAGACTGCAAAAGATTGTATAGGGTATTATTTTCGTACGCAGGTCGACGTCGACGTCAACAAGATCAACAAGATATCGATACTCTTTCGGTTTCCCACTTTACGTGGGCTCGGTTTATATCAGCAAGCCCGACAAAAGCATCGTAACGAGCGTTACAAAGCTCATCGGCGCAAAGACCGGCGCCATTAGCGATGGCGGTGCTGCAGATGTCGTTACGTTGACTTCGTAGACATCCGCAAACGCAATGTCGGATGAATTGAAGCAGTTGTCCGGGGTGACTGGTTCGCAGTCCTCGGGGCGCGCGAATTCAATATCGACGCACTATTCACTTGTTAGTTTTCTATCTGTTGGCAGGTGATAGGAAAAGTAAAAGAAAGACGTACATTATACAAAGCAGCACCATGTCTCGCTGTCTCAATGACCTGAATAGTCGCCAAATCACCCGGATTCACCGTCAGTCCAGCCGGCAACGGAACCTGAGGAAGACAGAAGGTGCCCGGGTAAGGGTTCGCGGAGGGACCGATGATCTGGAAGGGAGGGAGCATCGGGTTGCTCATGTTTGGTGGCACGGCGCCGAGACCGAGATTGAAGTAGAAGAAAGCTGTGGCGTGGCCTTGGAACCAGCCTGGTTGAATGGAGATGGCGCCGCCTTGGGTAGGCCATTTTGTGCGGTTGGTGGAGGTTGGCATTCCGCCGCCTATGCGCGAAGGGTTAGCCATCTTCATACACAGTTTTGATTCAGGGTGGGTTGAGAACTTACAAGGATACATCCATTGCATGCCATAGGGGAAAATCGTGGTATCATTCACAAACGCCGCTCCAAGTCCATCGGCTTCCTCCACAGATCCGTTGGTGTGTAAATTGTTGCCTCGATAGCCTGGGTAGACGATGATGGTATGTGCGTTAACCCAGTTCACGCAAGAGAGTATCGTGACCGCCAGGGCCGTCCATTGTGATATTGAGAAGTGCATATTGAAAATCCTTCGCAGCGAAGAATTGGAAATGGTCTAATGTATATTGAACATCGATCTCGGCCGCACCGCCAGAGTATCGATACGTCGAGAACGGCCTCTCGTTCTAAACTCTGAATGCCAGTTGAGATATTTTTGGTATCTCTTCTCGGCACGGTCCTAGTAGTTGGATATATTTATAGAGCAGAGAGGACGTGTCTGGTCTATAAAGCGAGAAAAGATGTTCTGTTCTATCGAGCAAAGAGGGGAAACCAGTCAGAAATACAAGAAATCCCGGCCACAGCGCCTAGGGAATTAGAGCTTCCAGTCAACTCCAAATGTGACAAGAGGTACGGAGTACAGGCAGAACAAAGCACAAAGCCGACCCACAAATCACACGGTGCCTGTTCTTGCGAATCCATAGCTCGCAGATAGAAGTAACTAGGCAAAGCTACACAGGACATGGCTGCATACCGCATCCGATTCGACAGAGGGGCGATGAGGAGCTGCAGCAAGAACATTTTCGCGAGGCAAGCAATTCATGATAGTTTATCACACAGGCGGCCAATCAGCAGGCGGAGCAGTGTCAATCTGCACGGCTGTCACATCCCACGATGCATGAGAAGAAGGGTCTTCAGGATGTGATTTGCTGCGTGGTAGCCGCCCAGTTGAGCACTAACAGAAGACTAAAATCGAATCGTCTCCAATCGACTCCGTTTATCCGTCAGTCCCCGCAGGACGCTAGCCTGAACATGGCACAAGGAAGCCCTAACCCTAGGTCTTAAAACCTTTTGACCATTGCTTTCGCCACTTCTGGATAATTAATTGCGCCAGAATGCTTATGTGAAGACAAAGAAATACATCAGATACACCAAAGATCAGACAATCCAGACCCCAGAGTCTCACGGTATAGCAGTTCGTTGGATGTATGCTGGGATAACAGCGCCAGAACCAGCTCTCCGATTGGAGGACCTCGTCTCTGGAGGTTGCAGCAGTCTACATAACTACTAGCTTGGTGGTACACTTATGCTTGTTCCGTCTCATTTTGCGGCGCTGTCAAGTCAATTCATTATTCTTGACTTTGCTCGCCCGCTGTTAATGTATGTTTGTAGGTTAGTGCTCGGGTTCATCCTTTGTGTTGGACGATCTTCACTGCATGGCTCGGGCTGGGGACTCGATGTGATGACTTTGCCAGATGTAGCATGCAATTTGGCGCTTGTGTGACCCCTCTTTCTCTCTTCAATGTTGAATCGCACGGGCAGGAGTTTGTCGAATAGGTATCCAGTTCATATCACTCGGTTCAGTACTCCGTAGAAAGGCACATCGTTCTAGGTCTTAGTGGTTGGAGCACTCGTGCGAACTACGAACTACATCCCGACATCATGACCTTCATACAGAGTATCACATGCCCATTGACTGATCTCTTTCATTCTCTGAAAAGAGATAGATATCCTTGCACATTCAACAGGATTCCACATACATGAATGAATCGACTCTCTCAGTCCGGCGTCATTTGATACACATTGAACAAGTATACGTTGAGCAAATCTCGTATCGGACAGAATGTAGCTCAATAATGAGCCTATATGAAATGGCAGGACCGTTCCTTCATACATTTTCTGTTTCTCTATCATGATCCGGTCTCATAACCCTAATTTGCCGTTTCTGGTCTAGCGTCAGATAGGTAGGTAAGTTGAGACCCACTTCTCATTCGACATTTTCATGAATAAAGTCTAGATCGATATACAATAATAGACAATAGATATACACCTTGATTGATATTATCATTGCATTGGATAAATGTACGTAACTCTTCTCGCTTGGGGCTCGACAAACTAACGCACCATCCAGGTTCTTGCATATCTAAGTATCGACAGTTGATACCTCATGTCTACCTACCACAGTAGATAATTATCAATATGCCAAACGCATCGCGCAAACACAGGAAGAAATTCACTCATTCTCGAAGAATTGAAGTTACAGATGAAGATGGGTGGACTCATGTATCAAACACCCACTCAGTACCGAGACCATCGACAACCAGGGCGAGGAAGATAATGACAGATGGCGCAGCGGATGATGAAGATGCACCCGACAATAATGACAAGCGTACCACGACACGGATTTTATTAGCACCATCAGAACCGCCACCAAGGCTAACACTGGTCGAACTCCGGAAACAACTCAAGACCCATCTCGAAACGTGGGAGTCATCGCCGACATGGCAACAACTCAAAAATGCATTACAAAAGGATATTCTTTCGAGTCAAAGTCAGCCTGCGATTGAAAGTGTAGTCTGCATCGGTCTTGGGTCACCAAGTGGCTTTGTGCAGGGGGGATGGGTTGATCGGAGGAGTGTGGCGATGTATCAACTTGCTGCTTTGACGACGATGATTGATTGTGTCAAACAGCATCATGCTACTTCTACCCAGAAGGACTCGGCAGAAATCAAAATCATCGCCCAAGATCCAGTCTTCAATACCCTCGATATTGAGCTACTCTCTTCCCTTAGCATTACAGCCGTCGATACACCCGAGGGCTTCAACGCCGTAACCGACAAAACATTCCTCTTTGCACCGGGAGCTGAAAGGAGGCATTTGAAGCTGATGTTGCCGTCTAATCCAGTCATGGTATTTGGGGGTCCGTTGGAGGAAGCGCCTTCATTGACGGCTCGCGGGTTTGATGACGACGACGATGTCGACGAAAGAGATGATGGGTTGCGATCCCTGACGGCTTATGTGGCTCAGACGCGGTCTGTCAAGGTACAAGAGTTCGAGGCGAGGCCGGAATCGTTTTGGAGAATGAGGATTTATTGGCGTGAAGAGAAGTGATTGGGACGCCGTTTCGTTTTTGGCCTTGTGCAAAAAGTTGAGATTATGTACAATAAATTACTGGAGCACAGTTTTTTACACGGCGTCTTGGGCATTGTAACTGGTTTTTGATTCGGCGGGTATATTTTTACGTGTGTCAATTTTTTGAGTACTTGGGAAGGACTATATTTCACTTTCTCTAGAGGAAGTTGTTCATAGACCACCCTCTGTACTAGCCAAAGAAATTTTACACCGGACGAGGGTGATACTCACCGCGAGGAATCTGGGGCAAATATGGGCCCATATAAACTTCAATATTTAGCAACCCGCCACACCAGTCAGATATAAACCAAACACCATCAGCGCGGAAGAGTTTCCTTGGGCGAGTACACGACACGGAGGCCAAAACGCCTACGTCTTCCCAGCAACACTAGCCGAACAATCCAGTACGTGTGCATCGTTTGACAGGGGTTCAATATGCTTACTTTACACCTGATAGTCGTAAATGCTCAAGGACGAGCTCTCAATACGGGCTATAACGCTTCTAATGTGGATTTTGATGGCTGGTTTAGAATCACATTTGCATCACCAGCCTCGTGGGCTCCCGTATCTAACTAATCAAGGTACTTCTTTCAACTGACTATCTCCATAGCCCCTTCGGCAAATATTGCACTGCTCTATTTGCAAATCCACAAGATAAGTCTGTCTGCAACACACAACCGAAACAGACCCTTTTCGGAACTGCAGGCATCAACATTGCAGATTTCGCATATCAAGTCGACAGAACTGGACCAGTTCCTTATGCGTTCAGGCATATGGCTGGTGTGAACAAGGGACAGATTACGAAGCGGGGCCAAGACTTTGATGTTTCAAGTATCGTTGAGGCAATTGAGGAGAATGAGACTAAGTGAAAGCAGTCACTGCGATGGAACCACTGTCAGTTCACTATGTGGGATCTGCAGTTTATGAGTTTCGGATTCTCAGATATGGAACATCATCCAGCCACGGAATGATTTTGATTGATGATGATGGAAATCTTTTATTGGGTTTAAGTTGCAATTTACGAGTATACTCTTCTCATCTGGCATGCGATGCGTTGGTTCGTTTAGTCATAGCTATAACTAGAGTGAATGTATGTTTAACGATTAGTCTTTTCAATGCTCACATTAGTCCTCAACAGCGATCAGAGATGTTCAGCAGCAAAAGATGCCATCCCAAATTAGAAAGAATTTATCCTCAGAGATGATGTGCAAATAATCATCGTAGATCTCCTCAACATCCAGTCGAGGATCTACATCTGCGTAGGGCTAGGGCTAGGGCTAGGGTTAATTAGTAGGGCTAGTCTCATGTTCGTGATTCCTTCAGAAACAAACTCGCAATTCTTTCCTCCATACCCGTCTAGTTCTTTCATCGCCTGTATTGCAATGTTTCGGTCTACAATCGCTAGCTGCACTTCGGCGAGGGGCTCAAAATTTCAAGCACTCCTAATCAGTAGCATTGCGAAGTGCAATGGTTGGTTGATTGCTATCATCAACTATTGCCCATTAGAGCTGGCTAGTTTCAATGCCGCTGTGCAGAATTGCCGCCCATGTTATTTAGTATGATTCTTCACTGACTCCTTTAATGTTGATACTGGTAATCGATGGGCCACCAAGAAATCCTAGTCAAACTGACATGGAATACAATGGACACGGAAAGGCAGGCTCAACGAGCAACAGCGGAAGATCTCAAACAAAAGATAAATAACAATTCAGTGACACATCAAGATCCGGATTTTTAGAAACACAAGTCTCTGTGGCGAAGCAACACCCTCGTGGAGATCTGACCCTCGTCACGTCCGATAGAAGAAGCAGAAAGTGCAGAATAGAACATAGCGAGGACTGGCAAAAATACTAGGAGGAAAAGCTCAGGTTAAGGTGCGATCATGCAGAACTACTATGCATACAGTTGGTACACAAGTGGAAGCTCATATGAAAGTTGATTTCCCTGTAAATTACACCCTGCGTTTAGGTTGTGAACATTTATTTTGTTTCAAGTCCCTCCAATGTGCAATCCATCACGTGTTAGACGGGTATATCCCCAGTAGCAAATAAACATTCACCACCAGTTGATAGGCTGGGATATTGCCTGAGCCACAAAGCAATTTCACCATGGTCTTCTTCCTCCGCGTAGGTTGCCGCTCTTTCGCAAACAACACTCAGATCTTCGCAACCATCATAATGGTTCAAGAGTAGTTGCAGCATATCATCCTTCCTATGCTCTGCAGCACCGTCAATTGCTGTTCTGCCATTTTCCAGGGCGCCAGGTGCAGCAACATGAGCACGATGTTCAAGAAGATCAACGGCAATGTCTACATAGCCTCTGATTGCAGCTGCTTGAAGTGCAGTCACACCGCCATTATTGGCTGGAGGTGCGTTCACTTCAGCACCATGTTCGAGAAGTAGTAGTACGAGATTTCTGTTTCCGTTTTGTGCAGCTGCTTGAAGTGCAGTAGCTCCACCACGTTCGGCTGGAAGTGCATTGATATCGGCACCTTTTTCCAATAAGAAATGCACGAATTCATTTTCCTCGTTTCTGATTGCTTCTTGGAGGGGAGTTCCTATAAATCTGCCGGCTGGTACCTGAATTTCGGCACCTTTCTCCATGAGAAATTTTGCCAATTCAATCCTGTTGCACTGTACAACTCTCTGTAGAAGTGTATAACCCTCCGAAGGATGTCTGGTATTGATATCGGCCCCGGCCTCCAGTAATATTTTGATTATCTCCTTCACATCCTCAGAGTTTCCATGTAAACAATCCTGATTCTGCAGAAACTCATTCCATGCATTCGCAACCTGGGCCACGTACGAACTCTTGGGTAGTTTGGACATAACCCTGAGGATTCTTGCTGTTATCGTCAAGACATAGTCATCTTGTAAACGATATAATGCCGTGACTAGAACTATCTGATCTAAATGAAAGGGATTCGCCTTTGCGTACTCCTCGATGAGCCTGTCGATGACTTCGTCAGAAGACCCTCGATTTAAAGCCAGACAGAGAGCATCATCAGTTGGATATTTTGCAAAGGAGCAATGAAGACTCGCGCCTCTTTCAAGAAGTAAATTGAGCATAGCGATATCATCATTGTTGATTGAACAGGCTAAGGGAGTCATATCTTCGATTTCCTCCACGTCGTAATAATCGTTGATATCAGCGCCATTATCCAAGAGATAACGCACACCATCAATCCAGCCTATGTCTGCTGATGCTATATTGGCGGCATGTAATCATCATCCTCCTGTAAGTTGATCGGTGCGCCACATTTGACAAGTAACTCGAGCATCGGTAAATTTTTGTGCGTTATCGAAGCCAGAATCGCTCTTATACCGGTTGTTTCCTTGTTGATGTCTCCTCCCCAACGCATGAGATCATTGATGAGGTTTAAATCCCCGATTTTTGCTGCCGCTTCTATAGCTGTAAGGCCCTCTTCGGGGGCCGGAGGTGCATTTATATTGGCACCTAAGATACACAAGAAACCTGCCATCAAAGGATGGCCCATTTGAATAGCTGCCTGAAGCGCAGTCAACCCCTTTGCATATCCTGGTGGAGCATTCATGTCTGCGCCTCGCGTCAGAAGTTCCTGTGCAATTTGAATGTTCCCACTCTCGGCTGCGGCCTGTAAAGCCGTGCGACCGTTAACCTCTCCAGGAGAAGCGTTCACATCAGCTCGATAATCCAACAATATCCGAGTTATTTCTATATTGTCATGGCGGATGGACAGCTGAAGCGGCGTATCGCCCCTATTTGCAAGCGCTCTCAAGTTGGGATTTGCCCCGTGCAAAAGAAGTAGGCGAGAAAGATTGATGTTTCCGTTGTGAACGCTATGTTGGAGTGCCGTTAGATAATCATACTGCGTCCCATCGCAATTGGGGCAGTTATCAATCCGAGAAAAATAATGATGATACCGAGCAAACAAATGCTGCCTCTCATCATCGCTCAAATCAATTTGAGAAAGAAGAGAGAGATTGCTTTCCGCTTTATAACTGAGCAATAACTCCGCCAAAGGGACATAATTTTTGGCGCAAGCAATTTGAAGTGGCGTTTTCAGGCCCCAAGAGGTTCCCATTTTGTTATCGAGCAGAAACTCCTTATGTTCTGGCAATTGATACTGAGTACCAAATGGTGCGTTAATATCTGCCCCGCACCAAATGAGAAATTCAGCCACCTCCAGATGTCCTGCCCATACCGCCGCTTGCAAGGCCGTCCCAAAGTAATCTTCCACATAGCAGCTGACTCTAGCGCCATGTTTTAAGAGAATATTGACGGCGTCAAGGCTGCCCGACTTCGCAGCATCGATGAGCGGATAACCCTTGGGCCTGCCAACAATAAAGCACTCTGGATGTGCCCCAAACGTGAGGAGAGTTTGCAAAACTTCCATACTTCCTGTATCCCATGGTAGCTTCTGATCTGAAAATGCATATGGGTCCCGGTCCAGAATTTGAGGCGAAAATCCTGCTGTACAAAGGAGCTCAACCATGCGGCTGTCTCTGTTGCTGACCGCTATCGACATGCATTTCTCCTGTTGCGTGTAACTGCAAGTTGGCATATAGTGCCTGCGGCGATGATTTGTCAAGTGAAGTATGTCAGGGTGTCCCTCCAGAATACGTTTTGCCAAATTCACATTTCCACCAGTCACGACTGCGGGAAATATCTTCCTGATAAAAGTTTTTATTTTTGGGGTCTTATAGCCAAGAAGTCCAGAAAGAAGAGAGTCGCTAAGATTCATTGACAACCACTCAATCCCTCTTTGTATTTGACGGGTAGATAGTACGTCCTCGTTTGTCATGACGATGAAATATCGTAAAAACTCTTGTACGGCGTGTATGGCAGATTTCTCTTGTGAACGGGGCAAAAACTCCACGTTGTTGCTAGTGTCGACTGGTGGAAAGTAGGAAGTCAACGATCTTGTTCGTTCGAAGAAGGAAGATAGCGATTTTACGATGTGCACTTCATTTCCCACAGCCATTTGCAGCAACCTAGCTCCCAATGGTGAGCTATCGCGGATACTAAGCTGACTGCCTGACTGGTCAAGCTTATTGAAAGCCCGGAAAGCATCAGATTTGAAGAATTGAGGATTCTCATACATAAGCGTCAGAATCTGCCCTTGTAATTGAACACTTGGGAGATTGCTCAAGCACACTTTTCGAAGAGGGACCGATGCAGAAATTACTTCTGCTCCTGGAGTGAAAACCTCCACGCCTTCCGGTGTGGGAATATCCTCCAACAACCGCAAGCGACTTGTATGTGTGACATTTCGGGCGATTTCTTTTTCGATTTCCAGTCGTGTCCTTTTTCTTCCGTGTATATTGAATTCTGAAGCCTTACCCTCTTCTAACTTTCGTTTCCTTGTTTTCTGGTCCACATAGGCCCAGACGTTGCTGTTGGCATTCTTCTTTATACCCCAAGCCTCGAATTTCGTAGTATACTGGCTCTCGCTATCAGAAAATCAGCTTCAAAGCATCATACGGGTTATGTGAAGTCATCAGTACGTTGCCTGAAATCCGTGTCTCTCCTCCATAATCTGCATTGTTTTCTTCAACGTTCCCTCGGGCTTGGGAGCGCAATAAAGAGCGATGATTTCGTCCCTGTGTAGTTCCCATATCTCCTCTGCAATGCGAGGTGCCGTTTTTCGAGATGCCATTTTTCAACAACAAAAAGGAGGTCCGTTGTATCAATTAGAGGAAGCGATGAGAGAGAGAAGAGCTTTGAAGTTGAGATTCGATCAACTAAAATGGCCTTCGCCATGATCACCTATTTATACCCAGTCAGTGACTCAGTGATGGTAGTTGCGGTCTACAACGACGGGCGCGGAGAGGAAAGAGCATATTCCAAAATCCGATTCAGCCTTGCTAACTCCTATTGGTCAGTACCGGAATCCGAAAGGTCTTGCACTTTTCTTTTTTCACGGATCTAAAAAGCATGGCTTGCAATTCGTTGCAAGAAATTGGGACTAGAACATCAGAAACTCACGGCCTTGCCAAAATCTCATTTCAGGGGTCGGACACGTCAGTCATGACAGGGATAGCTAGGCTTTTGGCCTGGTCGCAAAACCGAATTTTGAGTACGTACCAATTAGGTATCAAGTATTAACTATGGTCCTAATTCAAAATATGCAGGTAGTACTGGAAAATTCCAAAATTCGATTCTGTGTCCAAAATCCGATTTTGCATGGACCTGTCGAGACGGCGTCTTTCATCAAAGTTGGTTGTATGATGCCAAATTAGCCAACTGGACCAAGGAGCAGTCATCGTACTGGAGAATCTCGTATAACGAATTTTTCTTTTGGCAAAGTTGATTGTGAACTGTTGACAGGGGGATGCGGAATTCTTGTCATATAGGGCAGGGCTACTTACCCCTGAACCCTAAATTCTCGGAAATGGGACGAGGCTTGACGATCGAAAATGAATGTTCAGAGCTTGACTCTATCTTCTCCTTCGAGGGCAGAACCGTAATACGGGGTTTTCATCAAGATTGTCGATGAAATAGCTAAGAATAACGATTCATTATCATTGGTCCGAGGTCCAGTAAAACATACATCTGACATCGTCCGGCCATGACAAAGCCCATCCCATATATTCATAAAACCCATGACTATCCCAACACAGTCGTTCCATTCCCTCAAGGCTCAAAGAATATGCATCAAACAGTCAAGACGCGTCGCGCAAACCAAAGGAGAGAACGCTGTTTGTACACATGAAGAACCCAGACGCTGGACGTGATAATATATATACCCATTATGAATCAATTGCAAAACTCCCCCATTCGCAGAATGTGCCCTTATGAACCGATAACGCCAGATGAAGAAGATAAAAAATAACGAGACTATACAGTCTTACCATCACAGTCGGGGATTTTCAAGCCCGACTTGAGTTTGCGCGCAGAGTCCATCAGACCCCATTTATCCTCCCAAGCTTGGTCGGGAGTATCGTAAATGACTTTCCAAGGTTCATCAAATGCCTCGAACCTATTGACGCGTTAGTGACATATCATTCCAATAGACGGGGGAAAAGCTTACCAGAAATACTTCGTCCCGTTGGTCAACGCTTGACAGACCCAGTCGGACAAGAATTGATTCATCTCGTCAATGCCAGCAACAGACCCAGATGTACTATCCGTGCAGTTGACTGCACCGCAATCATTGCCGCCTGCGCTCGGCCAGCCAACCTCGGAAATGATTGCTTCCTTGCTCGTGCCGCGCGTTAAAGAGACATCGTGAGTATTGAAGAAGTCGACTGTCCACGACGCTGCTTGGTCGACAGAAACACCACCAAAGAATGGATGCACGTTGGCCATGACCATGTCCGAAGCAGCCAGCAAGTCGGCTGTCCAGTTATCGCCCAGATCCGATGTGGCCACGGGTACTTTCAACCCTTTTGCTTTCAAGTTCGACCGTACGTCATCCATATACGTAATAAGAGCTTTTTGGGCAGTTGTCTGATCCGAGAATCCTCCAGAATACAGAACTTCGTTGCCGACAATAACACCTTCGATGATACTCGTATCATTCATGTCGTCTATAACGTCGTAGAGTATCTGGATTTGTCGCTTTGTCGTTGTCTCGTTCGAGTTGACCCATACCCCCAGCCATAGTTTCATGTCCGTCAATTCCAAGTTGTCAATAGCGTGGAGCACCATTTGCGTCTGGTTGCAGTCTGTACCATAGACTCGCACGGTATTGGTCAATTGCGAAAGTACAGCCATATCACGCGTCACGTTGTTCTGACTCGGCGGATATGTCAAACACAAGGGATACTGAACGCCCCATGATGTGTAATCCATGCCATGAAAAACCCGATGCAGGTCCGTATTGTTCATGAGTTTCACAATTTCAGGCGAGTCCTTATTTAAATCGCCGTTTGTAGCTAAATCTCCAGCGGCCGTGTTGATGTTGGTGCCAGGATCACTGCTGCTGCTACCACCTTTGTTCGAATCACTCGCAGCAGCACTATGTTTCTGACTACCAAGAATCCCTCCGACGATTGCTCCGACAATAATGGCGACAATAACAAATCCTACCAAGATAGTGAGCAGCCATCTCTTTCGTTTCTTTGCTGCGGCGATATCAGCCTGACGAGTAAGAAAAGCATCCTTTTCATAAGGCGTCTGGCCAGCGCGGCCGGCACCGGTAGGGACAGATTCGTAAGTCGTTGGACCGCCACGGAGACTATTGACGGCAGAGAAAACACCTCCAGCAGCTGCACCGCCTGCAGCACCAGCAGCCAGTCCCTGGTCGGACTTTTTACCAAACCACGATCGTCTTTGTTGTTGTGGGGGTATGTTCATGATATCATCATCGCCGTCGTCGGCAATATCGTTGGGATTGATCGTAGTAGGATCATGGCTGTTGTACGAATGATATGGTCCGTCGTATAAGCCGCCGCTCGGGTAGCGGGGGTACAGCTCTCCGACGCTAATTTGCGATGGATTCGAGATTGATAAGCTGGGTGTTCCCACTTGTGGAGGGGTGCTCGCTGCAAGGGCCGTTCCACCCAGCGGCAGGCCGGTCGAATACTGTGCTCCGGATGGGTCTATCTGGCTATGTCGACTGTTGGTCGCTCCATATGGAACATCCGAATAGTTTCTATCCGAGGGGCCGTCATAGTATCCATGTCCCTGTTGTCCCTGTCCTATTGACCGTACGGCTTCTAGACCACTTTCTCGTTGATTCCGACTTGCGACGTCGTACGCAATACCACTGATCCCACCCCCGGCAGCAGCCGCACTCATATTATCCGCGCCCGGAGTAGCCGTAGTATTCGTGCGCAACGAGGTCGAGCGATCAATCTGCGGTCTGTTGTTGTCCGTCAGTCCTGGCGGTGAGCCCATGATGCGATGCTGAGGCGGTTCAGGCGGTATGCCTCTGTTGATGTTGCCGGATTGTGGTTGTGCTGCTCTGTCGAAGCCTCTATCTCCTTGACGACCAGACGGATGATTGCGGAAGCTGTGTGAGGCGTGTAAATCTGATACTGGCGAGATCTGACTTGACGTACTCTGGACAGCCGACATGATAGGCGAGATATCACCGCGGGGGTGCGAAGAGCCGGGTTGTCGTGACATGTTTACTTGTGAATAGTAGCCGCAACGATAATTCCAGTGGTCCCTTCTGTATTAATATCTTGATGACGTCGATCGAGACGGAAATAGGGAATCAAGCGTCGGAATGCGCAACAGCCTGCACCCCGGGTCTGTCACGATGAGTTAAAGCAGCCCAGGAATGTAGCGCATCGACTCTTTTCGTCCGATCGATAGTGGGCCGCTCTCCTTGCATGTGTAAACACAGTCCGAACCCAAAGTCGTAAATAGACAAAACGGCGACGTCGTGATGTCGATGTAGATGAACTGCAAAATAAGAAACAAGCAAAGTAATACTGGACAGGACAGGAGTGATCAGGAAGAAGGAAGATGTACGTACAAAGCGACCAAGGAAGTAACTAACAGACGACGAAAGAAGGTTGCCGTGACAGCAGGAGCGTCCAATTGGGGACTAGCGTCAACCAGCTGAAACCGGCTGCTTTTTAGTTTTTACTAACTATGTACTCCATACATACTACATAGTAAGCCCTGAGGCTGTGAGAGGGGCGGAGACGGTCTTTCGCTTAGACAAAGTTAAATGACTCACCAGAGGTGAGACAAGTCTTACTCAGTTAGGACTCTCATACGGTACTTATACATATAATTCATCTGAGGTTCTTCTGGTATGTTTCTGAAATGTACTCTCGTAGATGTGGCTGTTTATATCGTGGTATCGATTGTTTATCGAATGTTGATGGTCCCACTGAGCCCACTCCAAGCCAAGGCAGGTCGATCACCCTAGTCCTTTTTGGTATCCAGTTCATACTTCTTAGCAATTCTGTTTTCAACAAACATACACTCATGGCTCTGTCGCTTGAATGTACACTCGAAATGATCAAACACAGCTCGACTGATCTGGCATGTACATGGACATACACGTGGCTTGTTCGAGCGCACCAATGCTCGCCCGCTTGCGGATGATCGGATCAAACCATACGGTGCAAGACTACTTACAAACTTGTCTTTGTGCTGGGCCCGACCAGAACGACAAGTTTCTTGAAGCTCATGTGCCATGTACATTGTAAGTTAACAGTCAAGCCCAGCCCATCAGTGGCTTAGGTAATCTGGTGTGCCTGTCCTCTACTCAACTAACCCCCAATCATCAAACATGAATGTGACCGCGTTCTTACTACGTGCTATGTATGTATGTAACTACTTCAGAGAAAAAGAATAGAGCCAAAAATAGTACTATCTTCGATACACTAACCTTTTTAGGGCTAGCGCATGTATAATGACTTTTTGCCCAATGCGGGAATTTTGTTTCTCGTAATTTTTGGGTTGAAGTAAAGGAGCAAATAGTATAAGTATTGTATGTTCTCTCCTCTCTCTTCATGATAAAACAATTTATCCTCTTTTTGCCATGACCCAATATGCAATTAACCCTATATCCGAATCAAATCCATCCCTAAACACAGCAAAATTCCCCATGATTCCAGCAAAATAAACTATTATGATCCAGTAACCGGCCCACGCAAAGAAAGCAAAGTCTTCTCTTCCCATATTCGTGTCACGTATCCATCTCTTCTCGGTCATGGTTGACGTATAACATGCAATAGAATAGAACGAGAACAAAACAGAACAAGGTGAAAAGAAAAGAAAAGAACAGAACAAAGAAATTGGGGTATATGAAAGCGATAGGGACAGTATGATACAGAAAAGTGACCAACCACAAGTAGAAAGCTTAGCCACACAAGAATTAGAGCTGGACGTCGATTATGCAGCTCGCGGTAAGGACAGGGGTAGAAAAGTAATCTGTACAGTGGTAAGGAAACATACAGAGAAAAAGAAAAGTTAAAAAAGGAGGCTTCGGCTAAGCTAAGCTTCCACCTCCTCTGCTTCGCGTCGGGTTGCTGTCATGGACGAGCCTTCGTTCCTCCTTCGTTGAATTTTGCTGCTGAACTTGCGTTTTCCGATCCGCGTCTCGAAATGTGATGCTATCGACGCTGGTTCTTGGCCAATGGTCAACATTGAGCCACGCATTTTGTTTCGGTAGGCATCCACTATCAGCGTGTTGTCAGTTTGAGACACTACTGCTTGAAGGAAAGGTGGCACTTACGTGATCGCTGCAAGAACAAATGTCGACCAGCGAATACCCTGCTTTGGCTCCAGCTCATGCGATAGCCGAAATCATTTATAATTTTATCTTTCCGGTGTCGACTGCGAGTCAATTGTGGCACAGCGGGAGAGAGACCTTCGATCGTCGGAACATTGATAATGGTTCGACCAACAGTAACGGGGTCGTTGCCATTGTCAAATTCATAAGCGTCGTCATTATCGTCATTATCTTCAGCGTCGTTGTCCTCAAGATACCGACTGTTAGGAACAGTATGGCCCGGAGAGCCTCTCATCTGTATCGGATAATAAGCACGAGGGAATACGGCGTTTGTTAGACGGTATGAGTCGGGAATCTCATTCATGTTGACTTTGTCCAACGTGACCTTAACTCGCGCACGACCTCCACGCTGGTGGTCGTCAACTAAAATGAACTTGCGTCGTTTGCCGGCAGGTAGATTGCCGAACAGAATCTTGTCGCCGGGTTTCCCGGTGGCAGCCTCTGTCTCGTACGAATCGTCTGCATCGTGATTTTGACTGGCTGCTGTAGCCACGGAGTGTCGGCCTATTGTGTCAAATCCACCCCCTTGAAGAGGAGGAGCCATGGACGGTGTACCTAAGCCAGTAGGTGCATGAGCGGTTGCAGGATATGGGAGCATGCCTTGGTAGACCTGTCCAGAACGAAGATCTGGAGTCGGTTCTTGGGCGCCACTAATCGGAGGTTTCGCACTGGTTGGGACGTATGGAGGACGATGAGCACCGTTCGAAAAATCAGTGCTGCCTATAGTTTGGAACAGTTCGCGTTGGGATTAGCCTACGCTGTCGACCCAAGGAAGGCAAGCGATAAACAGGGACGGCGAACAACAAGAAAAGAAAGGGAACCAACAAACACCAGGTATACAAAAAGAGCAACAAGAGAAAAGGCCATCATCAAGCTTCACTCGAGAAGACAAGTTAACGACTCAACAGAATAATACATCCATCATCATACAATCTCCATCATCATACCAAACCGTTCATCTATCGAAAACTTTTCTCCAGCAACATAACGCATACAACACACAAGATACAGTCTATCGCCGAGTGCAGGTGACATACAAGAACAAAGGAATCTTGTTCGGTGTTTAAGAAATCGGTTTAGTATCGGTGGTGGAACATACCGCTAACTTCTTCATTTCCAGCTTGGCCTTCTGCATGGTGGGCGTGGTGTTGCAAGGGTGGCGCTGCCAGCGTTAAGGGAGCGCTTGGAGGACGAGCATTTGGTGCGAGTGTCGTGGTGTTTTGCGTAAGAAGGTGTGGCATCGGTGCGTTTGGTCCGAGTTGGTGGCTTGGTGTCTGGTTCGCTTGTCGTCGACTCATCTTGGCCATGCGTCGAACTCGACGACTTCGCAGCCGAGGATCCTGATTGCTGTTACGCCAGCTGTCCACAGCACGCTGAATCAAGCCTCTCTTTCCTCGTAGAGGAGGATTCAACTCAGCCAATGCCCAGCCAACGGCATTGCATTCAGTCTCGTACACCAGTCGGTTGCCACGGTATTGGTCCTTGCTGCAGCATGCACGGGGATAGACACAGTTCTCTGTCTTGAAATCTGCTGACAAGGCCTCTACATTGACAGACTCGACGTCGCAGCGAATAGTGTACTCCATCTTCACACGATCGCGCGAGTATTCAAAAGCGATCCATTGCACACCGTTGCTGTCTTGGCGAACAAGCTGTGGAGTCGTTGCAGGAATCGGACCGGGTGCTGCATTGGTAGGATTTGCGCCACCCGGATGATTGGTATGCACGTTGTTTGCAGAGAGAGGCTGTACGGGCGTATTAGGTGATGTCAATGTCGGTGCAGGCATTGGTGGTGGCCGTTGACTCTGAATAGGCGTATGCTGCTGTGGTAGAGAATCCACTTTGAGCCGAGGGCTGTGGTTGCTCATTGTCGAATTACTCATGGCAGATGGATGTGTGGATGGAATAGTGTGCTGAATAGGCGCTGTCTGTGGAGGCATCATCAAAGATTGGGTCGTCAAGGGGTGTTGTGGCGCAGGTGGTTGAGGGTTGTAAGATGGATGAACGGGATTGATGGGAGAGTACGGTTGGTAACCGTACATCTGCGATGGAATTTGAGGAGACTGCGCGTATAGGCTTCGTCCATGCTGATCATGTGTCTGCGACGATGCCACCGAAGTAGGAGAGTTTGATTGAGGGGTTGTCTGGTAAATTGGAGGATATGGCCTCTGCATTTGGGCAGTTGCGGCCATAAGATCTGGGGGTCCTTCTCTCAAAGGTTAGCAGTGTACAGATAAAAAGTTCCAAATTCCGACAAGCGATGGTTTTGTGCAATGAATCGACCCCGGGCGCGTGAAGATAATCGGTCCGGGTTCCACAAGTCGTGCTGTCCTACGAATAACAGGGACGGTAAGAAGACTCGCTCCAAACTCACCACTAGATGGGTACTGCGGGGTGGTTACTGCTGGGTATGGATTGGCGTGTGAAGCGTAATAAGGATCCTGTGCCGAGGGGGGATATTGTGGTGGAGGTGGGTGTTGTAGAGACAGGCCGTTCAATCCAGGGGCCGCAGAATATGGGTTTGGTGGAAGTGATCCTCCTGGATGTTGGTGAGGAGAGTCTGGTCGCTGATTGTGTTGGTGTAGAAGGCCTCCTGGGCGGGAATGCTGAAGACTTTGAGGGTGGTTGCTTCCTAGGTGCCGAAGCTATGAACGCTGTCAGCCATCGGTCTCCAATCCGTAAGATCGACAATTAGAGGAAAAAGAGGTAAATTTGACATGGTAAAAAGATCTGAGTAGGTAGATGCAAGTGCAAATACAAAGAAGATCAAGTAGATTGAATGAAGGTGAGAGAATAACATGAAGAAATGCAACGGGGCAGGCGGAGAATTTATTTCTTCAGAAGAAGAAGTCGCGATCATCGTCCACGTGGCTGGCGGATCGGCATGTGACTTGACAGCCAACGTGGAAATTCGGACATCCCTTGCTTCACACATTTTGAACAATATGATAGATTCCATTTTCACTGTATGCTTTAAGCGAGAACAGGCTCGCATGGGACAGCATATGCGAAACCCTCGATAGGTGTGAGCCACTGGGCCATGCCGAGTATCATCGAGACACCCTGCTAGCCACGCAGCAGTGCACGACACCTATCAGCCAGTATTCCGGACTAAGCAGTCCTCCCGTTGCGATATTGTAGTTCGTAGTTGACGGTGGCGCATGTTGGACAAGTTTGAGTCCACGAAGCGCAGCGGTCGCGTACCCAGGCATATCGGGCACGTGTCGACGAGCTTTCGCAGCTGTAAAGCGCAAAGCAAGAGATCACAGCCATGATCATATCGACCAGGCTTGTTGTCGTTTTGTTTGATCTCTGTTCCATCCCGATACAGGCGCATAGACAGTTTGCGACTCAAGTAGAAGCAAGGCACCCCAGTTGGCGCGTAAACATGACCCCATCCGCCCATTCATGTTTCGCATTGTGTTCTCGTCCGGACAAGGAAACAAAGAGAAAGGACAACAATTAACTTGAATGAATTTGCACTTACCGAGTCATCCGAAGGATCATCCTTATACTTGTGCGCGGGTGGAGGACCAAGGTCGGGTTGGACCACAGCAGTCATGGTTGGACCGCGTCCGTCCCAGAGAACACAAAGAATGGAAAGCGAAGGTTGTTTTTATCTGGGATGATACGGATTACACGCGCGACGTACACAGGATAGAATGAACAGGAAGGAAAGCAAATAATAGTAAGAATCGGAAAAATAAAGCGCTATGATCAAGTCGATGAGATCACAGAACGTTTTTTTTTTTTTTTTTTTTTCTTCTGCGACAACAAAGTAAAGGTAAAGAAAGTTGTCCAGGATAAGGTTTCTGGCTGCGTCTTGGGTCGCAAGGTTGACTAGCAAGTTAGAGAAAAGATTTAGCTAACCACTGACCAGGGAAGGAGGGATCAGTAATGTACTAAGTAGGCGTAAGTCGCGGAGCAAATAGGTATATTCCCGTGGAGCTGTGGGTTTGATTTGATTAAAAAACGTCGTTGTGCTAGGCCGAGTAGTGGGAGGGCTGGGCTGGACCTGGAACATGGAAGTTGAGCCCACTATCCAGTGTCCACACTTAAAAAAAGGCTCCCGCTGTGGATTGTGGATAATCCGATCAAAAGCAGCCTGTCAGGTTAGGCGTCCGAGGTGTGGGAATGCCGCGCATTAGGCTGCTGAGGCTTGGTGGGCAGGACGAATAAATCTTGGTAAATCTTGTTTATGAGGAATGCAGAGGACGCGCCACGAGAAAGAGCCAAGCAGTCAGGGAGTGGAAGGAGGGGGGCCGAATAGTATTGAGAAGTATCAACAACAGGAAGAAGAGAAGAGAAAAAGAAAAAGAAAGACGAGCACGAAAGACCGGGCCGTGGAAGGGGGGGTAGTAGCTGGTGGTGCGTTGATTGTAAGAAGTTAGTTGCTAGAATGTTTTGTTTAGGGCGTTCGGCCTTTTCCCAACGGTGGGAGGAAGTCTAGAGATGCAAAAGCGCGAATATTATTGGTTTGGCACGGAGAGCCAGTCCAGATCAAGACAATAGTGGTGATCGAATTGAGTAGAACAAGTATTTCTAATCTGCGTTGGGGTAAGAAAGGGGTCAATCAGGGTGTTTTAATCTATTGTATCAAGATGTACAGAGTTATGAAGCACAAATTAACACATTATTTAGAGTGCAGAGCAGTTACGTGTTGAGATGGTCGAAGAGGGAAGCACCGAAACAACAACACCGACTTGAACTGGAAAAGCGGCAACAGATACGAAACAGGAGATTCTTAGCTGGGATGTCATTGGGCGAGCGCTGGAAATGGCGCTGCACGGCGTGATACTCAATCAAGCATAGTCGGACGTGTCCTGTTCATGTTTCCTTTGACCTAACCCTAAAGCGATATTGGTGTATATACCATAGTAGTCACTGAAAGTCAGAGTAGATATGATGTCTATCTAGTATCTACATAATAGTAGTACGACCTGAAAGATAGCTACCCTTACACTTAACAGCCTTCTTATTGCAACCATGTAGCTAAAAACACTCCGCGCAGTCCGTTCCATCTGATTGACTGAGGCATTTAAACCGTAATTTATGTATGAGTGTACTATATAGTAATGTAAAGGACCTAAATGGCTACAGCCACCGTCAGCCAGGGTAGCTTCAGCGTATCTCGTTGGCTGGTCTAGAGGTACACACTGCATGCGCCTGCACGACGGAGGACGGAAGCATCCTTGAAAATCGGGTTGGTTACGTGAGACTCTTCCCACTGCTCAGCGAGGCAGGACCACCGGACAGAATGGGTTAGGATCATCTTGCTACCAACACGAAAAAGAGAGTAGTGGACGCCATGGACAGAGGACGCTAGAATGATGTGCAGTAGACTGGCAGCCTCGTCGCGCAGTTATGATTTGCTCACGGTGCGTGGAAAAAGTCTCGACCGGACCCTGCATGAGAAATTTGGATTGCCAAGAATAGTACGCGAGTACTTTACTCGTACTTCGGACTAACCAGGAGTTACATCCAAATGAAGGTGAACCTGCAACATCATGTGAACTTCCTGAGTTCCAAGGAATACACGAAAACATTGATACTCTCTCTGTAACTATTGGGAGAAGGAATGAATGGGTTGGGTTGATGGAAATGATTTCCTTACGGGACCTGATCAACGTGTTGTTAATTACACGTAAAATACACATCGTACTAGTGCGTTGTACAGCATAACGTGCCGTGACTGCCATGGACTTGACGGGGCAAAAACGTTGTTGACAGCGGACCGTTATGACTTGTCAGGTTTCTGTACGAAATGGCGTGTACATACGGAGTAGTACTATGTACGGAGTGTCTGTATCGGTGCGTAAGTCGATACGTACACCAGTAATATTACGAATAAGTAAATAGCCCTATTGGCTGGATTGTATCGGACTGTATCCGCTCGTTCCGGCTGCTCTCCACCTGGTGTACTCCATGAAATTAAATGTCGAAGTCAATACGAGAACACCTCCATGATCAGTTTGACACACTTACGGAGTACGGAGTACATACATAATAGTATAGAGTTGAGTTCAGCAACACTTCGACAACACCAACAGGTTCTCGTGAGATGTACGAAGTACGTGTTACCAGATCGGGCTGACCCGCCTCCACGATCTGATGCTCCACTACTATGTATATCCCCGTCAGTCATCCTACCTCATCTCGCTCCGAGTTGCTTTGATATTTAGGCTAATGTTAAGCTGATGTCATTTTGAGAGGACATACGGAATAGTCCACTCACGACCGATCCTACAACAACAGGCTAACAGCAACAATAGCAGGGTATCAGCGGACCGTGGACCCTGACACGGTTCGGCTTGTCGACCCGACAGCGATATCCCAGGAATAAAGGATGGGCAATATACTCCTTTAAGTTTGAGAGTATATTTAAATTATTCAATGTTGGCGATCGTCGCTCAGCGATTCACGATTAACAAGCTGATTGTTCTGACATGCCCTACGGAGCACTACACTGCTATTCAGCCTAGTGTGCGAGAAACTAAATACGAATTGGGCGCGAACTGCGAGAACTCAAAGCCCTAAGCCAGCTAGGAGCCAATCGCGACTAACTATTTCGACCAACAGTCCACCTTCCGTAGCCCCCGGCAAGATTGATGCTCCGTGAGCTAATTTCCGAATACACTCGAAACAGTCTAACGGCCTGGTGGCGTCTGCTTAACCAGCGAAAAGTCGGAGACTCAAAAGTTCGAACTTCGAACTTCCGAAGAAGCTAAGAGCAAAAAAAGATCGTTTATTTCCATTTTTCCAGGGTTGATTGTGGAGACGCGGGCTCGGTCGATCTCTTTCTGTTTCTTGCTCAGGACAATCGAGGAACCTTCGCAGATGTTCGGGTGTATTCAATATTGTATTGAGCTGGTATCGGTACGTAACGAGTAGCGCGAATCATCTCAAACAAAGAATCGTCTCATCAAGCGAAGTACGGACAATGTACACACAACTCTCCGTCTCACTTTTCACTACATACGTACATCCCTTGTACTTTCATGCGACTCGAGTCAGTTCAACCTCACAGACCGAAAGCTTAAATCGTTTCAAAAACCGGAGTGCGTCAACGGTTGAGTTAATTTTGTTATCCAGCTTCAATCTCAACGGCGATGACGACGGCAACGCAACGGCATCGGTAACGGTATCGGCGAGATTTGTTTAGTGACCGAGTAACGAGCCTGTGGGCCGGTTCGGTGTGATAGTGCGAGTAATTGGTTGTATCGAGATCTATTTCACATTTTTCAGCCATGCATCATGACAAGCTATTCATCGTTCCAAAGAAGCACACCCGATCGATAGCATGGCACTCGGAATGACGGACTCTACGGACTACGGATCGATGACACCAGCCTCAAGCGGAAACCAGTCTAGAAAGGCAAAAGAACTAGACTAAAGAGTCTACAACAGCTTTTTGCGAAGTTCTGTCCGATAGGTACGTACACCAAAATCTTAAGCTATCTACCGACTAGGTTAGATCTGGCTGCACACTAAAATACGACCTTGACGCAGACTCAGCTAGACCTTGTGTCATCTGCACCGTGATTGGTGAAGAGATAGCTTGTCTGTACGTCCTACTATCTCCTTCCACTAATCAGTTTCATATCACTTCCTGCTAGCACAGACATGGTTAGACCAGCTGATGTGTCTCTCATTCTCATTGATGAGAGTTTCTATTTTCTTGTATATACGGCAGCTCGCGCACTCTGAAAGCGGATGGTGGATGTATTCAACCGGTTATGCATCTCGCAACTCGACTTCGCTTTTCAGAAGGGCGAATACGATCTATCTCGGTCTCACATCTGAACGAGGAATACGTACGTATTACCCCTACCTAGGTAGAGACGATCGTGGTCCAGCTCCGATCCACGCGGCTTCGGCATGGAATCATTCATGCATTATTTTGAGCACGGAGTATATTGTAATATCTGCTGGGCGGCGTGTACACACCCCAATACAATACAGCGTACAACGATATTACGAGCGCTTTGCTGATTGGTTCGTGTTTAAATTTGGAAATGTATGTTGTAAAGCTGTGTAACTTAATTTTTAGTCAACCACTCAGCGATTCAGTGTATCACAATATGTTAGGATTATGTACTATGTAGTACAGCTGCTGAACTTTTAGTTCTTACACGCCATTCTTGAGTTAACCTGAGATGTTAAAACTGATATGACATGGATAGCTAGATGATAACAAGCTAAATGTACACTCAGCATGACTTTAGTTACTGCGTACGTTACATCTCCTACGCCAGTAACTCGTGGCGCGGCTAAACACTTCTAGCTATGTATTTACATGTGAACATGATGGTACTGATCAACATCACGAGCTTAATTCGATACCCATGGGTATCACGGCACTCGGCAAGGCTTTGATCAAGCTGCAAAGCCCGGGGTTAGACGAATACAGTTATCATGCAAGTGAACTCTGACCCCTCGGGCGGCTATCTTATTGAATGGTAGTAGCGGAGGCTTAACTCGATACAGGCATTGACAGAAGTATCACCCAGCATAGCAGCCTGACTGTCAACTGATTCGACACTGGACAGCCTACAGAAAGTGGCAACGGCAGCAACTTGGGTAGGTGGCACAGTACATACCCGCAAAGCCTAGCTGGGTTGGCAATGCATATGTACGGAATATTCAGCAATTCGGACGTTGATTCGGTGCGGATGTTGTAGCACTGCATGGTATGTGCGCACGTATTTGTAATGTATGTAGATAGTACTACATAGTACATACACTCCTCCCACATATGCACACATTCTCGAAAGGATGTGGAAATAAGAATGACAGTCTTAAGTTGTCCCTCCCCTTTCTCAAAATTTCAGGTCTAAGCATTGTAAATACGTACTTGGCAACACCTTCAGTCTTTGAATCTGATTGACCTGGGTCTAGATGTGCAGATGCCTGTCTATGACCCGTGATGGCGCCGCGTTCCTGCGCAGTCAGCGGGCGATTGTGTTGTTGGTTTGGGGGTTTAATCACGTACATCCTAACTACCCTGCTCGCCTTGATCGAGTTTAAAGGAGGGTTTGGGGGGGGGCAAGGAGTCATAATCGATCGCAATATTGAGTTATAGGCTTGGATCAATATGTAACTATATGCTTTGCATGCTGATCAAAGACTTGTCTCGTCTCGTCTTGTGTTGATGATCAACTGTCATGTCATATCATCCATCCATCCATTCTGTTTCTTTATGTTGTAATACGTAACGTCTTTTCTTTTCTTTTTCTCTCAACCGCATCAATTGATGTATGGAGTACAGCCGGAATACTACATCCTCATACTACATACTGTACGTTGACATATATCTCCGAACTCGAGTCCTGCAATGGAGGGTCATTCCTCCGATGCTTAAAGGACCGCCCACTCACTCACTGCAGTCTGAAGTATGCCATCAATCAACAAAAATTAGTAGGCTTTTCGAGTCTCGATCTCGACTAGTCTGATAGAAAGAAAGCCAGACCGTTAAACAATTCGAGGATTAAGGAGAGGGGTACCTACTACCCAAGGTACATCATTCATTAAAAACCATGCTACGTATAAATAGATTGTGCGTAAAAAACGATGAATTAGTGGGAGAAGCGAGCTAGCTCCAGTGGCCTACTATAGTTATTGTGGTATATTAAGCACCATCGTATGTCCGTACGCACTCGCTTAGGTAGAATATACGAACTGACTTGCGAGTTGGACGCCTATCACTTTAGCGAGGCAGACTCATTTTTGGAACTTTGAGGAGACCGGCCACAAGATACGTAATATGAAAATAGCTCAGCCTAGTTCATCAATTAGTAGACTCATGTTATATTCGATATCAACCTTCTGTATATACTATATGCGAAAGGTCGATGGAATTAAGTTTCGGGACGGATCGTTCCTAACCTTCGCATGCCATCCATCGCAAACCACACAGCCCCCATCCAAGGTTGCCTTAGCTTCCTAGATAGCCATACTCTGAGTACATAGTACTAGTAGGGAGGTACCTAAGTGACTCTACGGATAGGTTTGTAGCATAACTAGTTTTCTACCCAGCCAGATACACAACAAGTTCGGTTTCAAGGGAGGCCCCTGAAATTAAATCGTAATGCTTATTGTTCCTGCTCATGCCATGACCTAAACGTCAACTGGTACCGCTGTCGTAACCCTTGCCGTCATGGGTTGTTGACTCCCTGCAGGCAGATGTGTAGGTACGCGGGGTTTATTGACTGGGTATGTTTAGACTATGTAGCTAAGATACAATGCTGACACATTCTGTCTCAGCCAAGTCGAGACAGTGGGATCATGATGATTACATGGAAAGGTAACATGTTATCGTGATGACAGTATGACGACTAGCTAGCTATCTTACAGCTGGACCAGTCCACAGATGAAACAAATTCCATAAAAATACAACATAAGAATTAATAAATGCAAGCACAAATACAATACATATGCAATGCAGATAAACATGTAGATCATTCAAGACCGTCACTTCCTCACCTCTGCCGCAACCTCAGGGGCGACACGGTCCTTGCCTCGCGGTACCGGAAAGTCGTCCTTTACCGGCGCCGGTTCAATAGCTAAGGGAGCAGACTCCTCTTCGTCGTCGTCCTCATCGTCGCTAGAAGAGCTATCAAGCTGGCCATTGCGACGTCGTTCTTCCCGTAGTTTGCGGCGTTCTTCTTGAGCAGCTTTGTAACGAGCATCTATCGTCTGTTAGCATCGCACCGTATACGCACGCTGTAGGGGGTAAACATACCTCGAATTTCTTGCGTTTTTACCGCATAAGCTTGTATCTCCTCCTTTGTTAACACCCGGAGAACAATGACATATTCAGCCCGTTCCTCAAACCGCTCGTGACCTACTTCAAGCGCAGCTGGGTTGACAAGCCGTCGGTCGATCTTTGTCCATCGAGCCCCCGGCGGAATGCCGTTCTTCTGGGCGTCTTTGAGAGGTGCTACGCCTTCTCGAATATGGGTTTCATCTTCGGGAAATTTCTCTCGAGGAGCCTTGAGAATACCCTTAGGCGGTGCTTCCGGCTCTTTTGCCGCCGGAGGTTCGACAGCTACTGGCTTTCGAGGACGTTCAACACTTTCATCATCCACAGATCGTCTACTACCATCGTCCTTTCGCACGGAAAGCAAGTTGTCAGAGTCTTGCTTGCTGCGTCGATCACGAGCTCCCTCGGAACTGCTTGAATCGTGCTTCTTTCGCGAGCTCGACTTCTCACGTCGCCGTCGTCGTGAATGTCCTTCAGAGCTAGAATCTTCCGAGTCTGACGATGATCCAGGGCGCTGAGACCGATCCCTGTGATGCCGACGACGACGACGGACTCGCTCATCCCCCGAGACTGTTTCCTTCTCTCGCTCTCGACCCTTATAATAATCCTCATCACGATCGTCGTGCCCAACATCTCGTGAGCGGTGTCTCTCTGAGCGACCACTTCGGTCAGCCTCCCTACCGTCATCAGAATAGCCACTAGCCAAACCGAGAGTAGCAAGTCCACCAAGCACTGGGGCCAAATAATCTTCGACGTGCTTTTTACGAGACTCCCGTGGACGAGACTGGCGACGATGACGGCTAGAATGCTTGTGATCATCCGTGAACGACTGATAGCCGTCTTCCCGATCTTGATGGACTACAAGATGTTGTTGGTGCGGATATCTCTGATGATCCCGATAAATTTCGCTATCTGGGAAGTCCCGGCCATTCGTGATACGTAGTCTGTCTTCACCAGGACGCCGTTCGGATCCGCGATGGGACGATGGTAATCTCTTCGATTCTTTATGATGAGCAGGGCGGATCAGGGCCGAGCTGGTAGCCATCATGCTTGTCGGACGCCCAACTCGGCCATGGGTCCGCTGCGAGCTTCTTACAGCTGACTCCTTCTCAAAGTTCTCTCGTGGACTCGTGTACGAATACGCGTCGTAATACTTGGAATCGTCCCACTGTCTGGGATCTCCGTAAGCTTGATAGCGTGACACTCCTGCCGGTCGATAGACATGATAACGGGTCTCGCGAGGTCTATGTTTCTCAATCGACTTTCCGTAGCCGCTATCACTTGTGTAATCCGAACTAAGGACGCGTTTGTGGGACCTGCCGGAAGTGGCTGGAGAGACGTAGCGTTCTGGCTCGTCCCGGAGATGTGATGCACGTGGCGGAAGAGGGCTTGAGGACCTTTCGTATGCGGAGGTGACAACAGGTCCCTTCCGGCTTGACGGGGTTGTTGACGGTGGGATATGCAGGCTTAGCGGACGTCGACTGGAATCGGTGGTGGTCTGACTTCGAGGTCGGATAGCGTAAGATGTTTTCAGCTTCGTGGAATGATTTGCATCTCTGTAGGTTTTGGAGGATATGGGATGAGCTTCTAGACGATCCCCACTATCGACACTGAAGAATCCGCCTCGTCGTTCAGCGACCTTGGGCGACAAATAACCGTCGTAGGCATGGTAGCTCGTTGGCGAGGCGTAAAAGTCCTCAGCAACAGTTCCCGTCGATGCGCGCATGGGATCGACAAGCCGGCGGCTCCCTGGAGAGCTTGAGCGGTATCTTGACGCATGAGTCATGATGGCTGAAGTTGGTAAACAGTAGTTGGTAAACAGTAGTTGGTCCCAAGGTAGTTTTGTGGACGACCGCTGGATGGGATGGAGAACCCCACCACGGACTGGTTTGGGTCCAGATAAAGGCAATCTCTCAATCTGACAGCAGATGAAAGGTCAGTTGGTAAGAAATGCAGAACAAGAATATCGATGAGCAAGGATGGAAGGATGGAAGGAAGGATGGATGAAGGTTATAGAAGGAGCACAGAGAGACAAAAGAAAAAGAGGAAGCCGCCAAAGTGGAAAGTGGAAGGTGTGGAGGGGATGTTTCGGGAAGGTGCGACCGTCTCGGATTACTGGACAGTCAACTTGGGCAAGTACGCCGTGGATTACCTACAAACAAAGCACCAAACTGATCCTTCCTTGAACATCCTTCGCGTTTGTTTCTTTCTCTTCTTCAGTCCCGTACAGGAGTACCTCGATCAAGCAACAACAATTGGGCAGTAACTACTCCGTACGCTCAAACCGAACCGGGGCCGTCTGAATCGAAAGTATCGAATCGCTCTGAGCGACTACGTATGCAGTACCTAGTCTTTGCTAATTCAACGACTAGCGGGGAAGGCAAAATCCTCCTGAGACTGACGACTGCGACGGGGCTGTCAGTGTTATGACGCAGCTGGCACCGGTCGACCCTCTCTGATTTTGCCGGGGCAGTGGCCGATCCATTTCAAAGCGTCCTAGGGGCCCAAGGTCATTCGTATCGCTTACCGTTGCCCAATGCCCACGCAGACAGAGCCTCGAGACTTCAGCTGTGGTGGAGCTTTATTGAGACCGGTGGCGCTTGGCCGCGGTGGGTTTTTTCTCTTCGGCGATTTGAATTTCACTTGGGGAGTGAGACCCAACGGGGCAAACCTACATCGTTGCGGCAGACCGCGAGACGATGCAGCGATTGACTTTCCTTCTCGAGTCCCTGGTTGGGCATCAGCATTGTTGTTCAAACGTGGCCAGTGCTGACGCGATGCCCAGCTTCGTTTCGACACAAGACAACGGTTATGGACCAGTTCGACGGATTTGATGATCGATTGGGTTACTGTCAGGCGAGGGTACGGCAGCCTTGTAATTCGTAAGTGCCCTCTAGCGTATACACAATTGCCGGTTTCAACAACGGTCATCCTTGTCAAGAGGTCTGTGGTTGAAAGAGCGTATGTCACTGCCAGCCTCTTGCTTGTTGGATAATGGACATGGATGACGCGGCCCGCTCTGTCTTGAGCAAACAGGCTTCACAGTGCGGACGGTGTTATCTTGCTGTACATGACTGAATGGAAGTGAAGCGGAAATGTTTACGGCCGAACAGTAGCGGCTCCCGATAAGGCCAGTCTGTATCGAGATTCGTGAATCACATTGAAACATATGGAGCAGGATCAGTCAAGTGACTTCTTTGGATGGCATATCAACACCATCATGAAGCTCAATCCACGGTATTGATTGGATGATATCATGTGCCTTACAATAGGTCAATCAGCTCCTTGGATTGACATGGATCAAGCACGGCGACTTCCCGACGGTTTAGTGGGTCGGAGCCAGCTAATCAACGATGCTTTAGCGATCAACCTCGATCCCTGTCTCCTGTCACCAATCCCACGTTTCAAAACCAACGACAATCAAGTCACGATACAGTCCCGGTCCGGTCTGCTAAGATCTGATTTTCTTCGGTCTTTGACAGTGATGCTGGCGAAGACATTGACAGAGGGCATACTGACAATCGATATACCCCATCCGTCTATCTGCGGACACTTAGTTATATATCCATTTTTGCCCATTCGTACGATGGTGCCCAACAGCCTCACACTACAATGCCGTGCCAGGTGCCTAAATCCTGGCATCACTCTTCAATGCTGGCAAGAGCCGGTGGGGTCTGCGTCATAGGATGTTTCTTTGTCCACTATTCCATACGTTTGCGGGTCAATATGATTGTCAGATGTGGGTGGCTATGCTAGTAATAACTTCCATAGAGCGTGAAGCTACATACATAGTACCTTAAGCATGGGTTGATCCCTTGGGCAGCGCCCCGGTTATTGCTGGGTATGTTGATACCGATGTCGTATCAACAAAAAGGGTCGTTTAATGTAATGTGGTTTGGACCTTAGCCTGGGTTTGACTCACCTTCAAGAACAAAGATGGTAACATCCGAGTCCGCGTGATCACCCAGGTACGTCGTTACGGCTAGTCTTGACTCTCTGATGATTCTATTGACTAATCGCATCCTAGCATTGCTTGAAGCTCTAGGGTTATCGTCCCAAGCCCTTGGAACCTGCAAGGGCAAATCAACATACTACATACTCAAGTCTCGTGTAGCTCGAAGTGCAAGGGAGTCGCCTAGTCGATTGTGAGGCGACTAGTCGGTCTCATTGATGTGACGAAATGCAGAAGTCATGCAGCCTGCAGCAGGCGTTCCTATGCCCGAACATTCGGATCAGACTAAAGCTGACACTGATACGTAGTCTCGAGGCTATCCTACCGAACGAGCACTACTATCTACACCGCAAAAAAACAGAAACTTCTTACGAAAAAGACAATGCGGCTCGAAAACGATCTACAAGAAGCTCCACATTCTTAGAGGCCATGAGGTCCGACCTGTGTGAATTCCAAGCCGGTGCTTAAAAATGGGATTCATTTGGAATATCTGGTTGGTCGTCATCGGACAGCTGGAATGTTCCGGATTGTTACCATCGAGCTCAAAAAACGATATCACCTCTTTATCTCCATTCATTTAAACCATCTACTCCCCAGGCAACAGTCCACGAGTGAGCTGCGCCCACTTATTGGAATTCCTAAAGGAGACCCGACATTGTCGACCGACGGACCGAAACAGTAATGAGGACTCTATCCGTGGCCGATATGCTTCCTTACTGACCCGAAGACCGTGCAATGATCGCAAATGTCTTGAACATAGCCACGGAACCCGACCTAGACGGGTTACATTAATGAAGCAAGAACCATGGAAAGCGATGATATTCCCGGCTTTCAAGAGATCAAATGTTGGCTTTTGGCTTGTTCATAGCTGCTCTGATAACTGACTAGGCGTACCATCGAAGTGGTCTTACCATACTCTCCGTGCCTCACTGTCAAGCTAACTCCGTATAGGAACTGTTTCTATGGATTCCTATCTCACAACCGGGCCCTTGACCTCGTAACGAACCCATTCGGGTCTTTGCCCTCTATGGATCTCTCAGGCGACATTCAGCGCGGAATGCATCCTCGCCGTGAATTGAAGATCTTCTCAGCTGTGCCGTGGTTTGAGGTAGGGCTATGGCTCCAAGTATCGAGAAGCCCTCATGGCAGTGCCATCATGAGTATCGACTACACCAGTCATAGAGATAAAGGGACGAGATTGTCTCACCTCACTGAACCATTATTTTAGAGCACGAATCCCAAGCATTAAAGGAAGAGACAATTTCAGTGCTCATATTTTTATCTTCAAGAACTTGAACGATCCGGTCGAGACACATTCAATCATACATTGAGCACTCAAGATACTAAGCTATCGCTGAAACCGTCTGCTTCATTGGTCAAGAGAACCTAGTATCACGGAGCATCCTGTGCTTAGCATTTCGCAATCCGTTTCTCAATGTCGGTTCGTTCGAATCAAAGCAACATGTGCTGCAGAATGGGACAGTTCGTTCTCGAGGCTTCGGAATATGTGCCAACAGAACACTGGATATGTCATGAGTGCTCGGAAATCTATATTGCGCAAGTCTACGCCAGCTGTACCAATTGTGGGCACGTAAGGTGCACATATTGTCAGACACGAGTATTTTGAGATCAACCACTCGTTGCCTGCCATGTCCATACATCTACTTCGTGCTTGTCGACCTGAATACCTTGCCGTGTCTTGATCATTTGGCTCCTATCTCGAATACTCTCAGCTTAGCGGATTTGACATCTCGTCATACATGCTAAGCTAATCGCTGCCGCATCGACGGCAACAAAACATCACCCAGCATCAATCTTCTCCAACCATGACTCAACAGTATTAGACATCCCAGTTGTCGCTTCCCTAACATTCTCCCTTCGAATTCCGCTTCTTGGATCCCTATCGTTCCGCCCTATAAGTTATTAGATTTGTATTGGAACCTTCACATCCCAGTTGTTGTGACCCTCATGGTGTTTTGTTTTCTTTCAATTTTGGTGCCCTTGAAATGCCTTTCTTCTCGAATTTGATTTAATTCCTCGTCTTCTCGTCCTGCCTCTGGTTTCACACAACTATCTCCTCGGTATTAAACTGGTCGACATTATGTAGTCACAATTTGCTTTGCCTTCCCTATTTCTTCATTGCATTTTTGGTCTCGCATTATTCACTTCGCTTCATTTACCTAGACTCTCGGAATTTAATCTATGGACACAAGTACGCCTTCATCCTATTAGCTCATGACAAAACAATCATAAAATTACACTCTTCTCTCCTTCTCCTCCTCCTCCAATGCCCTCTGCACCCACGATACCTTCTTCTGCTCTCTCCGTGTTGCATTCTCACTCGTCGGAACTGGAGTTGCCTGCGCCCCTCTCCGGGCGGTATTGATTGAGTATACGCAATAGGAGCATAGTATAACCGCCATTGAGAACGCTGCAATTGGGGCGTTAAGGGACTGGTTGTATTTTTTTTAGCACGTAGTTTTGCTTTATTTGTTGTCGTCTCGATCAGAGTCGATACAACTTTGGGGACAAGATGAATGGGCGCTTTACGTACCCCTGGCGGGCGACCGAGTGACCCTTTTGTCATGTTATGGTTTATCTTTTGTGCTCCAAATAGTCAAAGGGTTTTGGAGTTGCATATTGGACGACGTTGTCGAGGTGATGAGGTTGAGGTGTCTAGGCATCAGATGGTGAATCATGGACGCAGAGTGCAAACAAGACAAACGCTTACATAGGCTCTACATAGCCCTATGCTCGCAAGTCACCAGCAATTTTGACTTCTCTACCAGTCTACATATCATACTGAATTCATAAGTAATTGGACAGATTGATTGTCTATCTGCTTTGCGTTTCATTCCCATCCTCGCTTTTCTGATGCGTTACAGCGGGTTGCTGGTGGTCACTATGTACACCTTCAGCTTCAAATATTATGCCTGCTTCTCGTTTCAGACGCTCCACCACGGGGCCCATCGGATATGCACTAATAGTGCTACTGTGGTCTACACATGGCGCTACTTTAAGCGGTAGCAGCCAATCCCAAAGTGTATGGCCCATGACCTGTTTTAGGTTTTGGATCGGGTCGCCCAAGTCGAAAGGGTTTTCGCCGGGTTGTGTGCGAAGGATCGCAAACATCCGTATGTTTTCTGCCGGTTGATTAGTTTTATATGTATTGTTCATCGTGGTGCTCGTTACGCCATTGGATGCTGTGGATTGAGGGTCTGCCTCGGTAGCAGGTGTTATAGGGGATTGAGTCGGAAATGTCACGGTGGGAAAAGTTAGAGCCCACTGGCCGTTTTGTCGACTTTTCATGCGTTGATATTGTTGTGGACTGATATATATAGCAAGCATCCACACCTTGGATCGCTTACTAAGATTTTCGATTGTCGTGGTATTTACGGAGGCGAGTTGCAGCGTTGTCCCGCTCATACCTCCAGAAAAGAGCAGGAACAAAGCGGCTCTAATCACAAATTAGTATCTTGATCGACCACTGGACAGCTTCTAGGTCTACTTACAACCCTAAAGCGACGGCCCAGTGAGCATTCGTTCTGCCAGTCTGCGAGACAATGTTAGTATTGTGCGGTACCAGCCAACAAGAGACACTTACATCGGCGCGATGCTCAGCAACAAAAATAGCAAGTACAATCAAACAAAAGCAGGTGAAGAACGCGGTATATACAACGAATTGCAGAAAGAACTTATACGAGCTCTCGGAAACAACTCCGCCCACCCACGGACAGAAATGATCGAGTTTCCGCACACAGCGATCGGAGTCGCGGTTATGATGCGATCTATCCGTCTTGAACTGGCAGCACGTGGAGCAGTACGCTGGTCGTCCATCATCTTGACAAACGTAGATATCCTTCATCCAGAATTCCTCTTGGCCAGTCTCGTCGAGCGGAAATGCGACTCCGCCGGTCTGCCGAGCAATATCACCAGACTCGGCAGTAGTCCGGCGCACTTTTTCGATACTTCCAGTCGTAGTCCCGTTTCTATGATCTGTCTTCGATTTTTCGGCTTTCCTGCGCCTCTTTGATAACCAGCTTTCATGCTCTATCTCGGTAGGCACCCAGTCCACTCCTCTCGGTAGATAGTCCGGATTGAATGCGACGACAAGATAAAGTCGGATGTATGTGACTATTGCAGGAAAGAGCAGGACGTAGAAAACTACAATGATGGCGATGCCGGCGCCTACCCGTGGTTCGCGGTCGTAATGGTGTGCTCGCGGGTTTAACAAGTAGTCAACTAAATTATATATTCATTAGAATAACCGACAGATAAAACGAGTCTGAGCTATAAGTGCTGTGGTGCCGCTTACTGCAGAGAGGTTTCGTAACAGCATAGCATGCATAACCAAACGTTCCCATTATAACCCATGGAATGACTCTAGATACGTATCGGTTCGCATCCCTCTCATCGCATAGTACCGGCGCACCTCGAGAATTTCGAGGAGGCATATTGCGTCGGCGTCTGCGTCGTTAGATCCGAACGGTCCCAGAGAGCTGTCAGTTTGGTTTCTCCATCCGGTCGTTCCGTTGAAACCGTATTATAAGTAGAATGATGAGTATAAGCGATTGGAGGTAATTATTAGCGGAAAAAGCGATTAAACATAATGAATGGACGGTATTTCGGCTTCGATGGCCGTGTTGAGTGCAGCACAAGAAGGTCGTCGTGTTCGTCACTGCGCCGCGCTGCTTCGACGAAATCAAGGAAATCCGGAAATAGGTACTACCCTACCTAAGCTGATAGCAAGTCACGTGGTGATAAGAACATTGGTGCCAGGAAGATCTATGCAATATCCTGTATGATGGACCGAGGATATTGATGCCAGTCTTTTGTGTCTTGTCACTAGGTCTTACAGAGGACGGGCACGTTGTTAGTTAGTTATTATATTCACGATTCAAAAAACATCGAGGCAGTTCAATAATGTGCTTAACGTCCTCGTGGTATCACATATTTCACAAAGAAGTACAAAGCGCTGGCCCTAAATTGAAGAAGTATATTGTCATAATCATACCATAGAATTGAGTTGGTAACTGACTCTGCTTTCGATCAATGACCCCTTGATGTCTTTAACACTAATGCTTTTTCCTGCCACCAATACCTAGTCGGCCGAGATGACTGAGACTAGACCTACTCTTATTTGTCGGAGTAGACCGGCCATCTCGTGCCGCACCGTCCGAGGGGCGACCAGATATCCCAAGTCCTGAATTGCCGAATCCGCTTCTTGGAACGTCAGGAAGCACTTTGTCTCTACCGCCTTGATGATCAGTTGCGGCAGCTACCGACAGTGCACCGATGAGTGAAGGCTGCTTGAAGGCGGCGCCAGTTGAATCTGTCTCGAATTGGCGCTGAGATGATCGTTGGTGGCGTTTGGATTTTTCTTGTACGTTCTTGAATTTGTCTAATAGTTCCGTCCACCTCACGGAGCTATCTTCACGGGCCTTTAAGCGGCTCCCTGCGGGCCGGTCGTAACCTCCACCAGCAGCGACAGCTCTATTCCTCATTAGCTAATCGTACTTGACACAAGATGGTGATGTGGATACTTACGGACGAGGCCCTTGCAATAAGCCGATATTGCTCACACTGTTCAGACGATTCTTCAGAGCAGCAAATGCTGAGCTTTGAGGAAGAAGCATGAGGACGCCGTACAAGCATTTATATAGATGTGGGTATTTGTCGGGTTCTAGCAGCTGTAATCGAAGATCTATGAAATGTCAGTATTTTTGGAATCGTACCAGTTTGGAAACAACTTACAAGTGAAGACTGGAGACTCCAAAAGTTGCACCAACTTGTCGATCTGAATCAACATATTCACCGTCATCTCTAATTCCGCACTTCAAATAGTTATCAATAAAGAATGTTTTCAAGATGGAGTCGGTATACTCACAAGATTTGTAAGAGGTTATACGCTTGCTCGTATGCTTGGGCAAGCAGACATAAGGAAAATGTGGAAACGGCATTGTGGCACCATGACCGGAATAAAGCAACAAACAAGGTTTGTCCTTCCTTAACAGCAGTCAGTATGTCTATCCAAATATCCATGTTGAAAGCCTTACCCTACTATCCAAGCTCCGCAATCTTTTCCTCAAATCTGATAGTTCCGGCGCTGTTATCAGGTTATTGTTGAGATTCTGCACCATTATACTAGCGAATTCAATGTCCTATTACGTCCATCCAGTTAGAGAAATTAGAGCTCATATAAAGAAAGGGTAAACGAACCTCTTCCTTCTCCAGGCAGTCTGCCAATGTCCGGTAGATACGTTCTGGACTCAAATTCATACATAGCTGACGAATGATGAGATTTCCACGCACTTCCAACAGTTTCCTGTCCGTCGAGAAGAGCTGCAGAAGATTGATCATAAAAGAAGTGAAGTATCCGTCTTCGCTGTTTCGTGAAATCTGAGAAAGAAGCTGAAGATCTTTGGTGACAACCACCTCTGCCGGGTCTGATAATGTCTTGAGCAAAGCCGGAAATGTGCCATCGTTGAAGGCCAGGACTTTCCGAGGCGCTTTTCGATGAAGCATAATCAGCCAGGATAGAGCGGCTACTCTGGTGCCCTCGTTTTCATTCAGGAACTGCAGAGTCAAGGAGTTGACTGCTGCAGCATAGTCTAGATCGGATGGAGGGCTTGAAGTGGGGGCATCTATGTTCTGATTATCAAGAGAAGGTTTTCCACTCTGAACGGATGCCCTTCTCTCATCACTTTCCTTCACAGTCGATGATTGTGTTCCTTTCGACGTGGCTGAATGATAGCTCTCATTTGACTCGTCTGACAGAGAAACAATATATTCCATGAGCGAGGTATTGACCCTTGTTGCCGCTTGTCGTACTTGATCAGAACCACTCGATATTGCGGGGAGAACTTGGATCAAAAGTGCTGGGACAAATTGAAGTATGTCTTCCGGGCTGATTTCAAAGAAAGCATCAATCCACCGCAGTGCCGTTAATTGCATTTCCTCGTCTAGTAACCAGTCAGCAAGGAGTTTCCTAGGCTCGGTGTTTATAAACATACCGTATGTAGTGTCTACAAAGCCGACCAAGATCTCCAGAATCTTTGGATAATCGACATACGCATCTTGACCAGGGACCCAATCACCATCAACCGCAATGCTCTGCTCGTCATCATTCGCATCCGCAGAGACGGAATCAGCATTAATTTCATCGCTTCCATCTATTTCATCACTGCCGGTGACGACACTAGTATTCTCACTAGCAACTGCGGCCGCTGCAATCTCCTCTTTACTTTTCCTGCTCTCCGCAATGCCCTTCTTGATGCGCGCGATCCGCTTGATTTCAGAGAGGAACCTCTCTAGAAGACCCTGTGTGGCGACATTTACGTCTTTGTTGGGGTCTCCGAGAAACTTGATCAGCCCTCCGAGAAACGCTGGCAGATAGCACACCAGTTCCAAGTCTGGAATTGTGTCGAGCAGAGTCAACCATGAGACAAGGAACGTGCGAGTAAATGGATTGAGAACATGTATTCGCTCCTGCAATAACGGTATGAACATCGAAAGTGAAAATGCGGTTGGGAGGTCGACTGATGCATCGTCTATATCTCGACCCTGGTCCAAATCCTGTAATGGCTTCTCTCCGAGTTGTAAGACAGACACGTATGACGCAGCTGATTCGGCGACTATGTCTTTGACCAAGCGATCGAGTAGTTCCGCGCCATTTTTGACCGAGAGTTCCGAGTCAGAGGCGAGCTTAAGAACTATGTCAGTGAAGGGTAATATGACGGATATGTCTATTTCCGAACCTTGCAAAGAGCGTCGAATATATCATTGAAGAACGGCAAAATCTCTCCCTTGGCAACCTTTGCGATATTGTACATGCTCTCGCATGCATAGTACCTCACTCTCGCATCTTGATCCGAGAAACAGGCTAGCACCGGAGGGACGATTTCTTGGAGATAGGGAGCTACGCCCTCCTGTGAACAGAACCATTAGCCATATGACACCTTATTCATGTAGCTAGCCACCCACCGATCCCAAGGCAATTGAAGCGGCGGCCAGGCCAATGAGTCCTCCATTCCGAGCATGTGGTTGATGGACGGCATATGCGTAGTCGTGGCACAGTTGATCTACGATTTCTCGGATCTTGTCATGTTCTCCTTTTATTGTAGCATCTCGAACGATCTTTTCGAGCCTATTCCGGAGAAACACCAAAGTCAGTAAAATTCTAACAGCAGTTAATGATATGGTTGAGCTTCACATACTCCAAAGCTCCCTGTTTCCTCTTATCATAGAGCTTGTCATTCAACAAGCGCTGAACGGACTGGTCCATTTCGAGCCTCGAGTGACCATACCGCGATTAAGCTTGATCAACTCTAAGCTTCCATAGCTGTTGTAGCTGTCTGTATAATCTTCAGACTTTCTTCGAGATGGTTGAGGTCCAAGGAGAAGTGAGTTTCCAAGCTCAGCACTGTTTTAGTTAAGAGGTGATGCAGGCAACGGCAGTCTGGCATGTGCGGGGACGCTATCAGCCGTGACGTACATAGTCTAGCTTTTGGTACTGTATGGTAATAGTGCCAAGCCAATGATGGATTTGCTGCGATAACTAAGCCCAAATATACAGAATTCAACGCTCTTCATACGCATAAGTTACAGGATATTGAATCGGTTACATAGAGCACGCGATGTAATCGACTAGATAGTCACTACCATTCCAGTACCACAATCAACTACTAATAAACTGGAACACAGCGGAAACATCCTTCTCGGTCGTCTCCTGTCTCAGTAGTAAATCCTGTATCTTGCCCAATGGCCCTTTCTCACCGTCATTGACAAAGTGGTTCCAAGTACTCGTGTCACCATATAAGATAGCAGGCGCTTTGATGTGTTGGGTTCCGTCTGGCCTGCACCTCTTGCATTTAAATGTGTCGTGAGTATCACTCCGGGTGTCTGGCTTGAACTGGAATAATTCTCGGAGCGAATCCAACGAGAAATGTCGTTCAACGTCCTCGGCGGAATCAACGACACAGGATGATAATGATTGTTTGTGTGACTGTCTTTGGAAAATCTTCTCCTCAATAGATCCTGTCCCAATAAATCTGTAAACAAAACAGTCCTTCTTCTGGCCGTCACGCCAGACACGAGCTAGCGCCTGTTGATCAGCTGCCGGGTTCCAATCTGGGTCAAAAAGAACCAATCTGTTCGCTCCAACCAGGTTGATACCACAACCACCAGCCTTGCTACTGAGCAAGAACACGAATTCCTCCCCGTTCGGGTCGTTGAATTTGTCCACCAACTTTTGTCGTTTATTGACATTCATCGTTCCGTCCAATCGTAAGCAACCATATGCACGGGATCGGCATAGTTTCTCAAAAAGATCCAGAGTTTGTGTATAGTTACTGATCAAAACAATTTTATCGTTCGTATCCTGCCGTATTCGTGCCAGCATACGGTCAAGTACCATCATCTTGCCTGAGTACCAAGATTTAATATCACGATCACGACCTCTGCCATCTGGAGGAACATAATCGTCTGGGAAATATTGCTCGCACCCCGGTAAATCTCTCGAGAGATCGAGAAGATCCGGATGGTTGCACAGCTTCTTTAAAAGACCAATGGCTTTGAGTGGCTGGCTGCCTTTTCCTCGTAAAAGACTCCGGATTTCGGGACTGCTCAAAAAGTGATTGTACAAATTCGTCTGAAATTCGCTGAGGTTGCAAAATACCACATGCTCGTATTTTATTGGTAGATATTTCGAAAGAATGTCGTTCGTCCGTCGGATGATGAATTTGTTAACGATAGCGGATAATTCTGATAAGCGCTCATCTCCTTTCTTCCGGTCTTCATCACTTGCTGCCGCATCTCGGCCCCTCAAGATGGGGATTTCGAACTTCTTTCTGAACTCATTTTGTGATCCCAGCAGGTTCGGGTTCGCGAAATGAACAAGAGCGAAGTACTCGGAGAGATCGTTTTGGATCGGGGTACCGGACAGAATGACGCGGCGACTAACGTTCAGACTGTTAAGCTCTTTCCAGGTCAAACTTTCCTTGTTCTTCAGTCTGTGGCCTTCGTCGCAAAGCAACAGGCCAATGGGCGTGTCCTTGAGGTCTTCAACATTCAACCTTAGCGTTTCATAGGATACTATCAGTACATGACGCACAATTGAGCGACCCGAAGCGATAGCCCATTGTTTTAGCTGACTCGATAATTCGGCCTTGGTGGCCTTACCGTCGATCACAAACGGTGTCACGGCATCAGGACCCAGCCATTTGACTAATCAGTCAGCGGCTGTTCGGGGGGGGGGGGAACCAAGGCACACTTACCTAGTTCATTAGCCCAGTTACGGACCAAGGTCGAAGGACAAGCTATAACGCATTTTTGCACAGTAGTCTTTCCAGCTTCGGGTGACTGCTTGAGAAGAGTCCACATCAAGGTGATGCATTGAAGCTGAGAATTGTCAGTGGGTTTCTTGCAGTGTAAAGGAAAGTCATAAATACAGTTTTTCCAAGTCCCATTTCGTCTGCCATGATACACCCATTTGCGTTCTCATCAATCATTCCGGTGGTACAACGATAAAGAAACTTTGTACCAAGCATTCATCAGCTATGTCAGTGTCATTGAGTTCAGAGACTATACGTACCTTGACCCCCTCAATCTGATGAGGTCGTAGGACCTTCGAGAGTCTCGGATCAATGACAACAGGAACTTTGGGACGATCTTCAACCTGTTTCTTTAGTCCCAGTATATCAGCCAGACTTTTATGAACTAGCGGTTCGTCCAATTGTGGTGGCTCCTCCGCCGTGGTGTCCGTCTCTATTATCTTCTTGGCAGGCTTGTCATCGACTGTAGGATCGTATAGGACGATAGCAAACTCTCCACTCGGGTCGTGTAGCGGTTTAACAACAAAAGTAGCACCTCGTCGCATTCCCAAAGTCGGTGCCGGTCTCGAAGGGTCATATCCACCAGAGTTTTTATTCATCAAAGGGACCGAAAATCGTCGTTTGATTGTGATTTCCTTGTCTTTGACTTTGAATACTCCGAACTTGTTGACATCGCGATTTGCCAGCGCGAGTCGTTCTTCGGTGGTCCATGGTCTGTTATAGTGGTCATCGGCAGTACCATCGGCGCCTGCATAATCTACCTTGCGTCGCTTCCTACTTGGTCGGTCTGATGTGATGGTGGTGCTGGCTTGCCCTGGACATTTGAAAGGTTTCGACAGGCGTTCTGCGGATTGTTCTGACGGTCCGTGAAGTCGAACGGTTTTCTGTGGTGTTTGCTGGTTGATGGTAGCTGGTGGGCGTGGACGCTGCCTGCTCTCTTGTTAGCATCAACGACCGATGGTAGTCTGATTTCGAAAGCATACATCTCTTTGTAACGGGCTTCTATCAAAGTCCAAACCTCTCTGTCCAATAACCCAACGCCTCCAAAACGTGTATTGTCAAGAGTCGTCGCTCCACTAAGGGCCCTTCCAACTGTATCTGTAGTCGGATGGGAGGCAAGACGCGTCTGGTTGACAAAACAACCGCGTCGGGACCTGCCGCTGCAACGCGATATCACGTGATTCAGGAACGCGTTGAGCCACTACCCCGCCAACATCTGCAACTCTTCTTGCATGTGAATTAGTCAGTTCCTACATGACTGATGACTCTAGTTCCTCGTCTTGTCAAAAGGGCCAATGTCATCTGACTTTGTGGCCGGATACATCAGCGGTGCTGTAGGAATACTTATCGGAAACCCTCTGGATCTCGTCAAAGTCCGGTTACAAGCTCGAAAGGCCTCGGATGCTATTCGAGCGACTCCGCATAGCCATGGCTACTTTGAGTCAACGTCGTCGTTGATAAAAGGTGCGTATCATTACAGAAATATTTTCAACAAGCTCAATTGTTGACACAAATAGGCGCCGCTGCTCCAATTCTTGGATATGGAGCAATAAATGCACTACTCTTTGTTGCTTACAACCGATCGCTCAAATATCTGGACCCATCGGTCGCTGATCCAACTAATCTTGACGCAAATGTGTCTCTGGTGAATATCTGGCTAGCTGGTGCCGCTGGTGGCATGGCCAGTTGGGTTATATCGTCACCGACTGAACTCGTGAAATGCCGAACGCAACTCAGCAGAAACCAAACCACTTCTTCCTGGACAGTCTTTCGGGACGTTCTCCGAGTGCACGGAGTCAGAGGACTGTACTTTGGCGGTCTTATCACGAGTGTACGGGACTCTGTAGGCTACGGATTCTAGTAAGCAGTCGATATTGTCCAGGTACTCTCTGGATCTGAGTCTAATTTATACGACCTGCAGTTTCTGGTCGTATGAATTATGCAAACGCAATTTCTCCTCTTTGAATGATAACGGCCAGCAAGAAGCGTTGAGGGTTTTGCTCTGCGGTGGAATCGCTGGCATCATCACTTGGGCTTCCGTTTTCCCGCTTGATGTGGTGAAGACTAGACTGCAAGCACAGCATCTGATCGCACAGGGAGCAACCATGGTACCAGATGCACAGCAAAGACCACTTCTACCCTCGTCACCATCCAGACCACGAACGCTCAACTCTTTAGAGATTGCCCGAGATGCATACCGTAGCGAGGGGCTTTCTGTCTTTTTCCGTGGACTAGGCATTTGTAGTGTACGAGCCTTCATAGTTAATGCTGCTCAAGTAAGTTGTAACCCCTCACGATGATGCTATGCTTGCTGATTAGGATAGTGGGCGGTATATGAATGGTTAATGAAGGAATTCAACAAAGCATCGGCAGCACCCCAAGTGAGCATTTAGGGCATTGACGGTGGCTTTGCTTATATTGGAAAGTAGACAGAATCGAGTCAGTTCATGATCGCAGTAGGACACAGCATCATCCTCAACAACGGGTGATATACAGTGCGAAACCATACATAAAAGCCCCGCAGCCCCTTGCGAATTGCCAACATGTTTCTCACCATCAACCAATCAATTCTTCAGTAGGCTTAGGGCAATCTCATCTGGGCTAGCTGCAGAAATCTTGGCTACTTTCAGCGAGGATCCTGGCGATACTCTACACTTCCCAAAATTTCTACTCAGATATCGCGTCAAATCGTTGGTTATTGAAAATACTTATGTGACCCAATTAAGCTCGTATGAGCTATTCGCCACTTGTCGAGTATGGAGTCTTCCTCTCTTGGTGTGATCCGGCCAGTTCAAGCTACCAGACTCCAAGCATACCTTGCCTGGGTAGAAGCCTGGGTCACATCTTCAAAAACCTCAAAGGCGAACATTTTCAAGCCAGAAGATGGAACTAGTCTTGGACCAGAAGACGTCTTTGCTCGCCAGCTGGAAGATTCAGCTGATCTGGAACCAGGAGAGCCCATTGAGATCCCAAGTTTGAGCACAAATGAAATGGCAGATTACCTCCGGGAAGAGAACCTGCCATATCTTCTCAATCCGGACGCTCTCAACACAATCGTCCACGCATTTCGTCAACATTTGGTGCATAGACGCATCAAGGTGGGAGGAGCGCTCCCATCTTCATGCCCCGAAACTGATGTCTTTTCCGAACGATATGATCCCCGCACAGAGTGTAAATGTGTAGGGGAGAGGCGGAATAACAAGGAGACAATAACAGAACTCTCTGCATGGCTTGACAGCGAGTGTCAAGCCATTCGACGCACTGTCACTGCTGCTCAGACAGCCATCAACAGAAGATCAGAATGGAACGCGCAAGGCATATTCACATGTCAAGGATTGGCCGATGCCGTCATCGAGCTTTGCCTGTCAAATAGTGACTTACAACCATTTCCGGATACATGTCAAGGGTCGGGTATCACCAACCCGATTCCTGAGATTAGAGCTCCTGATCGACGACCCAATCCAGATTGCGACTCTGATTTGAGTGTTCATGACAGCTTGTTTCCTACAAGAGAGAAGATCAAGCTCTGCTCAGATGCCAAATACTTCTTCGCAATCGCCTGCGGCGGTAGCCTATGCGACGAAGGTCTTGCACGAGCCATCGCCGATGCGGGCAATGATGTCCTCATCGGAGATTATTGCGATGCGGTAAATGAGGAAACAATCACCACTCTACAAAAGACCGGAGCGGCAGCTGTAGCATTTTTAAAACTCTGCACCTTCGCTGACGTCGTTCCAATGACTTTATTCAACAATCTGGTTGCATTTTTGATTCAATCTCGAGTGTTGGGGTACTACAGGGACCATGGACGCCCAAACCTTGCCGGAGGAGTTTATGGTAGCCATTACACTGGGCTTCTCGGACACAGATATATAGATATTGGCATCTGGGTCGGAGTGATGTCTGCATCATTAGCCACAGGCATAGCAATCACCAACGACAAGTATTTCAGACTTGCTACGGTCTGTACGTTATTGAACGACTTGGTCGATCTTCGGAGTGACACAATGCGCAAACAGAGAGAGAACACTATCCTCCGTGGTGTTCGTGGCTGTCTTTGCGACTATTTAGACTCTTGCATCTCGCAACGCCTGACTCTAGCCCGCGAGTGCCTCGAATCAGACCGACTGAGCGGGCTGGTAGTACTGGGATTTTGCAATTGGGCGGTCATGTCCTCTCATCACAAAGTCTACGAACTCGTCAACGGCGTTCAAGAAGTGAAGCAATACCCAACTTGCAGATATGCCTCAACCGCAGACAAGACAAACTACAATAAGTTGCTCAAAGCCTTGGAGCCCTACGGTACCTTGGGTCAGGAAGGACCTCATGTCAATATGAAACGTGCTACGATGGACCAGCTATACGCCGTCAATCGCGCAAAATCAGAGACGCATATCGCTTGGATGGCTGATATCACGAGAAGCCTGTTACAACCGGAGACTTTGCGGAAATTAGTAGATGTTGTGCACTTTGAGTGGAGGCGGGACGTCGGTGATTGAGAGTTTTGTGCCTGACATTTTATATTTTCATACACAGTACGGAGTATATGCTTGAGCGATGATCTGACATATGCGTGCGATGGACTCTAGAACATAACCATCGATATTTGTCCAACGTGATCGCTTTTTCCACGTGGCAGGCGCATACATATAGCATTCTCCGACATAAACTCGCTTGCATCGTATATACGCAACAAACCAACTATCTACACTGGTCCACAGATTTTATTTCTATTCATTTTCAAATTTCTGTATTTGCACACTTGATATATCAGAAACAAGCGTATATCGTAATAAATACAAAAACCCACTGTGTTACCTCGGCTGGTATCGACTAATTCAAAAATTACCACGTTGTTAGAAACTAAGCGGGTCTCTGTGGTAACGTGGTAACGCTTTTTGTGCCGTGAATCGGAGGTTTGTGGGCCGGCTATTCGGGAAGGGTTTCTAGCGAACATCGGACCACTGGATATCGTGCCGAGCATGTGCAATACTAGAGGCGCTTCTCTGGTCATTATTGCCGTTTTGTTTGTATGCGCTTTGCATGATTATTGTATTCGTTTCATGACTGAAGCTGAGGATGAACAGCTGGGTATCCCATATCCGACAGTTTTGCACTCATGGTCGAGTCGCTATGTTCAGTGTCCAGGTCCTAAAGTCGAACTGCTTTTCCTGCGCTTCATTTGTTTCTTTTTTCGTTACTCGTCATATTCGTCAGGTGAGCCATTAGGCGTCAGGTTCGTCGGTATCCATCAACGTTTGTTCTTTCTTGCCGTTGTCGACGCCCAATCCTACTGCCTGCTCAGCGGTTTTGTGTGTATGCACATCTTCCTGGAGAATTCGCATTCTGTCGAGTGGGCAGCATCGTTAGCAGACGGCCCGCAAGCATTTTGCACGGGTGCTACGACTCTTACCTTCTCTTGTGATTCTTTCCCTTGCGATGTGCAACAAGATTGTGCTCGGTCTCAAACCATTTTGCGCATTCGACGCAGTAGTGTTGTCCTAGACCAGGAAGATCTTCGGCGTCCTTGGTGTCTTTGAAGTCCTGAAGGTGTTTTCTTGAGGCGAGGTCTTGACGGATTTGATCGTAGTCTCTGCGAATTATCAGAGTTGTAATTAGTCAAGATCCATCCGTAAGTTTTAAGTCTGCCGTACCTAGTGCGTCGCTTTGTCTTGAGTCTTCTGGTGGCACCCATTTTGCTGTCTTTGCACTGTGGCTTTCAGAAATTGAAGACCAGATATTTCTGTATCGACTAAATATATGCGACCGTCGTAATAGACTATCTAGATGCAATAATAGCTCGGATTGGAGTCGTGTCGATAACGAGCCTGGGATGCTGCTATGTGAAGCCTAACAAGTAACGACAAAAAAAAAATTCAGGTAGAAATCTACAGATGCTGATTGGACAGCGGCTGGAGTGATAGGCGCTAGGGACTAAATGCAGCTAGCGTCTCGGTGGCCATACAGAATGGCGCTTCCGGCTAAGATCGGATAAGGGACGCTGTCTAACCCGGCCGGCCACGGCAGGTTTTTCTGCAGATTGTAACAGCTTGTACGGAGTGTAGTAATTTATGACGTCCCTGCTGCACTAGCGTTCTTAGATGCTTTTAAGTTGTTTACACGTATTGACTCTATCGAGTATGTACGGAGTATCGTGCGTTGCTCTGAAGTAAACAATATTGCAACGATAGCCTGAGATAATTTCGAGTCAATTCCAAAGCTTCATAGCAAAAAGTGTAACATGACTGTTATGGGCATGCTTGGGGTGGAATTGCTGCCGCGCTTGCCCCTCTAACTCATCCGGTTACGGGGGTCGCCATCGTCCGAGCATGTGGTAGACTGAGCGTCTGCTAAGACAGTATGTAACAGCTAACAGTTCCGGGAGTTATGCAACCAGGAGAGAGAACAGTGTCTTTCTATTCAACATACATAGTAGTCAAGCACCGTAAATAGTACTCTCCAGGTGCTGTGGTTACCGAGGAATCGTGTATTTGTCGTGAAGCCGAGTTGAGACAGCTTTGAGCTTTTGTAATGTCTTGCATGCCATTGGCACCTGCGCGCACCACTCCGCTCCACAGTAGTTTACGGCTGCGTATTAGTGGTATTTGTTGTGTATGAGCCAAAGGCATGCGGTATTTTCCCTGTATTGGTCTCGTTCTCCTTCCGTGGGATAGAGCAATTAGCCGCCCTGTGATTGGCTGGACACCGCAACACCTGCCGGATATCGCATGCCTGGCTTGACTCTTCTGCCGAGCAACAGGAGAAAAGGGTGTAAATTTCAATACGCACTCCCGTAATCCGTAGCACGCTGCCGGCTCAAGCTCCGGTTTTAGAGTACCGCCCACCAGCGTCACTTGCGTTCTTTTCTTCTCATAGCAACGCCAACCTTTTTTCACCTGTCTTTTTCTCTCTCCTTCCTTTTATAAACTCTCCTTCTCCATCTCCCCTCCACATTCTCTGTCCAGGCTTTGGGGCTACTCTTGGACATCGTGTGCTTTACTCATTGAATGAGTCGCAGCTCTGTCTATCTTGCCTAGAGATATCAAGATGATCTCCACCAGGCTCACCCGCTTGGGTGCGGTGGTAAGTTGTCTTCTGTCCTGATCATGGTGTGATGAGAGACTCGTGCGATCACGAGAACTCTATCACATCGCGTGTTCGCTCAATGATACTAATTGATTTCTCCTTTACAGGGCACCAAGTCCCGAGTTGTAAGTCACGCCACGCCACCACAATCATCGACTTTAATGCTATCAACAGCATCGCGATAGTCGACTCGAATACAATTCATACTAACAACTAATGTAGCTCCTCGGTTCTCGTGGTCTGGCCACCGTGTCTGACTCTCCCCTTGACAAGAAGGTCGAAATGACCAACTGGGAAAAGGTAGGCCGATCCTGTGCAGAACAAGGGTGTGCAGTGCTGACGTCAATCCGGCTTAACAGGGCAACTACATTAACTACAAGTATGATACTCTGCTAGGCTGCAATAACAAAATTGCAGCTCGGGTGAAATGTAGAACACTCGATACTGACTGCTTGTAGGAAATTCGCAGAGAACCTCGCCATCGTTCGTGGCCGTCTTAACCGACCACTTACCTTCGCCGAGAAAATCATCTACTCTCACTTGGATGACCCTCACGGTCAAGAGATTGAGCGTGGAAAGTCTTACTTGAAGTTGCGCCCTGATCGCGTTGCTTGCCAGGATGCTACCGCTCAGATGGCCATCCTTCAGTTCATGTCCGCCGGCATGCCCTCTGTCCAGACCCCCGCTACCGTCCACTGTGACCACTTGATTGAGGCCCAGCTTGGTGGTGACAAGGATTTGGCTCGCGCCAACGAGATTAACAAGGAAGTTTACGACTTCCTTTCCAGCGCTTGTGCCAAGTACAACATTGGTTTCTGGAAGCCAGGTTCCGGTATCATTCATCAGATCATTTTGGAGAACTACGCCTTCCCCGGTGGTTTGATGATCGGTACTGACTCTCACACTCCTAACGCTGGTGGTCTCGGTATTGCTGCTATCGGTGTCGGTGGTGCTGATGCTGTCGATGTCATGGCCGGTCTTCCTTGGGAGCTGAAGGCCCCCAAGGTCATTGGTGTTAAGCTTACTGGTCAGATGTCTGGCTGGACTGCTCCTAAGGATATTATCTTGAAGGTTGCCGGTGAACTCACCGTCAAGGGTGGTACTGGTGCCATTATTGAATACCACGGTCCTGGTACTGAGTCTCTTTCTTGCACTGGTATGGGTACCATTTGCAACATGGGTGCTGAAATTGGTGCCACTACCTCCGTCTTTCCCTTCAACGACCGCATGTACGACTACCTCAAGGCCACCAAGCGTCAGGAAATTGGTGACTATGCTCGCGAATACGCTAAGGAACTCCGTGAGGATGAGGGTGCCGAGTACGACCAGTTGCTCGAGATCAACCTTTCTGAGCTTGAGCCTCACATCAACGGTCCCTTCACCCCCGATCTGGCCACCCCCATCTCCAAGTTCAAAGAGGCTGTTGAGACCAACGGCTGGCCTGAGGAGGTCAAGGTTGGTTTGATCGGTTCCTGCACCAACTCTTCGTACGAGGACATGTCCCGCGCTGCCTCCATCGCTCGTGACGCTTTGAACCACGGTATCAAGTCCAAGTCTCTCTTCACTGTTACCCCTGGTTCTGAGCAGATTCGTGCTACCATTGCCCGTGACGGTCAGCTCCAGACTCTTGAGGAATTCGGTGGTGTCGTTCTCGCCAACGCCTGCGGTCCTTGTATCGGACAGTGGGACCGTAAGGACGTCAAGAAGGGCGAGGCCAACTCCATTGTCTCTTCCTACAACCGTAACTTCACTGGCCGTAACGATGCCAACCCCGCCACCCACGCTTTCGTCACCTCCCCCGACCTCGTAGTCGCCATGTCCATTGCCGGAACCCTCAAATTCAACCCTCTTACCGACAAGCTCAAGGACAAGGACGGCAATGAGTTCTTACTCGCTCCCCCCACTGGTGAGGGTCTCCCCGCCCAGGGATACGACCCCGGTCGTGACACCTACCAGGCTCCTCCCGCCAACCGCGAATCCATCGATGTCGTCGTTTCCCCTACCAGTGACCGTCTCCAGATTCTTGCCGGCTTCGAGGCTTGGGATGGAAAGGATGCTGAGGGCATCCCCATCTTAATCAAGACCCAGGGCAAGACCACCACTGATCACATCTCTATGGCTGGTCCATGGTTGAAGTACCGTGGTCACCTTGACAACATCTCTAACAACATGTTGATTGGTGCTATCAACGCCGAGAACGGTGAGGCTAACAAGGTTAAGAACGCTGTTACTGGCGAGTACGACGCTGTCCCTGCTACTGCTCGTGACTACAAGGCTCGTGGAATCAAGTGGGTTGTTATCGGTGACTGGAACTACGGTGAGGGCTCCTCTCGTGAGCACGCTGCTCTTGAGCCCCGTCACCTCGGTGGTCTTGCCATCATCACCCGTTCTTTCGCCCGTATCCACGAAACCAACTTGAAGAAGCAGGGTATGCTTCCTCTTACCTTCGCCGACCCCGCCGACTACGACCGTATCCCCCCCGACGCCAAGGTTGACTTGCTCTGCACTGAGCTCGCTGTTGGCCAGCCCATGACTCTCCGCGTCCACCCCAAGGACGGTAGCTCGTTTGACGTTAAGCTCACCCACACCTTCAACGAGTCCCAGATTGAGTGGTTCAAGGACGGATCTGCTTTGAACACCATGGCCCGCAAGAGCGGTAACTAAATTACTCTTTATGAGACAACGAGGTTGAAATAACTTCAACGAAACTGTGATACCACGAGAAAATATTGTGGTCTTGGAATTTGACAAGTCGGTGCCAGATTGTCAAATTGAGACTGGCAAAGTTGAGTGAAATAAATAAAAATGCTACAGCTTGTTGCCTATGGTTGGCTCGATTTCTTTGGTGTTTTGCATGGAGATAGCCCGTCATGTTCTATATGTCATCTATTTTTTTTTTCTTGTTCAGATCAGGTATATCAGTGTATAACGATGTTTCTTGCCATATCTACTTGCACTGTCAATTATTGTAGGATCGTAGTATCAAGGGATGACATAATCCTCCGATAAAATCACGTATCAATTGCCGAGGCTCGGTGATGTACATATATATGTACTCTTCATCGACACGAGTAAGCGAATCAGTATATACCTTTCGTACGTGCTGTTACATCGACTTGAATCATATTATCGTTTATCTGGAATAGTCTACTGAATTATCAATTTGTTCTGAGATAGAAGGATAATTCGCTATTGAACCGTTATCGTCTATCCGGATATCATCATGGCTACTCAGCTCGTGCCGCTTCCAGAGGTCGAAAGACTAAGCACGTCAGTTATCAGAATCCTTGCTGGGAACCCTGGTAAAGTTAGTTTTTCCTCTCTAGGCCTATTTGCGTCCGAATACTGATCGTAAGCGGATGGTAGTTCACGTTACAAGGCTTGTGATCCTCATTATCGCAGATTATCCGTTTCCTGACAGCCCTAGGAACAAACACATATCTCGTTGGTCGCGGCTCTCGACGTCTTCTAATCGACACCGGAGAAGGCCGCCCTCGCTGGGCCACATTACTCCAATCAGTCCTCAAAGAAGAAAATGCCGTTGTCCATGAAGCATTGCTCACACACTGGCATCACGACCACATCAATGGTGTACCCGATCTACTAAAGATATGTCCCCAGGCTACCGTTTATAAACATCAGCCCAAAGACGGGCAAACCGACATCGAAGATGGCCAGGTTTTCAAAGTTGACGGAGCGACGCTCAAAGCGTTTCATACCCCGGGGCATACGGTGGATCATATGAGTTTTATATTTGAGGAGGAGGATGCTATATTTACCGGCGACAGTATGTCACCTACATAGGTAACCACCTGAAGGTAGGACAAGAAGCTAATGGATTAGATGTCCTGGGCCACGGAACAGCCGTTTTCGAAGATCTCAGCACATATCTCAACAGCCTCAGGAAAATGAAAGACTCGGTCCGGGGTCGCGCTTACCCGGGTCACGGCGCCATAATCAACGAAGCCAGCGCAAAGATTGGCGACTACATAACCCATCGCCAACAGCGCGAAAATGAAGTTTTACGAGTACTCAAATTCGGCAGGTTGGATGTTGATGCAACAGCCGAAACCTCACCGGAAAGAGTGTCCAGCTGGACGCCGATACAGTTGGTGAAAGTGATTTACAAGGATGTGCCCGAAAGCCTGCATTTACCGGCGTCGCACGGAGTCATCCAGGTACTGAATAAGTTGGAAGCGGAGGGCAAGATTGAGCATGATCGGGATTCTGGGGAATGGCGGCTTATTGCCCAGAGACCTGCTTTGTGACAGTGACATACATGTACCTACAACCAAACCAGCGTCTTGCTTGCGACTTTCTTGTTTCCCCCTCCTGTGGCTTGCAAGGATAGGAAATTCTAGGAATACATAGAGGACTAAGATATAGGAATGATAGGCTTTTTTGGGCTGCGAGTAAAAATCGGAAGCGTGGTCTCATGCTTGATTTCTGTTTTAGTATTCGTCTGCTTGTATAATGACCATGATAATGCGCGTTTTTCTTTTCGTTCATGTTCAGGCGTTATGGTAGTAGTAGTACTACTACTACTTACAGTGTACACTGTACATGTAACTCACGTATGAACCGTCGCGGCCTGAGGTCTCCACTGCCCGAAGTTGCCCCTCCATACCTAACCTACTTTCTGCTTCAACCTTCTGCATACTTATCCCGACGTATTCTTCTTCCCTCCCTTCAGACCTGCTTCATTTTCAACTCTCACACCTCAATGCAGTCGTTATTAAGGACATTTTTATCTTTCCATCTGGCTGCGCCATTGCCTCTACCTGTGTTGCGTGAAGAGAGAGACTATTCCTGCTAGTTAATACGGTCGAGAGAGCTCCAGCTTTTGCTTCCGGTGAACAAAGAGAGACGTCATTCCAACCAGACGAGCTGCCTCACTGCGCGCTGCTTGGATAATCTCTGCTCTACTTGATCAACCAACCTCAAGGTAATTATTATCCTTATGTTTCTTCTTTCTAATTTTTCTGTTCCCCTTTATCCCTTTCGGCCCTGTCAGCACGACCTGGTGAAAAGTCAATGACATCGTTGCCGCCGTTGGAATTCGACCCGGTTTTTAGTATTATTTACCCGACGCATTCCTTGTTTGACCTGTCACCTCCCGCTGCGATACTCAGGCACTCGACTACCAATGCGGACGGTGCACTTACCGAATTTCTGACTGACACTTCTTCAAAAGGAATTGAGGAATTGATTGCGCTGTGAAGCTGGTCTTACCCCACGTTAGCTACCAACTCTGCAGACCACTGCATTGAGCCGAATCGCGAATCGCCCGGTCTAGATTACTCCATCATATACAACTCCTACACTTCGTACGATTCATACACACGCCGACATGCCTTCAGAAGAAAAACCTCAAACCGAGGAGTCGAGATTGCTCCTCGTCTCGAATCGATTGCCCATTACAATCAAGCGATCGGATGACGGAAAGTATGACTTTTCCATGTCGTCAGGTGGTCTCGTCAGTGGGTTGAGTGGCCTGACCAAATCGACTACCTTCCGGTGGTATGGATGGCCGGGCTTAGAGGTCCCTGAAGAAGAGATTCCTGTGGTGCAGAAACGGCTCAAGGATGAATATGGAGCCATTCCTGTTATGATTGATGATGAGCTGGCTGACCGGCATTACAATGGTTTTTCTAGTGAGTATTAGGCTTGCTATTGCGTTCACTATCTTCCGACCAGTGCTAATGGTTGTTGTCTAGATTCAATCCTCTGGCCGCTGTTCCACTACCACCCCGGCGAAATCACATTCGACGAGTATGCATGGGATGCATACAAAAAAGCGAACCGTCTGTTTGCGCAAGCCGTTGCCAAGGATGTCCAAGATGGTGATTTGGTCTGGGTGCACGACTACCATTTGATGCTGCTCCCGGAGATGCTGCGAGAAGAGATTGGCGATAAGAAAAAGAATGTCAAGATTGGATTCTTCCTTCACACACCATTCCCCAGCAGTGAGATTTATCGAATCCTGCCTGTGCGAAATGAGCTTTTGCTTGGTGTCTTACATTGTGATTTGATTGGGTTCCATACTTATGACTACACACGACACTTTTTGAGTAGCTGCTCTCGACTCCTGTGAGTACTGCCCCTCAATGGCTGAAGATAAGACTAACATTTCACATAGTAACTTACAAACCACACCCAATGGAATCGAGTTTCAAGGAAAGATTGTCGCTACTGGAGCTTTCCCCATCGGCATTGATCCGGACAAGTTCAAAGAAGGACTTTTGAAAGAAAAGGTCCAGAAACGAATTGAGATGCTTGAACAAAAGTTCCAAGGCGTCAAACTCATGGTTGGAGTAGATCGCTTAGATTACATCAAGGGTGTGCCTCAGAAACTGCATGCTTTGGAAGTGTTCCTGAGTGATCACCCTGAGTGGGTTGGCAAGGTGGTGCTCGTACAAGTTGCAGTTCCTAGCCGACAGGATGTCGAAGAGTACCAGAACCTGCGAGCAGTCGTCAATGAGCTTGTTGGCCGGATCAATGGAAAGTTTGGTATGTTTGCGCCTGCCTTATAATTTTGACCTTGACTAATAGACGCAGGCACCGTCGAGTTTATGCCAATTCACTTTTTGCACAAATCAGTCAACTTTGACGAGCTTATTGCGTTGTATGCCGTTTCCGACGCATGCATCGTGTCATCTACTCGCGATGGAATGAACCTCGTCGCCTACGAGTATATCGCCACACAGCACAAGCGCCATGGTGTTCTTGTTCTGTCAGAATTTGCCGGTGCAGCTCAGTCCCTCAATGGTAGTATCATTGTCAACCCCTGGAATACCGAAGAACTCGCCGGCGCCTATCAAGAAGCCGTCACCATGAGCGAGGAACAAAAAGCGCTCAACTTTTCCAAGCTCGAGAAATACGTCTCCAAATACACGAGCGCTTTCTGGGGTCAATCCTTCGTCAGCGAATTAAAACGCATCTCGGCCCAGTCGAAACAGAAGATCTCGGTCCGAAAAGCATCCCTCCTCGTCCCTGGCGTGTCTACCCCAATAATGAACGGCGAAGGCGAGCAGACTGCTCCAGATGAGACAGTAGTAGTGTCGTCGGAGGAAGACGCAGAGGAAGAGGGTAAATCTTGAATTTATATCTTGGGCTGATGGCAAGACAAGATAACACAGGACATGATAGAAAACGAGTTGCAGAGGATGGCGTATGGAATGGCGTGTTTGGATTATTTTTCTTTTTCTGCTCATTGAATACGAGACTTTATTTGCAGTACTTACTGTCACAAGGTGGTAAATAAACGATTACATGTACACTATCGGAAAGCTTGTCGTTAATATTTTCATTCAAAATCCACGAATCATCTAGTTATTTCTTCTGAACACTTATTAAGTTATTATGAAAATACAGAGTCAAATGTAGACTGCTGATTGGCTCATACCAAGATTTTGAAATAGAGACAAACAGTGCAAACACGCGAGAAATGCGATCCGCAACATCTCCATTCTAGTTCTCACAATCCAACATTTCCTGGCCTTGCCCAATCAACCATGCCCGTCCATTGAAGCGATTTAACTTTGGGTACTTGAAGTTACTGTTTGAATTTGACCTAATTTGATACGAAGGTCCTGGGACATCGCCTTATTGACGCAGCGGGCGTCCGACGACTCGAACAAAATTTCCTTCCCGACTACCTTCCACTCATTGATCATAAAATGGCGCCCAGCAACATCCTCAGAAGCAGTCTGCTTCTCTCCTCGACAGTAGGAAGAAGCGCAACGACAAGACTCACGACCGCCTTCCCGCAGACCAGATATGCCGCGGCCATCAATGCCTCGAACTCGCGACGATCGATCTGGAGCTTTTTGTCGGGCGACAAGCCGAAGGATCAAGCTGCGAAGCAGAACGAGGATGTCCAGAATCAGGCGGAAGAGCAAGTAGAAGCCGAAGTCGAGGAGCAGCAATCAATACCGTTAGAGACGCAACAAGATCAAGCGCAGGACGACGCACAGAACCTCGCATCCACCTCAACCACGACGGGCAGCAGCACACAAACCGAACCAACAACAACAACAACAACAACAACAACCACCACCCCCATAATCGAGCAAGTCGAGGAAGTCGAATCCGAACTCGTGCCAGAACAACATCAGCCCAGACATTCCTGGCCATCCGATCTACCTCTCCCCTCCATCAGGCAATACCCCTACACCCTCAAACGCGGCACCGTCACAAGCGTCGGCCTCATGTCCAAAACTGTGCGCGTAGCCTACCAGCATCGCGAATGGGACCGCAAGATCCGGAAGTACTACCCCAAAACAACGACGTATCTCGTGCACGACCCGCGCAATTCGCTCAGGGAAGGGGACGTCATTGAATTCTCGTCGGGGGCTCCCCGCGCACCGAATGTGAGGCACGTCGTTGAACGGATCATCGCGCCGTTCGGGTCTGCTGTTGAAGAGAGACCTGCTGTGCCGACGAGGGAGGAGAGAGAGGAGGAGATGGTCGCGAAGAGGATGGCAAAGTTGACGAGACAGGCTACTAGAAAGGCGGCTGCGGAGAATGAGAAGGATGTCGAGAAGGTGATGAGATCGGTGGTGGAGAGTAAGGAGCACGTTGGTAGGATTAGGGGGTTGGTTATTGAGCGCGCTGCTGCCGCTGCTGCTCAGAGTCAGGCTCGTGCTTAGATAGTTGCGTACTTGCGTATGATGGTGGTGGTGGCGTGTACGATGTAGATTACTGTTGTCCTGTACATTTATTTGTCCTTGAAAATTCACAAATGCATCTCTCATAACTCAGTCTTATAGAAGTATATGAATTATTTTATTCTCATAATCATACAATACATCTACAAGTCGCATGACATACGCAAACTCCCTGCTGAAGAGCCCGGTATACACAGGGTGGTGACACGTCTAACCCCCCCTCTCGCCATACTCCCTCGCCCAATCCTCATACCTCTTCAACCCGTCCTTGCCCACACTGGGCCGGATGGTATACAAACTCGCCTCAAAATCCTCAAATCGAATCGGTCGAATCTGATCCATGGGTGTGTACAGCAGTGCCTCGCCTAGATTGCGTAAAGGGCCCATTGCGGCGTCTTTGGCGAGAGCGGTTATATCAGAGCCCGAGAAGCCTGCATCCATAATTGATTAGAAAAAAAGTATTTTACAAGAAGGAGGTTGTAGGTACCTTCGGTGACTTTGACGAGAACCTGTATATCCTCATTCGACATTTCATGTGTCTGATGACTGAGCAGTCGGCGAATCTGCTGTTCGCGGACGTGGTCTTCTGGTAAGGGGATGTATTGTCGACGCACAAATCGCCGTCGAGCGGCTTCGTCAATGTCCCAGGGTAAATTTGTTGCTGCCAGTACCAAGACTCGACTAGGATCGCCACCTCCTTCGTGGCTCTTATCGGTTGATTGAATGCGTCCTGCGGCGGCGCGTTGGAGATCAGACCACTGAATTAGAAATTCTGTCTTGGATCGACGAGATGCTTCATGTTCCGTTCCAGATGATCGCGTCGATAGCAAGGAATCAATCTCGTCCACAAAGATAATCGAAGGCGCTAATGCTTTGGCAAGTCCAAATAAAGCTCGAACAAGCTTCTCGCTCTCTCCGTGCCATTTTGAGGTCAGTGTTGACGCAGAGACGGAGAAAAATGTTGACTTGGACTCTGTCGCTACCGCCCGAGCAAGCATCGTCTTTCCTGTACCTGGCGGTCCGAATAATAGCATACCTCGTGCAGGCTCCCGTAACCCCATGAACAGATCTGGTCGTAAGAATGGATACACCACAGCCTCTTTGAGTGCCTTTTTAGCCGTTTCCAGTCCCGCAACGTCATCCCAATGCACCTCGTCGCCTCTGACAACTACATCATTCATGATCTGCCGGGCCGCGTTGACGTCAATTCCTCGAGGCAACTTTTTCATTATGTCTCGTAGTTTAGGATCTTCGTCTCCGCGTTCAGATGAGCTTTCATCTCCGGCAGAGTCCTGATCACTCGACGGCGGCGTGATTCTCGGCTTGCGTCTTGGCGCAGGAGGCTTTGGCTTCCGCCCAGCAGAAGCAGCAGGACCGTCATAACTTGCATCTGGCCTTCGCGGTGGTGGACGAGCTGGTTCGTCTCCACTGATTGACGAGGCGGAAGCGCGATTCGCTCCAGTAGAGCTCAAAGCCCGCGGTGTTGATTGTGATTTGGGGAATGTTCTTCGAGCTGGCTGCTCTGACGTGTCGCCTGTAGATGAGACTGTTGGTGTCTGCGTTGCGGAAGTAGACCGGTTGAGTGGTGGCGTTCTGACATTTCTTTCGCTGGAAACGGGAGACGGATGCGAAAGATATTCTTTGCGATAAGCAGGATATTTAGGCGGAGGGAGTGACTTGATAGATGGTTTAGGTGCTGTTGGCGGCGGTTTAGACGATGCATCTGCCGTAAGTGACTTTGAAGCCGCGGCGGCAGCAGAATCGATCTGTGGAGAAGACAAGCCTGGTGACGGCACCTGATCTGGGTACGCAGGTTCTCTCCAGCTCGAGCTTGGAATGTAATCCGAGGAGAATGGGCTGCTGGCAGCCTTTTGCTGCCCAGTTTTCCGTGACACATCCTCACTAGACAGCCTTTGTCTGGTCTCTGTCTCCTTACGCAAATCGGAATCACTAGACTCGGTCGCAACAGGTACTGGCTTTTTGATCGTCCCCCAAGCAAGACCGGCAGCTTTCGATGCCGCCGGCCTAGTCGCACTCCGACTCGACGGCGACGATTTGTACTTAGACTTTTTGGGATCTTTCTTCTGCCGGAGCGTTGTGAGCATGATCTTTCTTCTTTCGGGACTCGAGCCGCGAGACGATTCCTTCGTCAGCGGTGTACCACCCGGCGAAGACGCTGCAGCCGGAACAGGTGACGGCGAAAGTCTGTGCGGCGAAGAAGACGACGGAGCAGGCTCTTTCAACTCAAGAGACGTCGCAGGCGTCAACGACACCGCTGCGGCCGCCGGCGACGGTCTAATTGGTAAAGGAGGCGGTTTCGAGAGATCCATATAGTCAACAGCAGGTATAGTCCCATTCCCAATAAATCCCTGCTGACTGTTACTGCTCGGATTGGTATTCAACAACGGCCTCTTTCCCTTTTCCAATTTTGGCGGTCTCGGGCCCATTGGTCTGCTCCCAGAAGAATCCTTTTCGTCGGTACTCTCGTTCTCGGCGGCGGCCTCTTTCCTACTTTCTTGTAGCGCCTCTAACAAGTCTACTCGTTCCTTGCATTGTAATTCGAGCTGTCGAAGGGAGTCCTGAAGAGCCTTTTCCGTCTCGGACTTGGGGACGTAGTTTGGGGGCACGCGGTAGGCGTTGTGGTAGTAAATAGTGTCGAGAGCGGAGCGCCATGAACGCAGGGCTTCGGATTCGTTGTTCTATCAATATACGATCAGTACAGTCTGAAATCTACTTCGTGAGTGGTAAGTACGTACCTGTCCCTCAAAGTAGACGGCAGTAGAACACATCAAATAGCACTCATCGTACGTCTTCTGCATAGAAGACGAGGGCTTTGAGCGCATCATCTAGAAGGGAGGCGCGGACACGAGCTCGCCATGCGATTGTCGTTCAGAGGCGTTGTCTCGCAGTTGCTCCGGGAGGTCGAGTGTGGGGAGTCGGAGGAGGGGTTGACCATGGATGTCTGTCTGTCTGATGTGTATTTGAAAGAACAAGAAACAAATTGAAGCTTAGTATAAGGATGTATTTGATCTTTTGTTCAATTGTTCAATGTGGCTGAGCACCTAGAGAGAAAGTGAGACTGTCCAAACTTCCGCGAGTGTGAGTGGGCAGCTTGATGGGTCAGTCTTTCTCGCGTGACGTCGTTACTCGGCCTGTATTTGATCTTCGTTTTAGTCGAGCTGCTTTGAGCTAGTCACATACTTTGATTTATCTGGAGTAGTCTACGGTCCTATAGATTTAAAAAAAATTGTCATTTCGGGTGACAGGATGTTTTCTCTGATCGCACTGCATAGAAAGATATGTATTCATTCAGAATTTATTAAGTAGATGGATATATAGGTGCGTATTTTGGTAAGTAATGTAATAGGCAATACATGACACGATGCGGGCTGTGACACTTATCACAAGCGATTATCGATAGAACAAGGCAGTGACGTAGTGAAATGTTCATACATTACAGTGTAAATACGGTATCTTGAAACATCGACGCTGCGATCGAGCACCGATCTGCTAGACATTAATATTGACTCTAGAATACTTCATGAACCTTTTGTCAGACAATCTGTATATTTTGGCCTGTGTATTATGTATCTCTTCCCTGTCTCCACCAATCATCACCATATGAAGACAAACAACCTTCTTCCACATATCTATGATTACATGTCAGACACAAACATTAAACACCTTGGACAATACAAAAAAAAAGAACAACCACGAGGATAAATAGAAACACCCACAAATCTAGGGGGCTAGTAGATGATAAGAAACGAAGAAAGAAACCACCCGTTTTTCTCCCAGGTCTGTATATGTTCTTTTATTGTTCCCCCTTGAACGCCGATAAACGAAGCAACATGACGAAACGTTGTTGCAGTACGAAAGAATCCCAACTTCGGACAAGGAACCAAAATGAAGTACTTCATGCTGATGAAGACAAGACACGCCGAATCAAACGTTTGATGTTGTAATGTGAATATTCATATTCCTCTGCAGGGTTATGATGAAAATGATGGGCAACAATATACATCGCTGAAATGAAGTGTAATGATTGCGAGGAAGTCGTAGCAGCTAGCCAATAAATAGCCTGTTGTCTCAAAGATCGGGGAGGTAAAAATTGCGACGGCAATGACGTTCTTTAGCTCTGATCGTTCGTAGCTGTTGTAAGAGAAATGGTGTTCATGAGGGTAAGCGGATGTAGAGACCTGTCCGTTCGCCGGGGAACTCATGTCGAAACGCACGATAGTCGTAGAGAACAGATTAGCTGCAGATGCTGATTTATTTGTCGGACATTTGGTTCTTGAAATAGGCTTTGGCCATTTCGTATGAAGTCCTTTGCAATGTCAGTCTGCCTACTCTAGACAACAACGCACAGAAAGCATGGTAACTCACCAGCAAATCGCCGTACTAGGCATGGTCGAAATAATACGAGGTCGCAGTCCGCGCAGGAAACCAGCCCATCCGAACTGACGCTTGATGATAGCAGCAGCATTGAACAACCCTCGCGCAGAACGAACCTCTTGGTCCGTCGCCAATCCTCGGGTTTGCAAAAGTGTCTTGATCACGTCGAGAGGTGTCGTGATTGCAGCCGCAACGGCACCAGCGAGACCTCCCGCAATACAATGAGTGAACGGATCATACTCCTTCGACGGATTCATGAATTTCGATATCGACTCGTAGGCGACGAATTGCGTGGCGGTAAACGGGACGGTCATGCTGAGGGTGGTCGGGTACGAGACGTAGAAAGCCTGGAGACCTTCGGTTCGATAGACTGTTCTGGCACATTGCGCGAGCGTCTTGTGGACGGACCCGTGGACCTGCATGCGCTGTTTGATGACTGCTCAAGTTAGAGAGACGAAATTGAGTATTGCGTGGCGAACATACCATCGAATGGGTTCATGAGAGCGTCACTGGCGATTGTGGCGCACGCACCGCTCAGAGCTGCAATAAGTCAGTATCTCCCTTCATTACATCTCAGGAGACGAAATTACCGGCAGCAAATGGATGATGACCATCCTCGTTTCCACCCGCGAACTCCTTGACCGCCTCATATGTACCGAAATAGACAGCGTGGGCAGGTCCTGCCAAAATTAGCCATTTCCCACAAGATTCCCTTCTTGTGTATAAACATACCAGCACCCACAATGACACTCGAAACGCCCTTCCACAGCGTCCTCCACCCTTCAATTCGATAGATGGTCGATACCGCATTTGTGATACCGGTGTAAAGCCCGCCGGAGGTCGGATGTAAAACTTGCATTCGCGTCTGAATCTCAATTAGCCATACTGCAAACCTTGGATTGTCGCTAGACGTTGAACAAACCTTTAATAAGTCAACCGGGTACATAACCGAATGTTCCTATATTCCATCAGTCGATCCATCCGCTGCCTGTATCAGACTGAATAATGGTCATACCGCAATACCCGCGAAGGCACCGGCTAACATGTTGTGGCCCAAGCCATAATTCGAAGGAAGAGCCTCGTACCTGCATCGCGAAGATGTTAGCTTATCTCACACGTTTCGTCACATCGTCCCCAGAAATTGCAGGCAATTGAATCATGGCGCAAAAGTCCAATCCAATCCAACCCAACCCAACCCAACCCAACCTCACCCCGTACACTGAGTGCAAAGGATTGTATACAAAAAACATACTCATATTCCTGTCCTGGAATGTGTTCCGCCATCCGAGCTGGAAAAAGCTCTGAAGGCGCAGCCGGAGCCGCAAGCTGAGTGCCGGAGGAAGTTATTTTGAAGGATTATCGACGGGGATGCAGGGAAGCAGATAGGAGGAATAAATTCCTGACGTAGGCGGACGTTTTGCTGTAAATATCAAATTGTGAGAGGGAGGATGATCGAGAGACGTGGATCAGTAAAGTAAGAATAACAAACCAGCTGGAGGGACTGTCGTTAGGAGATGTCGGAGTGGAAGGAATAAAAAGTCTGGCGGAGACTGGTGTAGCTGTTTTGCTCGGTTTGCATTGGCATCTATCTCACCTTCCGTAAGGATGAGCGCGCGGGTTGACTAAGTAGAACCGCCTCGGCCGGGTTTTGATAGTTAACAGTTAACACTCTTTTTCTTTCCTCTTTCTTTCTTTCTTTTTTTTTTCCCTTTAAAATGCCGGTGATTTATTTACTCTTACAAATACAAAGGGCTATCATGCCTACGTATTCATCCCTATTCTTTCCTCCCTCTACAAAGAAAAGGGACTCTCTTATCAGATCAAACTGATTGATTGCCCACCCAACCTCTAAGTTCTTACCGAGGAATGCCACTAACTACTATAGTAAGCGTCACGTCGGCCCGAGCTGCCTTAAGCAGTCACTCCGTCCTTTGTATTCGATCTCTTCATGTCATTTCTTGTATTCCAGTCCGACAAGAACGGGAGAAGAAAAAAAAAAAAGAAAAAAAGGCAGTGGCAATAATACATAGTACGTACCACCACGTCGTAGTACGCGTTAGGATTGACGGTGGCTCGCTTTTCCGCGGCTTCCCAGCGTTGCAGCCATGTCCGATTCCGGAGGGCGAGTCTGTGCTCGATATTAACTGACCTCTCTCTAACTCCGTCTCCGAGCCGTCAATCGAGTGCCCAGATGCTAGATGCTGGATGCTAGATGCCAGATGCTAGATGCTAGATGCCAGATGCTAGATGCCAGATGCTAGATGCTAGATGCTAGATGCTAGATGCTAGATGCTATTCAGACTAGGTAAAAAAAGGTACTTATGCACATGATCTTGCCAGATCGAAATGAGTGACGAAATCGCTTCTCATAATGGATCGATTCGTGAAATATCGAAATAAAACAAACATGCCAGGCCGAAGACAATAAAATAAGTACACTGATAAAGGGTCGTCAATCTAATCATCATAAATCCACATTGAATTTCCATTCATCTGCCCACCAGTCAGTACTCTGCTTTGTAATCTCTGCAGACAAGAAAACTCACTTTGTTTCAAATTTTCGGCTGTATCGCTCAGCAAAATGACTCGTCGCTTGTTGCAGTAAGCCGTTTTGTCGAGAATATCCACCTTCAGCTCCGCCAATTCGGCAATCGGTTTCTCAAACATCTCACTCAGGCTCTCGACGGCCATCTCCAGGTCTTTCTGGTTATCCTCGAATATCTCGGTAAGATTGTTTCGCGCTAGGTAGTAGGCAAACGCATACGTCCATTTGAGCGTCTGGCGGCATTGCTGTAGCGCTTGCGAAGCCGTGTCCAAGAATTGAACTTCAATCCATGACATGCCCGACTGTGACTGAAGGCTGGTCATCTTCTTCTCGGTCTTGAGATACAAGTCCTTGTCTAGTTTGGCCGACTGCTCGTGGTTGGCGTATCGGTTGTAATAATGTAGATATCGTTCAAGTGACGCGCGAGACCGTGCTTGAGCATCCCGAGCATCCGAACCAGACTTTTCCGTGTATCGATTGCAGTTGTACCAACTGGTTCCGTGTTCAGACCAGAGTCCCATACACATCCAGCAAAACTCATGCTTACACTTGCGGCACGTCATGTGATTACATCCACCGTTCTTCTCAATAGTCGACAAGCATTTGGGGCATTCCTTCGTGTTGGCCGAGATCCAGTTTGCAGTCTCAGAGTCGTCCTCGCACTTCTTCAACCACATCTTGACCAAAGAACAGGGCGGCGGTTGATGGTCGTTCAAACCGCATCCAAAGCAGAAACTATGTTTGCAAGCGCAGTGCACTGTCGGCACAATCTTGTTCAGGTCTCTAGCTTTGACGCCGCAATCTATGGCGAATTCGCAGTTCGGGGCGGGACACCACTTGAGATTGTCTTTGTCGTCAACATATGTTCGAGTGAGTAACGTTTTGTATCTATCAAGATTAGCATATCGGAAATGGGCAGACTTAGAAACAGGGGTGTTCTTACCTATCCTTGAGTTCATCTGTCACGAGTAGATTGAGCGACTTGGAATCAACGATCCGATGACAGTGATCCTGAGGGCACTGAATCCTCGCCGCTTCACCCTCCTCCTTGATCTTCTGCGAAAGATAATGTCTAAAACAATCGACACAGAACCGATGGCCACATCGCATAGCATACGTTTGTAGATCGTCACCATCCTCGCAGCAAATCTCGCACATGAAACCAGGCACAACCTCGGTCCTGGGATTTGCCTCGAAGCTGTGACCCAACCCCGCCTCTTCCAAGATCTCTTCCGACCTGTCCATGTAGGACTCGATCAACTTTTCCCTATTCCATCGTGCGAATCGTAGGAGTATACCAGCCGATTCCGGAGGTAAGCCGAGAATCGACGAGACTTCGGCAATCTGCGAGTTTTGGTCACGGTCGATATCGGCGGGACTAAGGATTTTGAACTCCACTTCGTAGGGTTTCTTGGTTTTCTGTACCAGGTCTTTGTCGTACGAGAAACTGTCACCGAAGTCATCACCGAAATCTGGAACAAACAAAGAATCAGTCAGCAGCTCACCTAGCTTATCGAGAACTTAAAACAAACCTTCGCCTAGACTCTCATCTTCACTATCCTGCATATCCAGGAAATCCTCCTCCCGACTGGAGACATCAGTCATGAAATCATCGTCTGAATCCATGCTGCGCGTTGTGGTGGTGGGCGTCACCAGAGTGGAGCCCTTCTTCCTGAGCGAGAGAGGAAACTCTTTGTTGTCGCTGTCCTTGTCGTTCTCAGATGATGCTTGAGAAGACCGTTCTCCTTCGTCGTGAACAGAGACACTCCGTTCCAGCCGCAGCGTCTTGTTGGGCCCTGACCCTGGGCCCAGCCCTGATCTGGATCCTGACCTAGTAGCCTTGGGAATACTCTTGCGGTCGTTGTCCTCCTTCACTGCAGACTTTGTGGGATTTGTTTTTGTCGCCGCCTCCTCGACTGCCTTCCTCTTTCTCGTGGTGGGAGGCGTGGTGAAGGTATTTCTGGGGTAATCGGGAAGATCTGCGAGGTGAGGTAAGGCTTAGAAGAGGGGCGAGGGCGATTTGTGAGGTCGAAGAGGGTGGAAAGAAAAGGAAGGAATACTCCTATTCCACAGTCCTGTTTATGCAGCACATATATAACGTAGGCAAAAAAGGAGAGATCGTATGGTTGAGGTTGAAGCGTATTGGTGATAAATAAGATGGAAAGAAAGGACCCGATGGTGTCACAGTCACAGTCACGACCCAAGGAAACAGCGAGTAATACAGCCAATACCGGCCAATACACATCAGACCAGCCCAGAACGGATGATGACGGCGGCAAAAAGAAGATCCTGAGAGGAGACGATGCCCTACCAGCCAATGAATGACCGCCAAGGTATTTTGTTTTAGTGATCCTGATCTGATCTGATAACTAACTTAATTAACTGAGAAGTGCCCAGTATTTGCATCTCAGAATCTTGAAAGTACATGAATCAAATATTGAAAGTAATGTGAGGCGTATTACGGAGTACTGTACTGTGTAGAGTGAGGAAAACAGAAGTGGGGTCAGCTGTCAGCTGGTACCTCTGTATTGTCGCCTGTAAAATACGGCTGCAACTCGGGGTAATGACGGTATTCTGCGATAAGACTGAAATACATACAATTATTGATATGTCGATTGGGCGTCACGATGTATATTTTCTACTATGTATATGCTTCGGTGTGTATTGTCCAATCAATATATATATCTACCCAGCTTAGGATCAGATTCGTGGGATCTAGAGGGGTCACGGGGGCTTGAAGCCTACGCCGTAGGCTTAGCCTGACGATTAGCGTCTTCCACCTACGTACTCTGTACGTCCTGAATTGATGCATCTCACTGACTACTTCTCCCATGTCACCTCGAGAATCGCAAGTCTCGACCCAGGCGGTTGTTTCACACCCTTGAAGACAAACCTCTGGTCTGCCTGCGCAAACAGATCAATCCAGCCGTCAAGGTCACGTTCTCTAGCATTACCAATCTCTAACATCGCGACATCCATAGTCCTTATTCTTCGCTCCAACTCATTTGAGACCACGCCAGGAGGCGGCATGACGGACTCTGCGACCAAGACACGCGCACCGGGTTTGAGAGCAGGAATCAAAGCCCGCAGTGCCTTGATGCAGTACTTATCGGGCCAATTGTGCAATATCCAACGAAAGAGATAAGCGTCAGCACCATGCACAGGCTGCTCTTCGAAGATGTCATGAACCATGAATTTGACGTCAAGACCAGCCTCTTCTTTGGAACTCGCGACTACCTGGGGTAGTTCTTGGACGATCAAATGGAGGCTTGGGTAATTGCGAGCCAGAGCGAACGCTGTACCGCCGTGGGATCCGCCTAGATCGACGACGGTGGCCTCAGGTCCGAGTGTATCCCAGTCATATCCGTCCGTGAGGTGACTGAGGGAATATTCATCGCCAGTGGTGAAAAAACTCATAGCACCGCCGAACCGGCGCGCTCGTTCAGGATTCTTCCCTAGCTCAGAGTAGAAAGACTCATCTGTCGCATTGGCAAGTGAGAAACCCTTTCTATGTTAAACTAGTCATCGTATCCCCAGAGACGGATTGACGTACAGTCTGATTCGGCTCCTCGGCCAGCGGCCATTTCGTAAGAGCATCAACAACTTTCCCCCCTGCAGGCCAGATATCATCTACAGCAGATCCTACCCAATCAGCGATACGACTGTCCTCTGCGATCAATCTAGAAGTCGCAGAGTGCGCGATTACCCCTGGGCGAGGTTCTCTAAACACTCGGTATGCAATACCCAGTCGGAGAATAGACGTTAGTGCATTACGATCAATGCCGACGGCGTTGGCCAGATCGGCGAATGTGGTTTCTCCGTCTATGGGTACTTTTTCGCAAGATCGAAGCGATAAATTAATCTCATATACACCGACACATTAGGCTACCTCCAGCCCATTAGCTAAGCTGTTCACAAATAGTGAGGTTGGGATACATACATGGCGATTGAAAATCAAATCTCGCGGTCCTTGGAGTAATTCGTTAAGCTCCTGAGTTGCTTCAAGCACTAGCACCCGAGATTCTTCAATCTCGGGAGGCAGTCCCAAGTCAACGGGGGCATCGGCTTCGAATGAGGGGTATGGCAGGCCTTTCGCTACGAGATAGTTGTCAACTGGTTGATATAGTATCCCTAAGTAAGAACTCTAAAGATGCAGTCGGACATTAAACTGCCTCTGCATCTCCCTGTCCTTGTTATCCATGTCCTGTCCCCAAACTCTGAGCAACGTAACCGTGTGGTTGAATATAGCCGTCAACTGGTGTCATATGTGCTATGGACGGGCAACATGGAATGGCACGGTTTACACCGAACCTCCCTTGTCCCGGAGCTTAGCTTCACTGGACTAGTTGGCAGGATAGGACATGGCATCCTTTTTGGCTGCTTCTAGGTATATCTACAAACACAATCATTCATCACTCTCTTCATCCTCTTCATCGTCATCCTCCTCACTCTCATCCTCTTCACTCTCGTCATCATCATCATCATCCTCCTCCGACGCATTCGCCAACCAATCCACAAACTGCTGCGTCTGCGCTCTCACTTTCCTCATCTCCTCCGTCGCAGTAGAGCGCTCATCGGCCCACCAAGCCTCAAACGCCTCTTCCTCAATAATATCTAGATCATACAGCTCCTTCGCCGCGAACAGAAGGATCGTATCACCCTTGGTGCGATGCGCGAGGTCCTGCTGTATCTGTAGCAACATATCGATTTGGTCCGTCTTTTGCTCTTTGTTCTTGTCGAAGAGACATCGGTCGACGACGTCTCTGTAGCGAGTAAAGACGTCGTGGACTGCGTCGCCGGCACTCTTGCCGGATTCGGTGACTAGTTGAGTGATACGTTTCATAAACGACGAGGCGACGGCGTGTCGGACTTGGTGGTCTGATGCGTTGGCGCTCATGCGAAGACTGACTAGTTCGAGGGCGACCACGTCGGGTGAGACGCCGTCGCGCATGCTTTCGTACAGGTTGTTGGATGCGTCGTGTTGGAAGTGGCCGTGGTCGTCGTCGTCTTCGGACATCGAAGTGCCGAAGCTGTCGCTTCGTTGGCCGTGGAAGTAGTCATCGTCGGCGGAGATTTCACTTGATAGGGTAGAGATGGAGTCGGTAGAGAGAGATAGATTGGCCATGTTGTAGACTGCAGTATATTAGCTCCTGAGTCCCTTAATGATCAAGGGAGAAACGTACTTAGACCAGAGGATTCACTGCGAACGTCCTCGTCATCCTCATCTTCTTCACCGACATATTCATAACCCCGTCCCTCGCTTCCCACAATCTGCTCGTCGTTTGCAGGCACAGACCCATCCTCGCGCGGCGCTACAGTAATCCTGGTGCCTTCAGCGACCGTGATCCCATTCGAAATCTTGACACCATACGACAGCAGCACATCCGGCTCAACTTTGCAATTGTCGCCCACAACAACATCCTCGGCCACAATCGCCTGACGAATTTCTGTATTATCGCCAATAACAACGCCATCCCAGATATATGCTCCGTCAATAATCACATTCTTGCCGATCCGGCAATTCCTGCCCAGCACCGAATTTGTAACGTTAGTCTTATCGCCTATACTCGTCCCGTGGCCAATCACTGTCCGTCGTCCGACTACACAGGACCGAGCTAATATCACGCCTCGTTCCTGGTATATACTTCCCCGCCGCAACTCGTAACTGTGTCCCGGAAGTAGATTCGTGTCTGGACAAAGTGGATATGTCCAGCGAGTTATAATATCCTTTGTGATCGCATCATAGGCCTTGAGATTTCTCACTCGAGCCGCATAGTGCTCCTTGATGATGTGCGTGTGGATCGTCTTTCCGTTCAATTCATAATCCTTCAAGACACCGTAAAGAAAGTGTTTGCGCGGAGTCTGATAATCGAAACTATCTGACCACAGACTAAGCACATCCGGTGTACAAATATCGATATTACAATCGATCAAATCCTGACGAATGTCGAGTTCCGCATGCGTCGTCAGAAGCTCGGTATCAATCGTCAACCGCGCCGGCCCATCAGCGTGCGAATGATGATCAATCTCCTCATAGTGCAGACACCGATCCTTGGTAGGATCAACCACAAAGACAGGCGAGACGGCAGACGACTTTGTGCGGTGTTGCGCACCGGCTTCTCGTAGCACCATGGTCATGATTGCATTTCGGTCTGTTTGGCGGCGCGCCCGGTGCTTGGAGAGGGCTTCGTCAATGGGGAAATTACTGACTACGTCGCCGCTGACGGCGATGAAGTCGCCGGTGATTAGGTGTTTGCCGTCTAGGTCGCGCATGACGTCTCCGACGGAGGTGGAGGTGGATTTGAGGAAGGTGAGTTTTTTGAAGGGAGATGATGGTGCTTTCCATCGGGAGGTACTTTATAAATTAGTCTAGGTACTCAATGGGGGATTTGAATGGCATACCTGATATGCTTCTCCAGTAGATTGGAGTGTGCTCCTCCGTAGAGAAAAACATCTTGCACGCCCGCATTAGCGAGGAATTCAAGTGTATATTCGATCAGGGGCGTATTAGCCAGCGGTAAAAGACACTATCCAAGTCAGTCTCATCGCCAGTATAGGGTTGACTTGGGCATACTCTAGGCTTCTCCAAGGTAAAAGGCTCGAATCTGGTCTCAAATGTATCCGCAAACACGACTGCTTGTAGAGTCTCCTCGACTTCTTCTGTTGCATTCCCCTTTTGTTTGTTTCCTCCACCACCGCCTTTTTGCTTCGGACCCATGGTTTTCTGTTGTACTGTCTATCGAGTAAAGCGCATAAACGGATTCCTGGTTGTGGTGATATTCTGCGTGACTCTTTGGTGCGGGGCTAATGAAAGAATCGATGGAGGTCGTTTGATGGTCGTTACCGTGCTTCGAGGATTAGATGCTGGATTGCGAGACGTTCAGAAATAGTGCTAAACAGCCGAACGCATCAGACAGGCACGAACACAATTCTATACAGACCGTCACATCAAAAAGACAATAACTCGTCCCTCAAAATGACTTGACTGATTATTCCGCGGCAGAAAACACCACAGCCCAAGGCGGTGTACGTGTGACTCCTCGAAGCAAACAAGACAAACCCTCTTCGATAATGCAGCCTTAATTCCAAGGCACCAATACCACACAAAAAACCAATCTGGCCAGGCCTTCTCCATCGCGTTCTGGCCCGTTCTGCGACTCTGCCGCCACGGATCATCTTCATACTTTTCCTGTGTCTTACTTGCGGTTCGGTACGCAGCCAGATCTCGTACGAACATAGTATCGTAGATTGAGGGTCTAGAACCGTCCCCTGGTCGAATTGTGTAACTTATCTAATCTAAGCTTTGGAGCTTGGACATATGATGCTATCCAGCTACCTACGACGGACGCTACACGGATAGAATATCTTGTCGCATTGGGATTTTTTGAATTGTATATTATCCAAGTAGAAAACCGTCACCACCTGAGACCCGTCGGAATGCAATGAATGCACAATGTCAGAAAAAAGATGATGAAATGCCACATTCCTCATTATCTGGAGTTGATTGAGCATGCCTGAGAGAAAAACCACCACGGGATTTCATTTGTATAGAATGATAGAAAACAGTCAAATACCAAAATTTCATGATCCAAAAGATCCAAAACTTGCCCAGATATATATCAAAGACTCGTGCACCGCCCCCCAGCCGGTTCTTTGCACAAAAGAAAATAGAAAGGATAGTAATAGACGAAGAAACGCCCATGCGCCGGTATAATGTAGAATGCCTGTCGTATGCGGTTGAATCATTCCGGCTTGGATAGACATTAGTCCAAGTGGATAGATTTTTCAAAAAAGGAAAAAAAAAGGAAAAAGAAAAAGAAAATAAAGAAAGAAAAAAATTAAATGTAAAACCAGGCCGTGATTACCATTTCCAATGCCACGAAAGGAAAGTCCAGAAGCATCAACTTTCTGAATAAGACATATTAACCATTCTGTTGCCCGGCCATCTGGGGCATCATTTGCGTGTTGTGATACATGCGTTGTCTTTTGGCGTAGTTTGCTGCGTCAGGAGCACTCGACATATCAGAGACTTGTCTTCGGTGTTGACCACGAACAGGAGGTTGACTGAGTGCTGATGGAGCTGCATATTGGACTCCGTTTTGATCAATGAATGGACCCGTGGGAGTCATGGGTTGCATGTATTGTGGAACTTGTTGCACGTTGAGATGGACCGGGGACATTCCCTGAAGCTGTCCGGGAGACTGCCAATTATTCATTGATGCGGCAGGTGACTGTCCAGGAGAACTATCTTCCTTGATAGATTGCGCTGCCGAGGTGTGCGTGGTCATGGGCGTTACCGACACTGGGTCCATCGCGGTCGCAGGCACAGTTTTGAGGTGCATCAAGTGTTTTTCGAGCATGTCGAGCAGACTCTTTCTCGTAAACGGTTTGGGCAAGACGTCGTCCATTCCTACACAGATTAGCAAGCAATTGATAGACCGTGAAAGGCTACATACCGTGTTGGAAATATAATTCAATATCGTCTTTGCGAATATTTGATGTCATGGCAATAATTGGTGTGCGGTCAAACTGACGGATCAAATGGCATGCAGATACTCCATCCAGATTAGGCATTATGATATCCATCAAGATCAAATCATATCTTTTGCCGGACTGCACTTTGGTAACAGCTTGTAAACCGTCGTACTGGAAAAATCAGTAAGAAGGCAATGCAATAGCTCAAGGAGGAACGTACAGCGTTGTCAATTTGACAATGAAAGGAACCCAAAAATTTACCACCAATCTGACGGCACGTATCGTCATCTTCGACCAGCAAAATATTAGGCTGTTTGATCCAACCCGGATTGACAAGAGTGTTCTTTTTCCGGTTTTCACTAAATGGACGCTGTAGTTGCTGTTGCTGAGCAACTGGGTCAGGGGCAGCAATGTCCTTGGGCTGAACCGAGTATGGGATATTGTTCACATGTTCGCTGTACATCGGGTCGATGCCGTTTGCGGTGCCAACGGGGTACACAACCGTCTCCAATTCTCCATTCATCTTCGCAAAGCCCATCGAAGCGTTCGTCCCAGCCGAGTTGGAAGCGCGTAAGTTGCCGTTCCGTGCGCCAGCGCCTAACGGAGGCGTCGGGATCATCTGTGCTTTGGTGGGATCGTTCAGGGAGTCAAATTGTACCATGTTCGGAGGCAGTTGCGCTGAATTCATGTCACTTAGGATCTTGGATGCTTGTTGTAACGGCGACGCGGGGAGATCGTCTGCCACGGAGCCGTCCTGAGCAAAGGCACCATTGGCGCGACTATCGCGACGGTGTCGGGCGTCGACAGTGAACAAGTAGTTCATGAAGTTATGAATGACACTCTCGTGCTGAAGAATCGTCTTTTGCAGGCGCATGACTTCCTGCATGATCATTTGCGAATCAACCGTGAGCTGAGTGTTTCGTTCGCTCAGTTGCTGGATTTGCGCCTGTTGGGCTACCATTTGAGTGTTCATCATATCCATCTGCTGTGTCGGGACTGATTCTTCGTTCATTTGGGCTGGTTTTCGAGGCGCGGGCGCTTTTCGTCGAATGTTGTCCAACGAATCTTTATTATTGGCCTTGAACTCGGGGTGTTTGAATTCCCAGGCCTTTCCCGTCAGTCGTTGGTATTCATCTTGGGGGGTTAGAAGGTCACAAACATTAGGCCCGTAAGGCGACTGCCCTGTTTCCTCATTATTCTGGCGCACTTTGTGGAAGTCGTATTTGTTGAGCTGGCGGACGAAACTGGCAAAGTTGCTGTGTTTGAAGTGTTTTGGGAGGATGGTTTTGGTGAATTTTTCGCACTACAGCATCGATAGTCAGTTGCTGGTCGAAAAGTTATCAAGCGATGAATCAATACCTCCAGCACGACGAAACTGTCATTCTCATCACCCCAGCGCACGATGTCCGAGTACGACGGATCCTCCAACATCCTAGCCAGCATGTCAAAATCTGAAGCATTCGAGCGATCGCATTGTTGCGAAGATAGCAGGGTCGGAGGGGTGAGTTAGATAACCTACTTGTATAACTTGCGAACCTATACATTGAAGCATTTCGTTAGCACCCAAGACTTTTTTTTTTCTTTTTTTGCTGCAGAAGACTGATGAAGAAAAAGGTAGAAGAGAACATACGAAGTCGCTGGAATTACCAGCAGAGCTGGTCCCAGAGGTCTGGCCGTCCATGGCTTATGGGCTGATTGAGATTGTGGCGGACCGCGCAAAAAGCGAAGCGGGAGAAGGAAAGAAAGAGGTAAAGGAAGGAAGGAAGGAAATGGGCGAGGCGCGGTCCCGGCAGGCCCAGACGGATGACCCAACCTGCTCCCCTGTCGTTTTGTTTTTTAGTCCTTTCCTTCTCGAATTAAAGTGCTCCAGAAAGAGAACAAGAAAAAGAAAATAAAAAGAACAAGAAATATTTCCGAGATGGAATGACCACTATTATTATGTCACTCAATTTGGTATTTGAGCCAAGAAGGACAATTCTAGTCCACCCACGAGAGCGTCTGTGTCGAGGACAACGCAAGGAGGGGAATTCGCCGAGAGACTGACTTCTCGAGGAGGAAAATGCAGAGTGGGTGTACAGTGTACAGTGTACAGTGTACACAGGTGACTGTCTGGTTGTTTGGCACGAGCGAGCTGCAATAGAGAAAGGTATCTAATCGATAGTGCTACACTACACCCACTGCGACGTGGAGCTGGGTGTGGACTGTGGATGCAGCAGGGTTTGTGATGATGGCTGTTCAGTGCTCACTGTGTTCAGTCAGTGTTGAGAGTCTTTTTAGCCTGGACGCTACCATTGAGCTAGTCGTTAGGGCCTTTTGCCTCGTCTGATTCTACAAGCAGAGCGACAATACTGAATACGGTGAGGATATGACGAGTTCCTATTGTATCGAGTTCTATTGACGATTGTTGACTCGAAGAATATCATCAGTATGACTGTGATCTGTTGCGTGTTGGCATAATACTAATACTAATAGTATCCTCAACATGTCTCACGGTACCCACTCCGGCGGTTGTTGTTCTTGATTTTCTCAAGCTCATTCGATTCTTGGTCGGGGGCTAGGAGGGGCACGACTCCACCTTGGTTTGGTGCTCGTTGAATCGTTCTCTTTTCATCTCTCTCCACGACGGAGTGGGAACTTTCCAGTTGTTGCTTTCCGTTAATACTGTAAGTATGTACTACGTAAGTATGTAAGTACAACTTCATGTACGAATCAGGTACTGAGCTCTCACCGTACATAGTACATAGTACATACTACATACTACATACATACTGTGAGTGTGTCGGATAACACCAAATAGCATTGACGTCGTTAGCCTCTCGAACGGCGTACCGCCAATCGAGCACTGGCAGTCTCCGTATTTCTCCGTGCGACGAGCGGAGATCTTTATTTCGTGGTTTGCTCCTTGTACATAGATCTATGGTGTATGCCTATGGTACCTGCTGCACCGCGTCGTGTTATTCATCCACGTATCGATAACTATTAATTAGGTTGTTATTTCATGTATGGTACCATCATCTATACTGATCAACGACATATTTATCTGTCGGATCGCCATCACACAGCATGCCCATGCGCCTAATTAGCGATGCATCGTACAGCATGTCAATGCCTCCGCGGATGCAAGCAACACACAGTATGCTGCTGTCTGCTTCCACGGTGAACCTGAACGGACAGCACCCTCCACCAGGGTCAGTCAGTCAGTCACATGTCTGGCCCGTTCTTTCCCCCCATAACATGCTCAATATCGTCCGGGGTCTCTCAACTTCATCTCGGCCCATTATTGACACCATTCTACACACTGACTTGAAACATAGCTGTTTGTTTCGAGATGTCGACATACCCTGTGCCGTGAGCCAAGAGCCTCAGGAATGCTCAACCGCTGTCTGCCAAGTTACGACAACCACATGGACTACATTCCAGTGATTTACAACCAAGGTTTAGAACCACGACATGTACTCAGGCAATATGATTTTGACGCTCTATACCTCCGATCATCTATTTACTTACATAGCAAAATCAAGCCGCAACCTCCTCAATAGCTCGCACAACTGCCGCCGGATCCTCCAAGGGAAGCAAATGCTTCGCTCCCTTGACGACGCTGTACCGGACATTAAATCCCCTTTCGATCAGGTTCTGCACGACCTCACTCTCCACCCGCTCCTTTGACTCGACCACATCAAATTCGCCCGCCAAAACACTGACCTTGACATTCTTGGTCTCAGGCAGTTTGGAAATTTGATCCATGATCGGCATGAGATTTTCCTGCATTCCATGCTCGATCCATCCTTCCTTTGCGAGCACGTTTCCAGCAAGACTGTCTTTTACCACCATCTCCATGTCGTCTTGTGTCAATAGGTCCGGACTCGAGAGAACATTCGACAGTACGAATTGGACGGATTCCGCGCTATCGTAGGCACGTTTTTGTTGCTCACTCATGTCTGCCGGCAAGACGAGCGGTGTCGGAGGAGCTGGCGCAACCAGTACGACACCCTTGATAAGTTTTAGGATGTCCTCCGAAAGAATCTCGTGAACTGCCAATGCCACTTTGGCCCCCATAGAGTGGCCGACGAGGACGATGCCGTTGTTCTTGACAATGGATGCAGTGGCTTCATTCGTGCTTAGGGATTCCAGTACAACCGCGAGATCTGACGCGAGTGGTGTGATGGAGTAATCCTTTCCTGTGGCACCGTTTTCTGCTGTAGGTCCGGTAGACTGTCCCCATCCTCGGTAGGTGACTGAGACGCTGGGGAAGCGGGAGCTGAGCGAGGTGGGCGAGTCGGGAGAGGTGAGTTTGTACCAGGTTGAACTTGAGCCACCCCAGTAATGAAGGAAGATAAGTAGAGGTGATGATTCAGAGATAGATGCTTCTTTCACCAGGCGGAGGTGAATCTTTGTTTCGGGAGATACTTGTACGAACTCCATGGTGTCTTGCTTCTTCGCCGGATTCGGTTTTGTTGTTTGGCTAGTAGCTTTGGATTTGCTGTTGCTGCTGTTGTCTGTCCAAAAGAAAACCGTCAACGAGGTCAGAACTGGTCTTATATACCTTCTCGACACCAGCTATTCCAAATACTCGCGGTATAATTCCGATGCCCACACTTCCAACGCAATCTCAACAGCAAGTCTTTTGATTGGCTGTGATGTAAATGACAAATTAGGATGACTCAGTACGTGGACGTCGGCGGACAAATAACAAGACGGCATCCTTACCAATCCACCTTAACATTCGGTAAAAGTTGCCATCCGAGTCGCTACATCTCCGGAGACTTGTAGACGAGGAGGCCAATTGCAGATCATGTAAGTAACACTCTTGTTGGTTGAATAAGGATTATCCTATGCTATTTGTGCTCATATTGTGGCAAAAGTATCGGAAATAATTCCATTTGATATGCCATTTGATACTAAAACATGTTGGGAGGCAAAATCCAGTGCTATTCTGAACATGTTTGCGAAATTAGCCCTAACTTCCTAATTCGTCGATCCTGACTTTCTAGTAGTAGAATTGTTTTCAAGCCCTGTACGTAGAGAATCAAAGTTGAGATTGGCCCCGAGACGTCTTGACCACTGTATATATATCAATTGATAATCGAAACCCCGACTGAGTTGGATAATCACATGAATTCTCCTCCTGCGAGGACACAAACGGAGCGTACATACACTATCAAAAGCCAGAATGGGGCGGAATTCATGATCAAGTTGCCAGCTGGCCCTATTGCTAGCCCTGGAACCAGATCTGCTAAGCAGAATCGTCGACCCCTTATAGACGATGACGAACAGAGGGGAATGAGCGTAGAAGCGAGGTGAGCTGTGTTGACAAGGGGCTGTGAGAGATCATAGCTGAGATCTTTTTTATAACATCAATCCAATAATTGACGGGTATGAGATTGGTACATGTACTGTTGAGGTGACCTGTCCCTCAGTACAGTGGCAAGTCTGCCGCGGCTTATACCAACAGGCCGCGCAAATTATTACATCAAACGTGGAATAAAATACTCGGATATATGGTCTGAGGATCTAGAATTAGTGTTATACATATGTAAGGAAAGGTCCAAGAGATATTGAATCACTTCCCAAACAGGCGCCGCATAGTCCGCAAAATACTCATCATGGATTCCCCGCGCATATTCAGCGACCTTCGGTAACGTGCGAACCATTTTCTTCGAGTCTGGGTCACTGAATAAACTTAGATGAAGAAACTTAAGGATTACGAAGCAATCTGTAGGAAAAGGATATACGCATCATAGACTAATCTAGTGGAAACAAATCTATGTAAACTCGTCAACTGGAGTCAGCCTCCAGCCCCTTTCCCCTAAAAGCCTCGAATACTTTTTGACCCCATCGCGCATTTTGTAATAGATTTCATTCTAGCGTTCGTTGCTCTTTTGATTAATCAGCGGCACTCTTTTAAGTATAGTTAGTAGCAAAGTGAGAGCTTTGCATTGTAGGAATAAAGCTTATCTTCCAACGTAGCTCTCAAAGCTTAATTAAAGTTCCTCTCAGTCGGCACAAATGCTCTCATCAAGGTCTGGCAGAATACCATCTTCTGTCAATTGATCACCGATGAGCTGCGTATCTGACAGCTATTCCGGTCCGCTGGTTTTCTTCAAAGGAGCCATAGACAGACATAGGGGTTTGCCTCGAGTGGGCTTTAAAAAAGTAAACTTGCTTTAGGTAATAAGGTACACTAGAAATTCGGAGACGTACCTCGATCTTGGTGACGAAGGGCAACCAGACGTAGTTTGCTGTTGCTGAAAACTTGCGGTATACGGTTATATTTGCCATATTTCTACGTTCAATGGAGTATTGATCAATGTTTACTATGTATAAGAATGCTTTAGCCTGAAGATTGAAAGAAAGAAAGAAGAAAGACAATTCTTGGAATGATTGGGAAATGTTTTGAGGGCTCGACTGTTGGTGCCTGGATATCTAGGCTTTGCATTTGGTACCTCCTTCGATGATGCGTGGTCTTGAGACTTTTGGAAGAAGTATGCGTTTGCTTTGACTACGAAGCTAAACACAGGGTCGATCATACCAGATGCTTGAAGCGCATTTGTCTCCGCAATACGTCGCCAAACTTGGCTTACGGCTTTTGGACCGAGCAAGTGTAGATGAAGTTGCCTTGCGCAATCTCTGGTTACTGTCTCCCAGTGTGCACATGGCGTTTCGCGAGGGTCACCTGGCCGTCAGGCTTACAGCTCGACCATTGGAGAACTCGAAATGCTATGCTTGAGCTGGATGAAGACAACCTGGACGCCAGAGTAAGTATTGCACTCATGTTCTGGGTTAACATTCTCGTCTAAAACACTCACTGCATAGCACACGTTAGAAACCATGTATCCCGAAGCACCAACGGGTCTCCTCCTCAGAGACGGAACCGAGATCGATGATGTGGTGCGCTTTGCATTTTGAACGCCTCATGCTGAAAACCTACCAATTCCATCTCTCTTTTTGTTTGGTATTCATCGCCAGTTCGCCAAGGCCTTGCATCTTTTCTACATTGAGAAGACCAATGATTCGACATTCTCGTTCTGCAACACTCCAGGAGGCCGAATCGTGGATCACCGTCTAGCCACCTCAAATGCCCACCGGCAGAAGTCGTGGACAAAGAAAATCTTCGGGAGGACCACCGATCCTACTTTACGCACTGTGATTTCCATTGCACCAATATCCTCGTCCACCGCGGACGCCTTAGTGGCATTGTGGATTGGGGAAGGTGCCGGCTACATGCCTGAGTACTGGGAGTATACAAAAGCAATGTACGGTTCTCTTCAGAATCCTATATTAGACAGTATCTTTCGACGCGCGTTTGGGGGTCAGTATGAGGCAGAACTTGACGTGGAGCGAATGCTCTGGCGTGAGACTCCATTCGGAGTGTAGCTTCACCTGGTTGTTCTGCTCTATGACTGCTGTGCTTTTGTACAAGACATACTCTACTTCGACACTCGTCTCGACATTTGGTCTCAAAAGATAAAGCGAGTAAACGTTGAGGTATGAGCCTCTACATGTGACACATATCACCATCCTGTGTAAACGACTATTGACAGACTAGTGCTGACATTCTTCTCGGAATAGTACTTCTACCGCAGAATAGACAAACCTCCAACTAAGAAAATTCCGCGAAGCATAAAGCACAATGTCTGTCAAATCAACCTCCAATGCCGTGGATGAGGCGACAAAAGTGTCACCATCATACAAATTGACGGAAGTGAGCTCACTATGAACTCACTCCGTCGTACGCGGTCGTACGTGATGTCTGCTACAGCACAATCATCCGTTCTGCGTCAAGCAGCGAGACTCGAGACAGCTGCCGGAGAGCCAGAGAACAGCCGAAGAAGTAGTAGCAAAGGACACGCGTGGTCGAGGCAACATGATAATATAAATGTTGTTGATGCCTTGCAATTGTAGCGTTTGAGATGAATCAGGCAGCAAGGAACACATCCATCCAGCTTTGCACATCGCACGGTCTCTCCATGGAACTTATACCCAGTTCCGCTAGAATTCTCAGGACGAGGATTCTCCGAATAAACTCCCCAGCCTAAATGGCAACACTCATAGATTGGCATGACCTAATCGCCTGAACAGAGCATCTGCATCGTATACAAGCAGCCGTAAATATGAAATCACTCTGGAAATTCACATCATCAATACTTATAATATTATTAAGAAAACTAGAATACAAGTATGGTGGGTCATCAATGCGGTTCGTATACTTTCCACAAATTTATCTCAGAATCTATATCATGTCAATCAGACCGGACCCAAACGCCATGAAGAGAAATTGAGAAAGTCGATTGTTCAGAAAAAAGACGCAATATTTATATGCTGAATAAGAACGATGTGGTGCCGTTTGCAGGCGAGGCCTCACTGATTGGGATCAGATTGAGATCAATCAAACGTTGCGGTATGAAGGGGAAATTCCGGGCAACGGGACGGGTATCATAGATAAAAACATTGTTCGCTGCGCTGTGCCGGGCCGTGCATGCAATAAGAAATGAGAATCGATAACGCAATCAATCAGTTAATCCGGATTCGTGAGCTGTCCAGGAGTTAGCATTCACGTTACAAAAGAGGACCGGACAGACGAACTCTCAAGACAGGTCGCGAATAGTCTTCATCATCGCGAAGAGACACCGCGCTCAATCGATCCCCATTGGGATACAATACTGCATCCTTCTTCATGCGATTATCGGTAAATGCGTGGTTCGGACTGAGATAGTCATTCGGCGACGTGGGCGATGTTTCGTCGCCTATGAAATTGCGCATAAAGCTCATTTGCGAGCCTCGACTTTGACGCCGTGTATCGACCGTGGCCCCGGTAACGCTGCCGTCGCCTCCTCCATTTGGAGAGCCTGTTTTCTCGGAGCGTTCGTCGCCCTTTCGACGTCCAAAGAAGAACCACCACAAGATCAAGGCGGTTAGGGCTCCGACGCCGACGAGTGCGCCAATAACGATACCCGCGATAGCTCCGCCACTGAGCGATGAGCCTTTATCTTCGGTCGACACAGACGAGCTAGATGTTGCAGCCGAAGGTGAATTCGAAACCGTGATCGTCACGGGCTGGCCGGCGATTGTCTGAACGGAGATTGTTGGTGCGGCGGTCGTTGTTGTTTTGCTTGACGTCGTAGAGGTATCCTGTACATGAAATATGAGTAATGTTCAAGTATGGTTTGTTCGCGGATCATACAGAAGACACCGACGTAGCCAGAGTCGTGCCAGTAGACGCTGACTCGGTTACAGTGACAGTCTTTGGTCCCGTGGATGTTTCAGTGGCCGTGCCCTCCTGTGTGGTTGTTAAGACCAGACACTTTTGAGATTGCACCAAGCCACCTTGACATACGAATTTAGGGTAGATATATATGTATATATACGTGCAAGGATTGGCAGGGCAATATGTAGCGGGGAATTACTCACCGAAGATGTAGTTGAAGAAGAAGAGGAATCAGTAGCAGTTGCAGTGCTTGTGCCGGTTGCAGTTCCGGATGCTTTGTTACCTGAAATGGCAATGTAGCCGTAATAGCCCTTGTCGGTGTTTCCGCAGAGGTCGGACGGATAGCCTGGACAGCTAGTGTCGCACTCTGAGACGTCGACGGTGGAAGCGGGAATGTAGTTCGAGCACCAGCACTCTTGGCCTTGGAGGACTGCAAAGGCGTAGTCGGCACTGCATTGTATGTTACATGCTCCGTTTGATTGGTATATGCTGGTATCTATATGATCGATTAGCAACGGCCGAGGAATTCCAAGCTGGACAGATGTGGCGTACTTTCTGTGCTTGATGAAGCGGTATTCTCGGAAGAACAGTATTCGATCGTCAGGGCAGCGACCGATGAAGACCCGATGAGAAGAGCGGCAACTCCTAGACGCGCCATGTTTCGGAAAGAAGTCATCATTATGCTACCGAGGAGCTCTCCCCCGCCGTGTGCCTCGTAGTGTTGTATGTTATGTATCAATCAAAGTCCCGTACCATAGATGATCAAGCGATGAATCTCTCGGTCGTCGGACGTCTGGTGATCGCGGTTGCGGTGGGCCAATTGCCCGGATTGTAGACGTTTACACACAACAATATCGATGGATCGCCAGCAGCATCTTCGCACCGCTCGCAGGCCGGTATCAGTATAGCTTGTTCAATGAGTTCGATAGTAGTTGGGGCGGGCGTCGAAGGATAGAGAGACGAAAGGTGTCCGGCAAGACGCGGGAGGAGAAGCGACGAGAGAAGAAATGAGGTCGTGTAACAAAGGAAAGAGGTCGTCTGTGCACGTCTGTCAGACAATCGATGACACAGAGACAATTGAATCAATGACGAGTACTCTGGTTGAAGGTGTGGGAAGAAGAGGTGCAGAGAGAGGAGACAGAAGCAGAAGAAGAAGAAGAAGAAGTTGACCAAGGGGAAAGGAAAGTTGGTTAGTTTGATTGACTAGAGGGGGGGAGGGTGGGTCGCATACTATGATCGTACGTAGTCGTACGCTGGTGATGATAATGTGTATGTTTTGTATTTTATTTTATTTGATTTGATTTATTTTATTTTATGTTATTAGCATCGAGTATGCTAGCTATAGCGTACGTCGAAATAGCTAACTTACAGCACGTACTGCAGCTATCTAGGCACACTGTCTACATCTCGTTCTGTAAGTTAGTCCCTCTGACCAGACAGCATGAATCATGAATGTTTACACAGCATCGTTCCCAGGTTGAGAGCGGGTAGCGGATATCGAGCGCCAATCAGTCGCCCGGTCACTCTGGATCAGGAGATCTGATCCTCGCGCTGGTCGCCCAATAACTTATAAGCCACGCCAATCTGCTGGGAATTCTGAAGCCGGCCTGTAACTGGCTGACTCCGATCGGGAATTGGGAACTACTAGGTATGTATTTACTACGACGTACGTTCACTTTGTCGACAACGGAGTACTCTCATCCCCTGTCTCCCGCATAAGAGATTGGGTCAAGAGGAAAAGAGACTCACTAGAGTCAGTACACAAGCAGCAGTTCTGGATGCAAACTCCATGTGATGCCGATCAAACTTCATTCGCCTACGAAGAGTGTGATAAGGCTAGTACGCGCCAACCAAGTCCAACCGATGCGTGTCCACTGGTGAGCGAAGAAACGGGTCGTCCTTTCATAACGCTTAACCATCATCGAAACAATTCTTAATCCATCCTGGGGCCGAGAGAGAGCTGACGTATTACTCGTATTGTGTTTCCGATTGAGCTTGCCCCCAAATTCCATCCATCCACTTGGCGAAAAATCAGCCAAACCCAGCCAATCGCATCCCCGCCAAACATCTGCATGTCTTGAATTTTGATTTACTTCTGAGATCATTAATACTGACAATATATTATGCTTCAATATAAAAATTAGCCACATCTGAGGCACTGCATTGGATGCAGTATAAATCAAATCTGTATCCTGGCCGTTAGTTAGTGGAGGGTGTCATACTATGAGAAGACCTCAAGGCTCACATGCATTGTGGCGAGACTTTTATCCGAGGCTTGTCTTGGATGGCATAGAAGTTTAACTTGAGAATCACTTTAGTATTAGCATTCGAAGAAGGGTTTTTGGATAGTGGCGTTATGACGATTGACTTTTTGAAATGTTTGCCATGTCAATAAGCTATCACCTCGATGGGGAGATTAAGCATCGAGCTCACGACTGGTGCGTAGACATCGTTGATACACAGTGAACTACTCGTCTCTAGTCTCCATCAATTGGAAATTTGATCTAGGTACTTGCCTTAATCTCTGAACCCGGAAGGAAGATAGTAAAAGAAGCTTTTTGTGGCCGGCATAAAGTGCAACTTTAGGGCTTGTCGCCGAATCGGGTAATTATTGTAATTAGGGTTTTAGGGTTCGTCTCCCATAAACCGATGGCAAGGAACTTTATACCGACGAGTAACTCAGTTCCATTACTCATAAAGACTACAATGCCATGCTAGGATCAGACATCTCGAAAGTCAATAAGGAAAGAAACGAAGAACAGACGCAAAGACAAAGCAGTCGAAACTCTGAGTCATATAAACAAGCAATGATTAGACGATAAGGAGTCCAGCAACAGAACTTGCGTCTATCGATTGTTCCGCTTTTTAAGCTGGCACTTTGTATAAACATAAAGAAGTAACTACTGGATATACCCATTCCGTACGGAACCCGTCGACGAACATCACTTGCATCGAAAACACCAATCGAGTATATAAAAGCCCCGCAGCAACATCAGCCATCATGGAGGACAAAAACGCATACAAAACGCAAAGAATTATCAATTCAGTCCTTTTCGAAGCAGCAAATTGGTGGATGGTCGAAAGATTGGCTGATTTTATGGCGGGTTTAATGATGGACCCGAAATACAGTGATTTGACGCTCGAGTGCGATGGGGAGAAGTTTGCGGTGCACAAGGCCGTTGTGTTGACGCGGTCGATTGTGTTGGAGAAGGCTTGTCAGAGGCCTTGGAAGGTGAGTCTTTGTGTGTGTGTATGCGCGTTTGATTGATGTTGGGGCTTACGGCTGGGTAGGAAGGAGTGGATAATGTGATTCACATCAAACAATTTGATGCCCCGACGGTCCGTCGCATGGTCGAGTTCCTGTACACCGGCGACTACGACCAGGGCAAACCCGAGTACGTCAGCCCCGAGAAGGATGATGATGATGAGTTTCCCGCAGCAGAGGATACACAGGATGCACAGGCTACAAACACCAACGACGATGACCTCCCTCCACTCTTCGGGCAATCCTCTAATCCAGCCCCTAATATCGAGTCGCTCGAAGAAGGAATCTACGACATCAATATTAACGCCTACCAGCCGTCATCACCATCGGTATCGGCATCAGAGATCAAAGAATGGGGCCCGGACGACGAAACGGCCGCAAATGAGTTTTTTGACACTTTTTCTCCGCAATTGGGCGTTCATGCTATTGCGGATTACTATATGATGAACGACCTCAAGAACAAGGCTATAGAAAAGGTCAAAGTACTCCTCAAAAAGACCGCGTGGTCTGCCAAGGGGTTCCTGGCTGTGGCGAAGGAGGCCTTTGAAACGACGATGCCGCCCACTTCCACGTCTACTGAAAAGGAACAAGAGGGGGAGACGCTGCGCGATGTCATGCTCAGTACAGCATATGAGTACTTTCCAGAAATCACGCGCACGCACGAATTCACTCAATCAGATCTGAACCCTGAATTTGCGGCCTTACTACTCCAAAAGGCTGCCAGCAGGTACAACGCTCTGCGCGCGGAACTCAAGTATCAAGAGCGCCAGAATATGGAGCGTTGGGCCATCGACACCCGTCGTATGTCAGAGTTTATGGATAACATCAGCCACTTGCAGGCTCAGAACGCCGCGTTGGAGGACTGTATCAAGCGGATACAAGGGTTGGTTACATGTGAAATCTGCGGATGCCCGTTTAATGTCTTGATTCATGAGGAGAACAAACAATCGAACGATAGTAACGACGGATACGATGCCGATAGTAGCGCCGACGGCCTTATAACTGTGGTCGGGACGCAGGAGCAAAAAGTGAAAAAGTACGTGATTGAATGCAAGAGGTGCAATCTGCACGGTACACGGTCGGGAGACCTGCTTCACGATGATAGCTATGGGCCATATGATGGCGATGAGTTGTTCCGGGGCATTGCGGATCTTTTTGTGGACGATTTACCACCTGAGCCGTGGCAAGATGACGATAATGATCTGTTTGATGGGGCGCCTGATCCTGGTGCTGCTGCTGCTGCTGATGATGATGATGTGTAGCTGTCAACTGGTTGGCCGTTCGACATCTGGATTGATTGAAACTAGATGTTATGGTGGCTTCAGATGTTACATCGACACAAGATGGTCGTACTATATATGTTTGGAATCTGTTTATAGATGGTTCAGCGTTGCACGAAGATATTTGGTTTGACTCATCTCTAGAGAAGTTTGAGCTTTTATACCTGTAGACGAGAATCTGTTGAATGAGAGACTTTGTCAAAGCGGTGGGTTAGATGCTTTGTGTACACATATTTTAAGCTACAGATGTCCTTTCATGTGCTATATCACAAAGCCATATGTGTCTGCTCAAAGAAAGTATTGTGAACACAAAACCCTAAGTATGCCTAAACGGGTAATTCCCTTCACAGTCTCCACAGAGCCATACCATGGTAGCCCTAAGACAAAAGACCCACGATCAGCTGATGGCTCTGGGCCCGGGTACCTGGCCAGAACATCCGTGGTTGAGATTTACGTTAGACGTACGGTGAGTCGGTGACACTTATTTGGAAGAATTTAGAAACGCACACTGATCGAAAAAGTCAAGTAAGATGTTTGGATATGGGGCTAAAAAAAGAACATCATGCATCATATCTATCGTATCATCATCATCATCATCATCATCATCATCATCATCATCATCATCAATGTTGTCGTTGTTGGCTGGCGTTGCACAAGGCAGATCAAATCTCTCGATACCGTCTCGGCCGTCGACCCTCTTCAATAATCACATCTCTCTCGCGATACCGCTCGCGCTCTTCCCATGGATACGGCTCATGGAAAGGCGCTCTTTCCAACATCAGCGGCGGTCGTGCTGGCGGAATAGGAGGCGGACCGGGGATCACTGGAAGCGGCGGAAGTCTCTCACGCTCACGCCGCATGCCTCGGATTCGTTCGCGACGGAATTGGCGTATGTCCTCGCTGAGGTCGACGAGTCTTTCGACGTCGTCCTGGAATGGATTAGGGAAAGAATGATGAAGGGGTACGAAAGACTTACGTAGCGGAGGTACTCAAAAATATAGTAGAAATTCTCCGTCTCATCAAATTCGTAGCCTGCTCTCTCGAGAGCTTCACGGACAACGAGGTCCTTGGAAATTTCAGTCCAGAGTTGATCACGCTTTCTTCGGGTGTCGGTATATCGTTTGTGGACGTGGACTTCTTCCTTCGTATCAGGGAACGACTCTACTTCTTCTCTGCGCTCGCGTTCTCTGATAATGATCTCCCTTTCAAGTTCCAGGTCTCTGATTTCTTTATCGCGTTCCTGGATCTTGATTTCTCTTTCTACTCCATGGTCACCGGATTTGGTGCGCGTAATGACCAATTCGTCCCCTGGCTCGGAGATGGGAGCTCGTCGACGTGGAGATGGACTTCTTTCCTTTTCCTTGTCAAGGATTATCTCTTCTTCATATTTTCGTCCGTGTTTTTCGCCTCTTAAATTTTGTTAGTCATCTGAAAGTCTCTATCAAATCTGCAGACATACCTTCGCTTGATGTCGATCACATCCACTTCGTCAGCAAGTGATTCAGCTTCAGGGCTATCGTGTCGAACGGGCGGGATGACCTCGTAGCCTTTTTCATTAGTACCAATGCATTTTATATATGGTAATGTTTAAACCTACTATCTATATGACGGTGATGCGTGATAACTTCCTGAAGGATGGGCGGCTTGCGAACAATCGAAGGCTCACGCGATGACTCTGAAGACGGTGATTCCTCTTTCCGTATGATGACTTCGCGACTACTTTCATTTGGTCTCCGTCTGTCGCTTTCCTTGATTATGATTTCTTCCTTTTCTCTATTCCGGGAAGGAGAACGACGTGGGCTGCGATGTGGACTATGAACATGTCGGAATTCAATGCGTTCTCTCCCTCGATCGTCATCATCCACAATCAGTTCATCTTCAATATCACGGCTAATTGAACTTCTTCTTCCGTGCTTGTTCTTGCGTATAATGACTTCTTCGCGATCGTCGTCGTCAAGTGCAGGGACTGATCGCCGTCGTACTACTACATCATCCAAGTCATCTTCCCTGGGCCGCGAGGAATGATGTCGGTGACGAACTCGGATCTCTTCCCGGTCATCATCTTCTCTTCGTGGAGCCGAGCGATCGCGTATGATAACCTCTTCCCGATCCTCTTCCCGTCGAGGCGATGACCGATTTTTGTGCTTGATAAGTATCTCATCTAGGTCGTCTTCTCTTCGCGGCGCAGAGCGGTCGCGCTCACGTATGATGACTTCTTCGCGATCATCTTCTCTCCTCGGCGAGAACCGATTCCTGTGCTTGATCACAATTTCATCACGATCCTCTTCCCTTGGCGGTGGGATGGACCGACTTCGTCGACGAATAAGAATATCATCAATCTCATCATCACCCCGCCGCCGTCTGGGAGGAGACCTTTCCTCTCGGCGGATTTCAATCTCTTCTTGCTTTTGTCGGTCTCGGTCTCGGATAATTATCTCTTCACGCTCATCTTCACCAGGTATAAATCTTTCTTCTCGATGACGACGGCGCCGACGAGGACCGGGAGAATCATGCTTGTGCCGAATAACAACTTCATCTTCCTCGGCTCGAAAGTCCTCAAGCGGCGGCATCGAGCGCCTATGACGGGCAATTCTTTCGCGCTCAAAATCATCTTCACGTCGGGGGCGTTCACGACGGCGGAAGACTACCTTTTCGTCGTCAATTTCCTCACGCGGCTCAATGCGCCTCCTGTCCTTTTCGATAATGATATCCTCCTCGTCTTCCCTAACTCGGCGAGCTGGTAATGATCGATCGCGTTGGCGGATGATAACTTCGTCTCGCTCTTCCTCTTCACGAGGAGGCGGGCGTGAGAGTTCCCTCCGCTCTTCGAAGATCACCTTCTCTCTCTCTCGAGGCCTCTTGCGGTACTCTTCGATATCATCGCCTTCATCAAGTATGACCTCCTCTCTGGAAACTCTCCTCGGCCTATGCCGAGGTATCGGCGGAGTTCCACGTCGGACGTATACCTCTTCCGTTTCTCTTTCCAACCTCAAATTTTCCAGGCGCTCTCTCTCACGACGTCGTGGGGGGATCATGTCTTCATCTCGCGGAGGCAAGAAACGGTCACGATCACGAATATTCGGCACAGAACTGTCGCGAGGGCGGACTCGGACTCGCTCTTCGATCTCACGAACTGCAGGCGGAGAACGTGTCGAGCGACGTCGTCGGACACCAAAATCGGGATCGAAGTAGCGGTCGTCTTTGCTGCGTCTGCTGCGTTGTCTGCGGTCGACCTCTTCGTAAAAATCATCCTTCTCGTAGATGTCGTCGGGTGGAGGCCGGCGAGACATTGCGACAATAATATAAGATCAGCTGAACCAATATGATTTTATTATGGATGGCCGCTTTCGTTTCCCGGGACCTGGTCAGATGTAAACCAGCGTCTTGAATGCTGAGGCATAAACAGCAGTCAGGTTACTCGAACTGGCGGGATGCGCAACGATCATGAAACAAACCACTGAAAGAAACGAACAGCAAGAAAGAACAGAACACACAGATAGATAATAAACAATATGAACGAAGCGAAGTCAAGAATAGACGACGATAATTACATGTTGTGGTGGTAGTGTTGACTGATGTCATTTCTCACCCCACCTCCCGCGCTTTGGACGGAGAACGTTTGCTAGGGCAGAAGCGAGGTTGACGTACGCCACCTTTTAGTATTTTGTATAGTACTATTTTTTATTCGGTCAATAAGAAAGGGTATCATTAAACTCCACCATATGCATACATAAGTAATACAGAAATACATCGCCAAACACCACTATCCAAAGAAAAGTCGCTTCTGCCCCTTCTCCGTCTTCGAGGCAGGCGCTCGCGGTCGACCTGGTCCGGTCTTTTTGCGATCTGACGCTGTGCGTCTGGATGAGTGTTCAGCGATATTTCGTGAGGTCTGGTCTGCGCGTACCTCTTGGGCTTCGAGGTCTTTGGCGAAGTGCCAGTCATCATGTTCTTCGCGCTGGTCTTCCGAGACTGGTTCGTTGCATCGGGGGCATGTGAAAGTGCTGTCGTAGAGCTGTTCGGAAGTCTTCTCATATATTTTTGGAATGGCGGTATTATTTTCTTGTGGGCTTTTCGTAGTCGAGATGGCCGGCACTGAAAATAATGGCGGAGAGCGGTCGTCAAAATCCCTGTCGTTATCAGAGGTCACCAACGAAGGCGAGTCTCGTTTGAAAAACGATCCAATTCCCTTGACTGCGACTTTCCTCACCTTGGCCGGTCTCTCTTCATCCTCTGTAAGTTCGACTACCTTCTTCGGAAGTGATGGTTCGGCTGATGGCTTGCTCTGTCCCGGGGTAAAAAAGCTATCAATAGCCCTGTTGTTGACAGGACCTTCCTCAAACCCAGTCACATTAACCGATAGATTTGCGCATGGCCATGCCCGCGCTTCTGCGATAACTTGATTCAGCAAGTTACTGGAAAGATCATAGAGAATATCCTCCGTAACCATTTTTCCGCCAGGAATTGTCGTCGACTTTGAATGTACCTGTGCGCCTATTCGATGATGTAGACTAAGTGTTGATGGCCGACGCTTGTTTTCCAGTAACCCGTCTTCCACCAATCTGTTATACAGATCCGCCGCGAAGATTCGCAGCCATTTTCGTGCCTGGTCTGCCGAGTTAATACTAGGACGAAAAGACTTAGCCGAGAGCATAGATTTGATTTGTGTTCTCGGGTTGACCTCGCTGTCATCGATTCCCCGGATGATATTGTATACCCAAACCGCGGTGTCGTCATCTAGCTTAGCTTTGAACTGCTCGACGGATACATTCAGCAGTTCTTTGACCTGCTCTGTCCCAAACTCCGCGCTGATTCGTTCCCCTAGCTTTCCTCCCAACCATCGAATTTTAGTAAATTGGAACCCCCCTAGGAATTTCTGAATGGCACGATTGCGGATGATCGTTTGCTTATTGGGTTTATTCTGTGCGCTACCTAGTTTGGACATCATCTTGTTGCGAGCGATACCGGCAGAGCACGTATAGCTCAGTTTGTCCCAAATGGCGGCGCGAATGGAGCGTGTAATTTCGGCACCAATTAACATTGCAACGTCGTCCCAGTCAGGATCATCTTCTTCGGTTTCCTCTTCATCTAGGTCAACTAATCCGTCTTCTGGAAACCATTCAAGTGCCGTTGTCGGTGGAGTGGGCAACGACGTAGTCTTGTCGGATGCTGTCGGCGTTCTCCTAAGTTCCGGATACCGCTGGTAAAGCACGGCATAGACTAGCGATGATAGATCAATAAAGACCTCATCGACAGATGCTTTTTCGATTCTCGCAGCTTGAAACTCCAGTGGAACGTCTTTGGAACTGATGATCTCATCTCTTTGCCGCGAAACCTCTTCCTGGATCGTGCTCAAGATCCTGCGCGATTGTGCGCGATAAGGGTCTAGCGAAACCTTGTCGGTCTTGATTCTATACGAAGCGTCGTCACGATACGCCCATTTTCCACCTTCGCCTTCTCGGAAGGTCGCAACATGTTGCAGCACTAGTTCTGGGCATCGTTTCTTCGCCTCGACGGCTGATAGCATCCGAGTTATCCCAAATGGTCGTGCGGCATAGTTGATCGCAATGAGTGAGTCCCACTGTTGAACGGCTAAAGGTGTGTCCCGCGGGGTTCCCAGGCGAACCATCTCGCATTGAGCGTAGAAGGCATCGAGATCGATGTGAGCGATGACTCTTAATGGACTCGATGGGGAGTTCTGGCGTAGGAGATGTAGATGGCGGAAGGTGTAGCGCGATGACTTTACGGAAGTGCTCGGCGAGGATTGAGCGAAAGCCGGTGGAGAGGGAGACCGCGACATGCTGGGGCGCTTTGCATTTTGTCTTATGTGGTTGATGTAATGATACTCATTTTTTGATGCTGTATGTGCATTCGACACACAATAGTCCCGAGAGACGATAGAGGCGCGTCAAGTTGAAGTTGGACGCGGCGTTTTGGCGATTGGCCCACTTTGCAGACTTTCAGCCAATTGAAAATGGGCCAGCATAGCTTTTGAGAACAGCATTATTTTCCTCGAAGTCTAACATCATGGTAGATTGAAGAGATGGTGGCCTAATAAAAGTATGCTTCTTCTCTTTAGATCACTGACGTTATATATCAATTTGGCCAAGTCGATTTTTTGAGTTATTTAAAAGCATGCCGAATATACGAGACAGCGTCGACGCTTCAGATATCGAAGCCCTCCTGAAATCAGTCTGAAATACGCCGAAAGTGATACCTCGCGCAAACAAATCTAAAGCCCTCATCAAGGATGGCGTGGTAATTATCAGAAACTTCACAACTTCAAAGCTCGTAAAACAGATACCCGGCCATACCTGGAGGTCGATAAGCCATGAATGGGCGCAATGCTCCCACCCGAGACGAGACGCTGCGCACGACTGACTCATCTCTCGCAGCAAGACCGTGCGAACGTCAGTCCCGTGCCTTCATTGACTGACGGAGTACTTTTAGGCGAAAACGAGTAGTTTGTTACTACGGTACTGAGAAAAACCCCTACACGACGCACCCTATTCAATATATCGCTCACCATTGAGATCAGACCGGGCAGCAAGGCGCAGAGATTGCACAGAGATGACAAGAGTCTTCATGTCGATCACCCCGGTCAGACCAAAACGGGCTATCAGGACGGCATTGACGCCGGTATGTGTGTGTTGATTCAGGCAGGAATACTACGTTTGAGAATGGAGCCGCTCAGGTGAGGATTAGACATCAGCGTGTCGCAACCTTGTAGACACATGTCGTCGTTTTAGGTCCTTCTTATTTCTCATTTGTGGGTATGGATTAGTGGTCCAAGGCAGAGAATCTGGCAAATTTCGAAATGGAAAAGGGAGAAGCGTATATCATGGTGGGTGGTACGTATCATGCTGCGGTGGAAACACCACCACAGATGAGACACGGTCAATGCACGGACTGTTCCTTACTCGAGGAGACATGCCTCAAGAGATAATTAGCATCCGATCCACTCCAAGGGAGAGGTCTTGGCGTGGTCTGCTGAAGTGCAGCGAAAGATGGGCTTCCACTTGTCGAGCCCTAATATCGGCCTTCTTGACTTCCAGTTGACTGTAGAATTGATGCAAGGACTCCAAGAAATGGACCGTCCTTGTTGGCCGATCCGGACCCAGCTTTTACCGGTGCCCTTGAAACCTAGATATACCGAGTACAATGTGATCTAATCATGCCCGTGTTCACGTTTCTCAGATCATGGCTGGTCAATGCTTCCCATACACGTTACTTGGGTATCAATGCAGTAGGAAGCAGCTCATTCGCGCATGATTGCAGAATAGCGTTCCAGTTTCTGTGTATCTTCTCATGAGTAGATGGACCATCCCAGCTACTCATGTTGACAAGACGGTCGTGCATAGCAGCTTCAAACGTATTGAATGCAAACAGAGAAGGGCCTCATTACATTGGCCTCATCGTAAGCAAGATCCAAGCAATTTCCATCAAGTGCCGGGCAATTGTTTCGTATAGGACTGTCCAGCCAATCACAGCGCAAGAGCTAACCTTGGCTTGTAATTCGGGCCGGTCCGTTGCCGGTCCCGTGACCTGCAACAGTGATTTGTTTGTTGTGTTTGTCAACCCACGGCGAGGTATGCATTCTGGAGTTTCATCACTTGCATGTCCTGAAATCCCAGTGTTGATTATTTTGGGCTGGTGATTTGCAGGCATGGAGCTGGCTGATGGCACTGTAACGAAGTACTTTCTGTGCGTCATTGGATCATAGGGACTGGCGTAAAAACGAGCCATACTGTATTCGTCCTAGCCAGTTATGACTTGGCCACCCAAACGGCCTCGTTCGATGCCCAAAGCCACGCATTACGGCCCAACAACCAGCAGAAGTCTTGCCTCGCTTCCAGGCATTTCGGCCAAAGCCTTGTCACTTGGTGGTGTCTGACCTCATCATCGCGCATCAGTCCGACCGTGTCTTGAACGGGGCTGACTGAACAGCAGTGCGAATCAGTTGATTCAAACTCTGATCTCTCCATTTCGTCAAGCAGAAGTCATCGAATAAGCTGCCCACATTGGAGACAGTCAACCGCCATCAGCATTGCTTGCATCATTGTGGACGTGAAGGATTTTGAAATGTCGGGGATGAGGGCGTCGACCGGTCCTTATGTGCTTTAGCTTGTCGCTAACCATTAGCTATGTAGTCTTGAAGAAACGATAGACGGACCGGACCAGTCCAGACTTTGGCGGAACCCGTCTCACTGGTCACTGGGACCATGGAAGATCCTGACTCCCAAGAGTCTGAAATCCAGAGAAGGCATAGGTATCAGGTAGTATTTCTTCCCGATGCAAGTCATCAGTCGGTGCCATAAACACGGCTTCTTCTCGCAACCCTAAACATGGCACACTTCGATACCTAGAGATCTCGCAACCGGGCAGCGGCGGTGCTGACTCTGGAACTGTAGTCGCAGAACAAACACCAAAGGACATCAACAGCAAAATTCGAAGCAAGAATAGTTATAGCAAATACATGGTAGCAGCACGCACTATCGAATTCACGCAATAAAGGACATAGTCGTGGCACCAGCAAAGTCGGTGGACGGTCGTACATGCGTCGTAGCCCAAAGCCAGCCCAACCAAGAGGATCCACAACAGCCAGCCGCCCACAACCTTCGCGCCTTCCTAAAGATCCTTCGCCCCTCCTTCCCTTTGGCCTTTGCCCACTCACTCCCTCCCACCTTCGCTCTTTCCCCCCATCCCGTTTCCTGCCTTATCTTGATCCTCCGCTGTCACTTCTTCCCCTTCTTCTCTTTCTCCTCACTCCCTCTTCTTTTTCTTCTTCTTCTTCTTCCCTTTTTCCTTACTTACACTCCGGCCCCTCCTCATCGGCCATCAACGTATCCCATCACAGATTGAATAAACAGAGCTCACGCCTGCCTTCCCTCGAAGGAGGAAAAACGAAAAAAGAAAAAAAGAAAACAAACAGATTCTTCACTCCACAGGATCACGGCCGTCTGCCCGCAAAGGATTTCATCCAGGAAAGTCTTTCGCTTCTCGCGCCACCAGGGATATTTCTTCAACATCTTGCTTCTTATTTTTACTGTCTCGGTTAATGTGCCAGACTGCAACAAATTACTCATTGCCTGCTCGTGGATTGTACTAGACCAGGCATACTTGGTCATCCGTCTGCTATTATTCTTCTTGATTAGGCACCGCCGCCCACTTCTTTCAAAGTCCTGGATTGAGGAAAACCCTTGTGTGAAGTCCCTGGATTCTTTGGACTAGATTTTCCCTCAGACTGTGTGCGTGTCCTTATACTTGACTAGTCCACGGATTATTTGATTGCCGGTTGCCTTGGATTTTCTCTTCCACGGATACTTCATTACCAACGCCAGGATTGCCCACAGGACTTACCCAGGAATCAAACAAAACTCCCACCAAAACTCACTTCCTGGATATTTGACCTTCGCCAAAGCACCGAGGATATCTCCATTATTGCCGTTGGCTTTTCTATTTCTCTATTTTCAAGCCCTTCCCTGGACACCATGACTGGACGAGCTTATGAGCGCCCGGAGCGCCACAATGAATATTTTATCCCAGGAGATGGGATCAGCCGAGAAGTCATCCAAGCCGACATCTGCAGATACCTGGGAAACGATGCTCTCGTAAAACCTGGAACACATCAAGTTCGTTTTCAACCCTAAACGCCACGTAGATGACCATCATCATCATAAATAGAGTACTGACCATCTCGTATAGGGCCGCTCAGGCTACTTAATACGAGCTTACCGGAATCTCACATCAGTATGTTTTGTGACGCTGAAAAGACCTGCAATGAATATGTGCTGACATATTTCTTCGCAGGAAATGATTGCCGACCTGAAAGCCGATTCTGCTCGATGGGAACAGGAAGTGGAACGACGAGCTAATATGGGTTATTCTAGAGGTACTTATGTTCAAGATGTACGTAGGTCCCGAAGCCCTAACGAGCTATCAGGGAGCTATGTTTCGCCAACCCACGAGCTCCGTTCACAGGGCGGCCCATCACCACCATCGTATGCCGCAGCACCTGCTCCCTACGTCGATCCCTACGCACAACAACCACAACAACCAGCATATGGTACACTACAAAGTCGGCCATACACCACACCTTCATACTCTACTTCACAGTCTCCTGGATATAACCAGAACCCTTATGCTTCACCTCCACAACAACATCCCTATTCAGGCCCGGGTCAAGGTCAACCCCCTATCTCGGCTCCAGATGTCCACCAGCCTTCCTACACCTACAGTAGCAATCCCAGCTATGGATATGAAAGAGAAAATGCCGCACCCCGGTATCCAGGAGCCAATTATGATAATGAGCCTGAGTACTCTCCTGTCACGTCTGGTATGGGCTACCCTGCTGCGACCGCGCCTTCGGATGCCCGTATAGGAATGGATCCCAGATACACTCCAGAAGCTGCGTATGACCACAGGACAGGAGCCAGTCGGCCACAGCAGAATAGGGATCCTCATCGGAGAACTCGCTAAATGGGAAATTTGCCTTGGAAGGAGTGAGCCGAATGTCCGTTTGAGTTTGATGAATGGAATTGGTGCTCAGTTGCAGCTTGGATATAGAGATGTGTCATTATTTTCCGCAGGACGCTCTTGAAACTCATGGAATAATGGGCCAACTCAAGCGATGCTTCCGATCATCTTTCACAAAAGAATCTTTTAAAATGCGGTTTCCCTTGGTGGAAGGATGCATGGTGTCATTGGAGTCAATTTGCTTTGAAGGTCGACCGGTGGAAGCTGGTCAACCCGGTGATGTATGAATTGCGTCCCAGGAGCTACCCGATGCATGGGACTTGCCAGGAATCATGATGAAAATACGACGGACTTGCAGTCATGATGAAGTTGACTGTGAGCCACCTCTAATTGGACGATCGGATTATGAAAAGGCGGTGGTCTTGTTGTTATTTGTGTGATGATTATGCGTGGAGTTTTCTTTCTACCTGCCTGGGATTTTTGACGTCGTTCCTGTTGCTGTACAGAAATTTGGTACTTGGATTGGTCGAGCGCTTTCTTGAAAGTCGCCTTCTTCATTCGTCTGGAATATCCCTCGGTATGCCTGTGGGTTGCATCTTCCAGGAGCTTTGAAGACTTTTGTTTCCGTGTTGCTTCATACAGGACCACTGGGGTTCGATGTTGTAGATACATGCATTACAGGCGTTTAAACTGTTTGGTACATTACAATCGACACTTTCCAATCTAACCACATCTTAGATTATCTCACATCTCGTTATTCTCTAGGAAATTTCATCTTTTTCAGCCAAGGGAATTAGGACTTGTGTTGCTCACCCGGGACTTACTTCCATTATCAAAGTCACTTTTCTGACGCGGTCACCTTGCATCTTATCTTCATTCACTACGGATCCCGCCCTTCTCTTTCCTCTCTCCTTCCAATCTTCCTCCGTACCCTACTCTACGACTCATCTTGACCAGGTTCTCACCTTACTCCTTCATTACCTCTCTCCTTCAAATCTTATCCTGTCCTCCAAGCCATCTTGATCAGGAGCGCACCTGACTCCTTTACTTTTCTTCTGCCAATCTCATCGATCCTCTCGTCTATCCTCTCACTTTCCTTTCACTGATCCTCTCACACCTCACCATTCTGATCGCTCATCCTTTTATCTAACCTCTCCTTTATCCCTCACCTAACCTCTAACCCTGTCTCATCTATCCCTCTATCTTATTTTCACCTATCTCGCAACTTACAACACTACTCAACAAACATCGCTTCAAAATGGCCAGTTCAAGCCTCCAAGGAAACTCCCATATGTCTTCGGAGTTCCCGAATTTCCACAATGGCGACGTTATGGTGGTCATAAACGCCACTGAAATCTACCAATTACACTCTGACGTCCTCCGGCGTTATTCACCCCAGCATTTGGGCCTCTTAGTGGCACCGGATCATGCTGCGAATCTAATCAAAGCCGCTGTAAAGGGTGGCCGCTGTACGCGCTACAAATTGGTCTTGAAGCCCTCCGAGGAGTATTATAATGGGGATTTCCACAGAGAGGTATGTTTGCCTTACGAACGCGTTTTTACAACATGTTATGTGCACCTGAAGGCCTCCCGAGACACTGATTATCAAACAGGAAGTCGATCGATATGGCCGCACGACGGGCGACACAAACTGCCATTCCATACTCGCGAAGGTCTACAGCGCGGAATTGCCAGCGTACGCATACGAATCATGGAAGAACTTGTTTCGCGCATTTTACAACCTGGAGCCCGACATTAGCGGATCGTCTCTCCGAACCGTGCTCGAGAAAGCCATGCATTTAATGGACGCTGCAGAGTGTGTGGGTGCCGCCGCAGCGGTACGTGCTCACGTCGACAATTCACTTATGCGCCGAGGCCAGTCACTCTACCGTGCGATTCTTGGACAGCCTATTCTTTGGGGGAATCTAGCAATCAGGGTTCAGTCCCCTGCTATCTTCAAGGATGCAGTTATACATGTCGTCGGTAGATGGAACTCCCTGTCAAGCGCTGAAAAGAGAAACATGAATCCACAATTCCGCGCGATCTGCGAGCAGAAAGCTGCAGAGCTCTACAAGATCAAGGGGGCGGTTGAGATGCGGATTGCTGGACATCTTCCAAACGTACTTTGGAGAAAGGCTGGATCAACTACGTCGACGTCGCGAGCCAATTATGCGAATGATATCTATATGTGGATGGCAGTCAATATTCACCGAGAATGGTTCCTTCAGGTACTTGGCATCGAACGTCGAGGTCGGGATGGTCGTGACGGCGGCGCAGAGCTATATCGTGCCATTGAAGAAGGAGATGCAACATATCTCGTGGCGCAGGATTATGTCAATTTCCACAACATTTGTCCCATGTCAAAGAAAGCACGCACAATCTTGTATAACAAGGTTCGCCAGATGAAGTTCGGAGTCCGCAAATACGTGAAATGCTTGACGGTGAACCGGTCACAGCTGGATCTCAAAGATGATTTGCAGGTGAAACATTTGCTGTGTACTGAGGTGACGGATCGTGATCTTCCGTGGAATATTACAGATGCTGCGAGGCTTGAGACGTCGGTTTTGGAAGATTGGCCGGAGAATATGGGGGTAGTACAAGGGGGGCTTCCGCTGGATAGTCTTGATATTCCGGTTCGTGGGTCTGAGATCCATCACCCGAATGGTCAGGCGAATGTGTTTGCTGGGGCTCACACGGTTGAAGGATGAGTTTACTGGTATTATGAGGCTCAGAAAGCCTTACACTCAAGGTTGGTGGGCATAAGGGCATATTTTCGGGTTATTGATTTATTCCGGGTTCTCCATTTCATACCATTGATACCGTTGAACTTACGCACTACTAATTACCACTTATCTATTAGCATATACCCAGTTATGAAGATCTAATGCATCATTACAACACAAGAAAACAAGTTGTATGCGTAGACTTAATCCACTTCTATATGTACAATATCAACTCCTTTGCCGTTTTGGTAATAAGAGCAATGGAACGCTCCTGGTCATATGAACCTTCCTTGCAGTCTAAACGACACCCGCTGTCACTTTTTGGGTAGTTTCCCTCGCTTCTCGACGATATCAAATCACAGTGAACCGTAGCGAGTGTCGACGGGCGGTTTATCTCAGTCCCAACAATCCATATCACAGGCGTAGATATATCTACTCGTCATCGAAGCCTTTGGGAATCACGCGAGGGCCCTTGGGAACTACACATAGCATAAAAATTAGCTTCAAAGATTTCCCCTCGACTCATGGACAAAAGCAAACCTGGATATGAAAGCGGAATCTTCTCCGGGTCAACATCACCAAAGTAGCGACGGACAGGCGGTATGGCGACGAGGCAGACAGGGCCGAACGAGCCTAGCACAATAGAGTAAAAGATAGCCGGCTTCTCGTGTGAGGCCCACCGGAGGTATCGCAATGGCGTAGACCAGAATTGAGGGGCCGACATGATTGCGGATGGTCGGATGTGTGGAAAGACGGGCGGGTGGGTGGTTCAATTGCAGTTTTCGGTGTTGCCGACCAAAAGAGATAACGCACAGCTATTTGGCGAACAAAGTTGACGCACTACGAGCGATTGTAGAGAGGGAGAAAGGTGGTCGCGCGGGTTTCGAGTAGTGGCTGTCTAGGTGAGATCAAAGATGAGGTTATTATCCCAATGCCGCTAACTCTAACGGGTGGAGCAACATCCAGTCTTGGCACGCCGGAGCAACACGTCGCCCGATCTATAACTTACGCATTCACGCCATTTCAATTGTCGCAATTACCAACTTTCGTTTTCTTGCGTGTTGTTTGAATTGTCTCTCTGTTTCAAGCTTCATTACAGCCAACTACTCGATTCAAGCCCGCCTTGAGCGGAGACCGTTTCAAGATGAGGTCGTTTCTTTCTTTTCTGTTACTTGGCTTCTGGGGAGCTTGCGTACATGCGTTGAGTAGCTCAGGATCCCGCTTGCTCGTCGTTTTGGAGGAGGACAAGAGCTTATACTCGAATTTATGGGCTGACCTAGAAGGTATTGACATTCTTTCTTCGTTTCGTTTTTATTCAGAGTCCTAAAAAATACGAATTGCATACTAATCTATGTTTTGGCAGGCCGCGGATACGACATTACATTCGAGTCTCCCAAGAGTGACCAGTTGTCGTTATTTGCACATGGAGAAAAGGCATACGACCACCTTATTCTCCTTCCATCCAAATCAAAGGGTCAGTGGTATATACGGCTCTCAAAAAGGCAGACAATTGCTAACAACTGCTGCAGGCCTTGGTCCCGCATTGACACCCAAGCTTCTTCTCGACTTCCTCAACGACGAGGGCAACGTTCTACTCGCCCTCTCCGGAAAGTCTGCCACTCCTAGCTCAATCAGCTCCCTCCTCCTCGAGCTGGACCTGCACATCTCGCCTGATCGCTCGTCAATTGTGGTTGATCACTTCAACTACGACACCATCTCCGCCGCCGAAAAGCACGACGTCCTCCTCTTGCCCCTCCCGGATCCCGTGAGGCCAGATGTGAAACCCTTCTTCTCTGGTGAAGGTGTCCTAGCCCTTCCCCGACCAGTGGGACAATCCCTCGGAAACGCCAGCCCGCTCCTTGCACCTATCCTCCGCGCTCCCGAAACTGCCTACAGCTACAATACCAAAGACGACTCACTCTCCGTCGAGGACAGCTTTGCGACTGGCTCGCAATTGGCAATTGTCTCGGCATTGCAGGCGAGGAACTCTGCTCGTTTCACTGTTCTCGGATCCGCGGAGGCTCTTGAGGACAAGTGGTTTTCTGCGTCCGTCAAGTCTCCCAAGAGCAAGTCGGCGGTTACGGCTGCAAACAGGCAGTTTGCTAAGCAGCTTACCGGCTGGACGTTCCAGGAGCTTGGTGTTTTGAAGGTCGGAAAGATAGAGCATTATCTCAGTGATGAGTTTGGAAATATTGAGGGCGAGGTCAACCCGAGCATCTATCGCATTAAGAACGATGTGGTAAGTCTACCATTTAGAAGATTTCGAGACATGACTAATTAGTTGATAGACCTTCAACATTGAAATCTCCGAGTACGAGTTCGATAAGTGGGTGCCATTCAAGGTCCCCGCCAACGACGAACTTCAGCTTGAATTCAGCATGCTGTCTCCCTTCCACCGTTTAAAACTGCTGCCGAAATCTACCACGGAGGACAGCACCATCTTCGGCGTCACATTCACCACCCCCGACCAACACGGCATCTTCTCATTCCGCGTGAACTATCTCCGCCCATTCCTGACCAACATTGAAGAAAAGCACGAAGTCACAGTCCGCCACTTTGCGCACGATGAGTACCCTCGCAGCTGGGAGATTACTGGGGGTTGGGTCTGGATCGCGGGTCTTTGGGCCGTTATTGGAGGCTTCGTTGCCTTTGTGCTTGTGTGGCTTTACTCAGCCCCAGTGCCGACTACGGAGGCCAAGAAGATCAAATAGAAATATGTTATATACCAAAAGAAGAGTTGACCTGTTTTTGTGAAAAGGTAAATTGAGTTCCTTTGCATGGCATGGATTGTGCCGTGCTTTTTTCAGAATATCATGAATGTATATTACACTGCAATATGAATGCCATCATTTTGTTGAGCCGAGCTTACTTTAGAAGTCTCTACGTGAACAACGACGACTATCAATAATCCAGAGTAGAGTCATATAGACATTGATGGATATCACCGGTTTCAAATAGTATACACAATATACAGAGTAAAACAAAAACGCCGTCCCATGCAAATACATCAAAGTAAGAGACGCTGTCTCAGGCGCCGTAAATCAAACAATTTATAGACCCCGCGTCTTCTCAGGATCCATCTGCACCTCATTACCGCTAATCTCCTTGACAGACGTAAACGCGGGCTTTCCGGCATACAATTGCTGCGGAGCTTGTGTTGAGTTCTGGCCTCCGCCGCCTTCGATTTCGCGGGATACGGAGATGGGTGCGTTGCCGCGGAAGCGTTTGCGCATGTCTACCAAGCCGCGTCTATACAAGCCAGAAGGTTAGTAAATGTACTGGTGTTGTGCAAGTCGGAATGAGGAAGAGGGGAAGACGTACTTGCAGTCCGAAAGAGCTTTGCTCAACTGCTGACAGCGAACGGGGAGGTCATCTGACAACGGCGGTCGGAGGCAGTCATTCGGCGAGTTGCGATGGACCATTATGCAGTCTGATTCTTGAAGACATTGCGCCAGCGCAGCTCCTGTTTGTAGAAAGAGGGATTTGGTTAGCTTTTGATTTCAAAGCATGAATTTCATGGTGGAATGTATGAGCCAAAGCCCAGCCGGTCAGGTGGTTGGGAGACTCACGAATATCTCTACAGGAACTCGGCATTTTGTCAATGGATTTATATCTCCTGTTGACCGAGATACTGGCTCGTCGTGGCGGTTGTATATCAACTTGATCGTTCTGATATGGAGGACTTCGGAGAAGCGACGGAGATGCGAATGATGAACTGACCTTACCTAAAACGGCTTAGTCCAATATTTCCCCGATGACTTCCACATTTCATTTCCCTTTAACTACATGAATACTAATGAATCATTGTGATGCTTTCTAGTGAGTATATTGCGGAAAGGCGGTAAACTGAAAATTTTGTGAAGGGCTATCAGTTCATGTCTCTTTCAATCCGACTCTAAAGTACCATTATCAGCGAGGAATGGAGAACGAGTCCACAAATCCAGACGCTACTACAGTCGAGTCGTTGACGAAGTAGTTGCCCAAACAGATACCCATACCGTTACTAATGCCCTCAATCAAGTGCCCGCTGTTGGAGAACCAGATATCATCGACGGCGTGATAGAGTGTGTCCCCAGATGGAGCGGTACTGCGGCCTGAAGTGTGGTAGACGTAGTTTACTGTTCACGCCTGGTTGGTCATATTGTTCAAAACACAAGTTCAAGATATACTGTAAAGAGTAATCTGGTCACCAGAACCAACTAATCCAATTCTTCAGTAGGTGTGACCGTCGGTGGCTGAGTTTGATGTCGCTCCATTGATAAAGCTGTTGGAGAAGCGAAATCTCCCAGTGAGTAGTCTGAGTGCCTGAGATAATCCTCTTTAAGCTTGCCGCCAGACTTCGATTCCCTCTTCGTTTCAGGGCCTCAGCGTGCGACAGCGCGTATACACGTACACCTCTCTTATTTCAACCTTTCTGGTGCTGGCTAATGCCTACATACTGTTGTCAAGATTTTGTTCTTTGTGTCTTGGGCAGCATTGAATCTTCAATTTGGAAATCCATCGCAAGTCTACTGCTTTTCAGTTCGGATCAATGTGAAGTACTCGGCAATACCTACACGTGATATTCGTCACGTGTTTGCTTTGCCGCTTTCTCGGTCATGCCCCGAGGAGTAAGAGTTTACTTAGTCCAATTCTTACTCCCCTGCAGAACACCTCCATTTTGATCAATAAAAGCTGCATGGCTTCTCCTCTGGGTTTGTCATATGAATGTTTTTGCTAGACATATTTGTTGACCGACTGGGTTAGGTATAGTGGACCTAAATCTCAAGTCACGTCCATTTCGTTTCCTGGACTTGCCCTTCGAGCTTCGAAGTCAAATAATCAAATTATCAATCGGCAGCAATCGCCCTAAGTCGAGGCCGCGGCATGAATCTGGTAGATTCATAACCGGCAGAACCGGGTTTGAGATAGAGCCACATGATTTCACTATCAGTGCCACGGGTCTCAAATGCCACTCCTTCACATCTCTCCGCCTTCTTTCTGTCTGTCGGCAGATCCGCCATGAATCAATGACCATCATTTTCCAAAACGCATCAGTATACCTTCAAGTTGAGATTCCCAGGTATGGTGGAATAAGTAAAGCGGCTGCGTCAGCATCTGGAAACCTTATGGCTTTGAAAGCTTTTCCTCTACTTTGCGACTTAGCACAAAGGGTCACAATTACTTTTCACCCCGAGTCTGCCTACGTTAGTGGCCCGTTAATAGAGACTGAGGGTGACGTGGTCCCCTTCCTAAGAGAGCGCCCGGCTGTCATAGTTTTTATAGGACTGTGGGTGTGCATTTATGCCCCAGTATTCGCTTTGGCAAAGTTCGCTAGCTGGATTCACAGGACTAGCCCTTTCCAAAAGAGACATACCGATCTTCAAGCTCTTATTGACACTCTTGCTCATGGGTTCAGAAGCCGCAAGTCTCTGAAAATCATACTATATTTAAACGACTTATATTTACAAGATCTGGCGATTATTTTGCGCTTGTTTGAAGCGCCGTCTTGCTCCATCACGTTAGAAGAACGATGGATACAGTGGCACTACCCTGTTATGCGAGAGCGTGTCTGGGAAAATTATGAAGCGAGCTACAAATCCTTTATTGCGGCTGCTGAAGAAGCTACGCACAACCCGTTTTTAGCTGTTTCTCCGAAACTAGAAATTTTTGAGGTGGATGAGACCGATGATACTGATATACGAGGCTCTAAGATTATTGGGAAAAGGCGAAGGACCTGGATAGAGGAACCTCTATGAGTCGCGATTGGAGGCTGTTGAGCCCTTGTGGTTCCAAGGGCCCTGGGGCGTAGCCAAGGCTACACCTGGATCTGTCATAGCCTGTAGTGCTGGGTAACTGTAGACTTCAAATAATAATGATAGGTATACTTTTAACTATGCCGTGGGTAGGACAGCTTACGAGTTAGATATAGCGTTACGTTATCTTCCTCTATTTGACCATAATTCTCTTATAGCTTTCAGGACTCCTCATCCAACCCCATTATCAAAGTAGGCTAGAATAGCCAGGATGGGGTATTAACTACTATTGATACAAGATCAAGCAGATAAATAGGGCGTCAAGAGACAAAGTGTATGAATTTAGATATTATAGTATGAATATGATATCCATAAAGGAGATGTTATTCGTGGTGATCTAGTAGAAGTACCAACACCATGAAGGCATCCATCATGCTCAGTAAGCAAATTAGTGTGTTCAGCTTTAGATCACTGAGCATACCCATAAGCTTATAAAAGGCTCACTAATCTAATCACGGCGCTCAGGGTCATGCTCAATTCTATTCTACTATGTACTCAGGGAGTAAAAGCGGCGAGAGGGTGAGCACTACCTAAAACAGAACAGGAAAGCTTCAGAGTAACAACGAACACTCTCTTCTCTTTCATCTGAAACAGCAGTAAGGATTTCCTAGTCTATATACAGCTAGAGCCGGAATAACCCTCATGTAACTTTCAAACCGCGGTATTGCGCGTACGCAGATTTGATACGCCCGTAAATTACATATATCGCTGCCTGGACTTGGGTAGTGTATTTTATTCACCATTAACGTACTATGTAGACTGCTTTGCGGCTACACTCAGCAGTACGCGCAATCTCAGATACAGTTAGCTGCTCATCACTTCTTAGCATATCACATTTGAGTTGAACTGTTGATCGTGCAAGGGCGGTGCCATCCTATAATAAAATAGATCCTACAGTCGGCCTATTGGAGGATTTTACAGCTAGCACCAACTCGGTAAGCCAAAATGTATGGGAGAAAACAGTGTAATATTGGTCTGCTACGTTCAATCATTTCTAACTGCGTTTTCTGTCCCTTTTATATATGTGAATCCCATACTAATAACCGACTCCTATTCTTTCAATCTGTGTATCCCAAAATAGTCAAAATGAGCTCTTATCGAGGTGTCCAATACTGTCAAATAGTGCGTCAAATAGCGCTTTCAATAACGCTGAGTTGTGTCAAGTTGATTTCACACGCAGTATCCAATTTTGGCCTAGCGGTAAATCTGGCCAACACGGCCCGTGGGTTAGGGTTATGCACTTTGCAAGCGCTCATGCCACGCCAGTTCTTCAGTCCATGACTCTGCCAAATGAATTTTCTTCTGGTTCACGCACGTGTCTGTAGATAAATAAAAACAGTCGCGACTCTGATCAGGTCGGAGACAATCATAAAAGGACAGATAATGACGAGCAAATTTGAAGCAGTTGACTATCTCCACGCGTTCTCCGCCAACTCCGACGGCTTCTCTCCTTCCCTTGTAGCAGCTTTAGTCTACAGCAAGATCTAACATCGTCCAGAAACTTACTATGTAAAGCCCCTTTCATTACCGCCAGTAAGAACTGCTATGTAGGTGCCTGCTTCTTCGGGGCACGCTTCCCCTGGCACGCTAGCCTTACTCATTCTGGGGCTGCAAAGCGAGGGTGTCTACCATTCGTCAATCAAGGATCAGAGTCCATCTCGCCTGTTGCACGACAAGATGAAGAGATAAACCTAGGGAAGGCATTTTGTAATTACAAAAATTGAAAATTACGGAAAATTGGACCCCCCCGTATGAAAATTAAAACGCACTTGTAATTACAACTCTAGGGTTATATAAGGGGCCGAAGGCCCTAAAATTTTTATACATTTCTAGAAAATTTGATATAATTTAAAGGCTCTAATTGGTTGACAGGGGCTTACTAATTAGTCACGTGAATCTTGGCGTAAATTAGCTGTATGAAAATTAGAGCTTGAAATTTGTTAGGTAATTTCAATTTACGGTAAATTGGCAAAAAAATGGTAATTACACCATCCCTAGATAAACCATGTGGTTTTTTCCCGTTAGTTGCAGCGATACGCCCAAGGAACCTTAATAACCAGCTCATCAGGGGTGTTTTCTCGTGTTCTATCCAGCATTGCATATTAGACGCCTTTCCCATCTCACATAATAACCAATTAACGTCCTGATATAGCGAACTCACCTCCCGATCCTAGCACAATTTCATCGATTTAGTAGATTTAAATATTAATATACTGAGTCACGAACTTGGTGAAAAGGGGTAGTTATAAGAATAATCGATCTATCCCTTCTCGCAAACCTGACAAAGTTGCACATCCAAGAGCCTAAAAGTAAGATCAAGCACCGAGTTTACAACAACATCTGACGGACAGATATAGGATATCCTGAAACTACTCATCATCATACTACTGAGAAGATCTACGACCATGAATCTCTTTTACCAAACCCTCCTTTTTACCTTCGTGGCCGTAACGAGAGCAGATTCGGCCATTTTCTCTCAATTTATTGGTGCGACTACGATCCCAGCCACGTTTTCAGGCGATTTAGTAGCATCAGCATCGATATGCACGAACTACCTTCACGGACTACCCAACACTTCAAGTCTGCCTGCCAGCGCCGCTAGCCAGCTGTTTCAGCAAGAGGTCGACGGAGTATGCCAGTTCTGCACAAGTCTAGGACAGACACGAGTCGACAACTGTTGTGGCCAAGCAAGCTCGAGTGTATGTTTCGCAAGTTTCGGAGGCGACACGCAGCCTCTGACCACCACTGCGGCTTCGGCTATTACCACTGCAGCTTCAGCTATTACTACTACAGCTTCAGCTATTACTACTACAGCTCCAGCAACTGCTGCAACAGGGGGTGCAGTTACAAGCACAAAGTCGGGATCGGATGCTGAACGATCTATAGTTGTACGTATCAAATTTCTTTGGTGTTCCTTTCCGAGTTTACCTGTATCAGCTGCTGGTCATCATACCCGTGGACTCTGCTAATGCAAGAAACAACCTCTATACAGGCGAATGTTATTCAGCCAATCGCAGTGGCGATGATAGGCTTATTGCTTTAATTGTTCCACCTCCGCCAGTCGTTGAATTTATATATCTTGCCTGAATTTGAAGAACTATCGACGTCATCGAAGCACTGAAACGACAATTGAGTGTATCGCATTCACCTACCATATTATGTCCTGTGCTGTTCCTATGGACCCGACAACTTGATTGACATCTGCCTAGAAGTGAAGAGGACAAGAATCTACATAGAAGGCTACTTAAACTATTTAACTTTGATAACATTATTCTCACAAGTTCCGTGAAGGCATTGGACATTGCTAGCGTATACACACCGGGGCAGGTTACTATAATATAATGTATCATGGAATTTCTCAAGTTGACCACATTTTCCACATCACACGGCCTGAGCCACTTAACGCACAAAGGAATGACCTCGAATTCCCAGAGACATCCATGGATGCTCTGAAGCTCTAGATCTCACTGTAAACAATAAATATGTAAGTGGTCTCCCGTATAAGGCTGTATTATGTTCTAGTGACTGGTGTTAAAGGAAGGAATAAAAGGGACTCGGAAATGGCAAGTTATCTCAGTCCAGGAAGCGATACATGTAATTTACGGGCGTATCAAATCTGCGTATGCGCAATACCCCAAGGTGAAGGTTACATGAGCCAGAGTTATTCCGGATCTAGCTGTATGTAGACTAGGAAATTCCTAGCGCTGTTTCAGAGGAAAGAGAAGAGAGTGTGAGTTGTTACTCTGAACGTGCAAACTACTGTATCAGACCGAAGGTTTCTTTGAACGATATTGGCATTGTTGAGGCCACAACAATCCCGGCAAGTCTTCCTTCCTTCTACATGAACAACGTCTGGCCGAAAGAGACGGTCCTTTCCCATACCCGGGTGTTGGAAACGTACCATAGCTGGGTTGTTTGTAAGCATTTTTGATAACAACTCAGGAATTTTGTGGTGTCCTCGGATATGGTTAGCCTGAAGCTGAGAGATAGTATTCAAAACGAGACGTGGAGGTTTGTTCAACTTCCCACCAGTATGAACAAATCCCTTCTCCTGCAATGACTTGCCGAAATCATACTGTACGACCGCTTCCGTAGACTTAGTGTGTAGACTGACTACGACGACACCCAGCCTGATATCTGAAACTTCCGCCATCTCATCGTCCCACTCATCAAAATCGTCTTCTAATATTTCATGGGCTATCACTCGTTCCAGATCAACGCCACGTGGTACACCACCACCAACGCCTACCATCATTCCGAACCGAATCGATGGAAAGCTACGGATCAAGTCCGTGGCCACCGTGGTATTCAATCCTCTGTCGTTTCAGGGTCTGGGGGTAGATTGTAATCAGATGTTGCGTCTGTGTTCTTTTCGAGGTCAAATAAAGTCTTCTTTGCTTTACCTGCATGGAATCTTGTATATGGTCGATACCTATGTCTAGCTTTTTGATCATATGAGCCAATTTTCTTAATACTCTTTGAATTTCCGTATCCACGTCTTACTACTTGCATGAATGCGGGTTTGATCCCTGCCCTCAAAATTTGCTAATGCCATTCACACCTCAAGCTTGCTATTTGAACTTCGTCGATTGACCTTTTTCTTTTGTCTTCTCGCAATCCGCGGCAGGAAAAAAACTCATAAACTCATCAATCCTGGGTGAGTCAATGTCGTTAGTCCTAGCCTACATAAATTAAGTATGAATCATAGTGCCAGGTGACCTCTAAATGAATGGCAATCGATGGATATCAGTTGCCGGGTTCTTTGGCATCTGGATGGTATCTGAGATATTAATACTTTTTACAAGGAGGACTGAGTTCCATTCCTATTGGAAAACCCTGCATCAAGAGCGATGCATGTATGCACCGTGCCGCCCACCACGGACCAATTTATAACAGAGCTAGTAAGGCATTGACCGTTCCGGGATATAATGGGCTTGCTCGTTGGGATATGACTTCCAAAATTGTGTCGGGCGAATTATAACAAAGTAATTGAGGGCTACCGTAGTCTCCTACAAACTCGGTCAAAATCAAATGCATCTAGCATGTGAACTCCTGTGCTACGGCTTGCATGATCCTGCACTACACCCTAGCATGAGTGGAGGTGAGGTTGAGTGCGGGGGGCTCACTTTGAAGGGAACTGCACTTTCTAAGAATTGCTGTGTTGTTGGCTGTCAGGAGCACCCTATATTTGTTTGATAAGCATCGATTGGACGTGGACTTGATGGAGTTATCTTAGCTGCAGCGAGCAATATCTCAAGATCAACCACCATTGGGTTATTGGCACCGCGTCTCGAGACATTATGTAACTGGCCCGGCTCAAAGATATAATCTTGTACTTACTACACATATGTAAACCCTGTACTATTTCATGCTCTGGCCTTTTAGATAAGATTCTGTAATCATTCATATGGCTAGTAGCCAGAAACTTATACGAAAACTTCCCCGATTAGGCAATAAGGTAATCATGACCCCAGTTAAGTACTGGTAACGCGCGCGCTGCGCCGGCGCGCCCGTGGCCTGAATGGGAACGGTGGAACATCCTCACTTTCCCTACCCTTAGTCAGCACAAGATATTATCTAATATAATAAATGAGCTGATTGGTAGAAATTATGAGATAAAAATATAACGCTATATAATCTTGGGCCAATTAGAGATATATATTGACGGCACTTTACCTATTCTAGCTTAGTGGTGCGCAGGAGCTAGTCCTATAAGGGTATAGCATTAATAAATTATAGCTTACAATCAATAGGCTCACAATCCAGCTTATAATCCAGCTCACGATCCAGCTCACTAATAAGCTCGTTGACAAGCTCACGATCCAGCTCGCTGACAAGCTCAAGATCTAGCTCGCTGACAAGCTCACGATCCAGCTCGTT
>JACVQZ010000008.1:1106-59905 GCA_019828575.1 Talaromyces thailandensis
ATAGATTATATCTAAGCTTATAGAATATTTTTTTAAAGTTATATTTTTTAAAGTTATATATCTCTTTTATAGAATTTCTAAAGTAGATAATTATTAATTTTATATATATTATAATTACTATATAGAAAAGCTTAATATAGAAATATTTATTTATAATCTATATTTTCTTTATTATTCTAATCTAAATTAAAAATTTAATATTATTAATATATAAATTAATAATATTCTTATTATCACTAATAACACCTTTATAGTATAAAAAGAAGAAAAGATTTAATATATAAATATTTTTTATAAATCCTAGGAAGAGTTAATAAGTAATAATTTATTAAAATTTAATAATATAATTATTATAGAGATTATCTAAAGTATTATATTTATTTAGAAATATATCTATAGCTATATTTAGCTTATATAAGATTAATTAGTAAATATAATAAATTTATATAATAGGATATAAAAAGATATTATATTAAAAAAGTAATATATTACTTAATAAGCTTTTAATATATATATTATTTTAATATTTTAATTTAAAGTTTCTTTTAATCTATTTTTTATAGTATAAATAATAGATTTTTAAAAGAATAATATAATAGTGCTGAATAAGTACTTATAATAATAATTTAATAATCTTAAAAGAGAACTATATCTTATTAAATTTAATAAGAAAATATTATATCTTATTATTTTTATTAATACTATATTTACTAATAATAAAGATCTATTTTTATAGTTTAACTATATTATTATACTAATAAATAAATTTAATAATATAAATATTCTCTATTAGTCCTTTATAAAATATAAAAAAATTATTTAAAATATACTTAGCTTAGAAATATATATTTTAATAAATAGATTTAATATTATAGTTATAGTTAAATTAACTTTTATATAATTATTTTATTTTACTAAACTACTATCTCTAATTATTTATATTAATTTAAAGAGCTTATATAACTATCTTATTAAACTTAGTATAATATAAAAAAAGTAATTTATAATTAATTTTATATATCTCTAATAGTTGTATAAATAATAAGAGATTATAAAGATTAAATAAATTAATAGTAATAATAATTCTACTAATATTATAATAAAAAATAAATTGTACTATATTTTATAGGAGTTTATTAATATAAATAAGCTTTAAATTAATATTAATAGCTAGATTAAAAGAATAGTTATAATATATAATTTTAATTCTAAAGCTATAAGATTTACTATACTATTAGAATCTCTAAAGTAGTAGTTATATAATTAAATATTCTATTTTATACTATTTCTTATTATTTTTTTATATTTTTAATATCTCTATTTTATTTTTTATATACTTATTTATTATATTAGATTATATATTATTTATTATATATTTTTTCTCTTTCTTTTAAAGAGTTGCTAGTATTAGATTATTAATATTATAATTCAGCGCTCTTATACCTTAAATATAGGAACAGGTATAAACATACAGAAACAAGATAACATATCCCCTAACACCTATACAGCAACCTCTTATATAGCTAGCTATCCTCTCCAGACCTCTATAATTTTAAGGATCAGTCTTTTATTATTAAATTATATTATATATTAATAGGCTCACCACCCCAGGGCCATCAGACTGCCCTACTACCTGTCTATGCTTTTGTGATACGGACCGTAGTAAACCGACAGTTATATACATCATACGTAGGTAGACAGGCTCAATGCTAGCGAAGGTGGACCATACGAAACCTATAATAGACCAATGCTGAAGCAATACACTTTGCGCGTTGTAATCTCCAAAGCTTGGTTGACGAAATCGGTCAGGCAGAGCATGTGGATTGAGACATGGGTGGTTATAGTTCTGGAGTCGTGGTGATAGTCTTGCCACAGCCGAATTTGATAGAAACAGCTAACTATACATCGAATCATTCCATGGTGATGTGTCAATGCATCTAAGTTGTATTAGATTATCCTTTCAATCATTGCTCGATCTTGGTAGATCCTATCAATGTTACAATGTTTGTTTTTTCCGTGTGGTTTGTATGAAATTTAATACGTGTAATCAATGTGTTAAGATCTATCAATTGATGGTAACTCTTTTACATGTATCTACACAAATAACGCGACCTCTGGATGGCCACACGTAGGTACCGCCCCGGAGTTCACTTGAAAGATTATTTGTCGAAGAGCTCTAGATGATATCGCCTCCAATTCAACATCTGATAATTGTCCTCCACTTAGGAGACGATATTTGTTCTACAAACAGCAAACTGGTATCAAAATTGAGACTATCTGACATGTGCAAGGCCGTGATTCAAGACCGATAGCGCTACACTATTACCCTAACACTAAATAGTATTGAATGCGATTTCAAGGTCTTCCTTCGCATGCTCATGATGGCGACACATGAAAGTATTAAACACATGGCTCTCTTGAGCAGTAATTAGGGTTACGCACGCATACTACGTAGTAGAGATATATTGTTTGTGGATATTCACGCGGCCTCCGGACATGCTAGGATTGTCAACAGACATACGGACGGACGGAATGCGACTTCTGCAAAATATGCCATACCAAGATGCGCACTAAAACTCTTCTTTCATTTCCTATTAGTAGATACCAAAAGGGGAACGATAAATTGGAGTCACTACGTTTCTTTATTTGTTCAGTTATGATCGGGTGGCCCATTTTGAACTCGGAATATTATGCTGCTTTGGACCGAGTGGCTAGCTGATATGCGGAATGCCTGCATGTTCATACTTAGGAAATCAGCTCGCCTCATCTGTTGATCACCTTCTACAACCCTAACGCGTATATTCGAGTGGATTCTATCTAGATGCGCAAGCTAACACTGTGAAGCACTTTTAACCCCTCATGGGAACTAGTTAGAAAATCTCGGCCTCGAGTACAAGCACGATTTATAGGGAGTTCATGTAAAACACCTCGCTTAGACTGGATATCATTTTTATGAATGGCGGAGAGACCGACTCCTGCATGTACGTACTAACAAACACTAAAGTATGAAAATCATATTTCTACTGCGGGCAGATCATTTTTGGGTTAGAGATCCATACTTGATCATCAGGATATTGTTTGCATGCGGCATTAAGATACTTTAGACAAACCACGACCACTAGATAACATGGCGTCTTGGCTTTTTATAGACAGAGGTTCATATAATAGGTAGCAAGAGGGTAGCGATTCCTCTGCACGTTTGTGAAAGTGGTTACGGTAGCCGAGCAGGTTCTTGGTCCACAGGAACCGATATGTTCATGAAATTGTGAGGGGTGAAATAATAATAGGCATCCCTGTCAGTAGTGTTCATGATCCAGAGGCGCTGACTACATTGGGTTGTAAAGAAACCCATGAATCGGAAGAGCTTGATTTGCTGCTTCAATTTGCCCGAAATACTGTCGGGACCTTCCACATGCACGCTTTGCATGGGCCGCTTATCCACTGTCAAATGGCTTGTGACTCCCCAATGATTCAATATTCTTGGTGAAACCTGACCTGTATTGTACGTTGTAACTCCATCCATTGCACAGAATGCTGAGGACACTCGCAGAACGAGTCCGAAAATTTGAAAGGAAGTTGGTGATCAGGGCACTCTTGGGCAGAGAAAGCGGATTTCCTCCACATCAGACTCATTTGGCACCTGGAGATCTTCTAACTGCAACTTCGTATCGATTCTAGCGTACGACGCCCTTGTTTTAATCTGGACCGACGGCGGGGATGTTTTGGCTGCACTCAGCAGCTCGCTTCGAGCGGAATCTTTAGGTATCTTCTCCACCAAACACGGACTATCGCCAGCCACCCCGTCCCCGGCGCCAGCTATTCTTCCAATAAGGCCGCTCGAGGCATCGCACGTAACTCACAGCCTGGACTGACAGCTTGGCAATGAAAACTGTCAATACGAATCAAACATCTTCCACAAAGTCTAAAAATTGAGCTACAGATCAAGTCTCGAACGGTGGGGGAACGATCTGCGGATTGACCAGCAACTATTGAATCGTCAAGGCTTACCCCGGCGTTCGACGCCAGCCAAACTCATCAGTTCGTGTCGGAAAACTCTGATCCACGGCTTCTAGCCTCTGCAGTCTCCACCAGCCAGCCCACCTAGACCGGACAGGCTGTGAGCCTGTGTCAACTGCCACGCGTTGTTGACTTCCACGTCGTACCTCTTCACGTCGAGACACAATCGCAATGCAGCGGGAGAGTGATATCAATACGATCATACCCTTGTAATTCTTGCGGCACTGTCATGAGTGTTCGGTAATTGACCAATCAAATTCAATGACAAATACCTCCACCAAGGTACACTATTCACGCGCAAGGCCATTAGCTAGAGCCTAGCAAGCATCTTTATAGGTTCCAGCTACTTGCATCGCGATGAACTTCATGCTGCTCCGCAACATAAGGTATGTGATCTACTCCGCAAACGTCACTCTGTGATATGCGATCTTGAAACCGTAGAGTTCGCCTTGATGGGGCTGATATACTCACTGACAACAATGAAGGCTTGACTACGATACGGCAAGATGCTAAAGGTGTTTAGACTGATGTCTGTCGGCGCGACAATGGTTTGGAAAAATGAGCGAGCTACGCTTTCATATGCGGGTCTTTCCCCCGGTTGGTTCGAGCGTCCTCAAACCCCTGCGCTTTGATTGAAACATCTCATTCGAGACTCATCTTCCGAAGTGGAGTTCAAAAAGTACTACATAGTACAAAGGAATTGAATGCATGTATGGTTCAGGCAGCCATGTATTGCTACGAGATGTCTCCAATGCAGCACATTGGTTACACTGAAACAGAACCCTGGGCAACCTATATTGTCTATCCCGCCCAGTGGCTGTCAGACGGCTACGGCGGCTTAGCTGAATCCGAGAGAAAATCTGCAGATGGTGTCTTCGTCTCCACCTGGAAAGTGTCCACGAGCCATTGACCTTGCTCAATTGCACAGATCCCTGAAGCTGATTTCTTGAGAGCTTGGACTGTCGTGCTGCAAGCTGTACTCCACATTCTTGTCGTCAAAATTTGCTTGCAACATGAGACAATAGGATGAGCAACCAATTCTGTCCAAGCTCGTGCATGGATTGTTCCAATTTGAGGCGACGATATTCATGGATCACTTGATATTTCCCAATTTGACAATGGCCATTGATCCAATGGGCAGATGCTAGCTGTACTCGGGCGCTAGACATGATTCTTGCCACTTTACGACAGCGTATATCATCGCCTCTCGGGGAAAGCTCAAAGTTGAAACGTATGGTCCTCTGCATTAGGAAAGCTACTCAAGGCTCCACTGTGCATGGTGCATCGAGAGCTCGGAAGGTTGGCCCTGATGCAAAGGACCGCCGGACCTATATATCCTGCGAGATAGCTTTAATAGACAGGGAGTACGCACATCAAATGCTCAAAAATTTCTCTACTCAATTCTTTACACATATCGTACGGGAGCTGTTGGATGTTTTGTCTCAAGTGCTTCAAGTGTTGCAACAGAGGACCCGAAAGTGACACTCCTCTCCCCCCAAAATTAGTTACATCACCCAGGAAGTCCTCGATAACAGATCAGCATCGCGTTGATCAAAATACCCCCAAACACTCCAAAGATATCATCCAACAGGAGACAACATCCCCTACTATCTCAAGCCCACAACATATTCCTCCAACAAAAATGGCTCCGTCACTGGAGTCTCCCTCGAACCCTTTGTCTCCCGGGACGGGGGGGCACTGGAGGCGAATTTCTGGTGGTCTGCACGATTTTGACAGCGTCTCGAATGGCGCCGCCCGCTCGGTCGTCTCGCGAAGAATCTCCAGAAAGACAGCAGGCGCTGGAGAGTCATCAAACATTTCCAACGTGGTATATTCCCTCAAGCGCAGAAGTGGCGACGAATTGGGTGTGTCAACATCCTCTAAGCTGCTCAATGCAAACCATGCTACACTACTAGACTGGATCCGTCATCAGCGCATGAGTAAGATCCCCCCAGAGGGAAGCAGCTATGACAAGGTCCTGGCATGGGCTCAACTATTTGTTGAACGTTTACACTCATTTGACCTCGCTATTGAGCATTTTGCGGGAGATAGTTATCTGGCTGCACAGTTGGCATACGGTTATTGTGCAATCTTGCTAGAGGTTTGCGTCCTTTCTGATAATATGTCATCCATGGATGGTTCTTAAACTAATGCCCCTTGATAGCTTGGTGAAGAAAACTCTTCTGCCCTTCGGATCTCGTTCGGATTTTTCTACAGCATATCAATGGTGCTAGTCAACCTCCTCGAGCGTACCGAGCTTTTTGCAGTGTCCCAAGAGATCAAAGAGCAACTCGTCCTAGCATTGACCGACCTGGTCACACTAGTGGCCAGCGTATCCACATACTTCCACAAAGCTCTGCGAGGGCTGACGAAGCCTTCCATATCAGTGAATATATATGGCACTTTCTCTGGACAAATCGAGAGTTTTCGTGGTCGGTGCGAGAAGATCTCTGAGGCAATGTGGAAGCACCAACTTCAGAAAGATGACTTGGACGGGGAGCGAGGTAAGTTTCTGCAAGGGTCACCAAAAAGAGACTATTTCTTCATGGAATTAGCTTACATTGTTTTGTTTACAGTTTCCGAGATCAAGTCTATCAGACAATGGTTGGCTCCAGAAGACCGCGTGCTTGCAAATGTAGCCGAAAATACCTCACATCTTGCCCATGACCGTGAAGAATTGACATGTCTTTGGTTGGGTCCCTACCTGACTCGATTTCTAAAGAGTCAACAACTCAAGGGTCTGTCAATCTCAGGTGCACCAGGCTCCGGAAAGACGGTCCTAGCTTCGGTCATTGTTGATCATCTACAACACCCTATCGGCGGCGTGACATATAACACACTTTTTATTCCTATCAGTAAGATAAACCGCCTCTTATACTTTGAACAGGACTAATTTAATTACCAACCTCAGATGCTCGTGTCCCGGTGGAGACCGAACCTCAGGCAGTGGTGAAATCCATCCTTCGCCAGTTGTTTGAAAGACGAATCGGTAACACGCAGTTATTTCAAACTCTTTCCAATGCCTATGAACGTAGTAGAAGGGCTGTTAACATGGACGAATATGAAAAAATCCTGTGGGATGCCTTAGATGCTTCCCTCGGCGCCCCTCTCCGTGGCTCCAAGCCTGTCGTACTTGTCGTCGACGGCCTAGATGAAGCCTCTGGCTCTGAGTCGATCTTGCTTCAAAAGCTTCAAGCGGTTACACACAAGACTGCCAACCTGAAACTGATTGTTCTTGGATCTCAAAAGTTCGAGGCATCGAACGAATTGACCAACATACACATAACGTCGGAGTTGATCTTTGACGATATTGCGGCCGTGGTTCGCAACGGCTACGAGACTTACCCAGTTTTTACCAAGCTGTCAGAGACTGAACAAGAGATCCTCATCGAGCAAATCACCCAGGCTGCAAATGGTTCTTTTCTATGGGCTAAACTTGCATCCAAGCTCGCTCGAAATGCAGAAACCTCCGAAGCTCTGCAGAAGTCTGTGAACTCTTTAGTCACTTCTAAGTTGACTATTATAGATTTTGTCACGCAGTTCCTGCATTCCTCAGAACTTACAGAGGAAGCGAAGTTCATCCTGGTATGGCTAGCCACTGCGGCTCGTCCTCTTTCTCAGAGCGAACTATCCACCTTGCTCTCTATCCAGATCGACAAGGCGACAGTCACGGATCGCAAAGTTGACGTTCTGAAACTCTTGAAGCCAGTGAATTCACTGGTGTCCGTCGAGGATGGCTACGTGTATCTCCGGCACGGTCAAGTTCGCTCCGCTGTCATCGACGTCTTCTCTAAGGGGAAGCTTGTTCCAAGCTTGAAGGATAGACATGCCGACTTGTTGAGAAGACTTTTTATCTACTCCCGTTTTGCACTGACTGATGATCACGAGCCTTCATTGACGTCATTTGATCGATTCGAAAAGTCCAAGCTTCTTGACAAATATGTTCTCCTTGACTTTTCTTTGCGATACTGGTTCACGCATCTGCATCAGACCACAGCATTCACCACAGATGGCGAAGCTGGGGTAGCAAAAGAATTTGGCAAACTGTTCCCGACGAATACAACATTCTTTTTGTTGGAGCAGGCTGTCTGGGAACATAGGCCCGTACCTACTCTTCTGTCATGGTACACGGCCGTCACAAAGCTTACGCGTAATATCCTTACGCCTAACCACTTAGCAACGTTGCAGTCAATCCTCACCCTTGCCCTATTCTACCGCCAAATCAATCGCTACCCAGAGGCAGGTCCGTTGTTTTACGAGGCAACTTCTATTAGCCGCAAAGTACTCAACGCGCAGCATATCATTACCACACAAGTTGCAAGTCTCTTTTTGGAAGTGACCGCTGAGAAAGTCACCGAAACTAAAACGGAGATTATGACTAGAAGAGAGGAAATTCTTCTTCTTCTTGTGGATGCCTACAAGGCCCATTATGGGGCGACGTCTGAGATCGTGATTTCGACACTGACTCAGTTGGTTGAACACTACCAGCTCATCAAGGAAGAGTCTAAGGCTAGAGAGATCATCCAGACGCTCAGGTCAGCTACCATACAGCAGTATGGTGCAGACTCTCAAGAGGCTCGGGACATAGGTGGCAGCCTGCATGTACACCTTACTGGCCATACTACTCAGGTTGATACGAGTTCGCAAACAACCTTACTCCTAGATGTCGAGGAGAGTGACGAGCTTGTTGAATCCGAGACTCAGGACTTCTGGGCTCTCTTGAAGAAAGCGGAGCAATACTCGTCAGAGGGCCATTTCCATCTTGCCGAGCAGTTGTTTGTTCAGATCTGGCAACGTGCAAGCAAAGAATGTCGCATGCACTATTCCTCAGAGTGGGAAGAGAGAAAATTCAAGGCTGTTCTGGCTTACTCAAAGTTTTTGAAAACGCAGAAGCGGGAGTATGAGGCATCCTCTTTACTCACTACGACGTGGCAAGAGTATGAACAGACTAGCGTTGCAACTGAGACATCAGTTTCTTACATATCTGAAATTGCCACTGTCATGAAGACTGTTGGCTTGGCTAGTCTCGCCCTTTCAGTCTATAAGCGTGTTGCGCAATTCTACGAGAGCACCAGCCGGACCCAGACTTCTACCTACAAAGAGATTCAGCAGAGCATCCAGGTTACTTCGCAGGAAGTGATGAAGGTTATGTCCTCATCATCTTCTTTCACTTCCGAAACCACACTCGAGGAGATCGTCTATGAAGCGTCGTCTACTCTAGTCAAAGTTGACCAGACGTCGATTACCGCCGTCTCAACTCTCTACGAGATGTACATCTCACAACATCGCTGGCACGATAGCACTCGTTTGATCAAGCGAGTTCTTCATGGAATCTGGCCTATTCTTTTTGCTCCATCGCTTCAAGATGTTACGCTTCCGGGCAAGCATGTCGATCACTGCATTGAGCTTGCCGAGAAGTTGAGTCAATGCTACCACGCTCGTCGGCGACTTGGAAAGGAAGAAGACATTCGTACTAGAATTTACCGAGCTGTTCGAACCGATCGTCAAGTTGGGGACAAGCTTCTTGATCGTGTAACAACAGAGCTTCTGCGCTTGTTTGAACGCACTTCTCAAACAGACAAAATTATAACTCTTCGCCAGGAGCTGCTTAGCGATTATATTGGCAAATACGGTCTTCACCATTCAATCGTGATTACAAATCTCTGGGCCCTGGCGGAGCTGACGCGCCCACGTCCTATCTTCGTCGACTATTACCGCCAGATTGTTACTGCTATCAACAAGGACTCTGATATCTGCCTTCCGGATGCTTTTGAGCCTCTGGTCATTGTTGCTACCGAGCTGTGGACTCAAGGTCGTTATTCCGATGCTGTGCACTACTACCAGATTCTTTATAAGACCTTCCTTCAACAGCCTAAACTGAATCCCAAGTTTGAAGACCAGGAATTTGTCAAAACATTCTTCACCCGTTTCACTCATTCTCTCCGGGCTCTTCAGACGGAGTTTGCAGTAATCCACAAGATTACAGTCGACTATCAGGCTAAAGTTAAGGCTACTTTTGGTGCGACTGCTTCAATCACTATTCAAGCGACCCTGACCTTGGCCAAAATCTGTCAAGAATCAAAGCGCCTTGAAATCGAGGCGATCCATCTGTATGAGGAGCTACTCAAAATCAAGTCGGAGGAGATTGACTACCAGGAAATCACTGCCACTCTCGATGCTATTTATGAGGAGCAGACTGCCATCGTAACTTCTACTGAAACTGAGTCGGTTTCTTCGGCCCAGGTTGAACGTGCAGTCTCCGTTCTCAAGCGTCGTATTACGACTGTACGCAAGAGCCACGGCTGGGCGCATGAGGAGTCTCTCTCCAAAATGCAGGAGATGGTTTCCTTCTACTCCAAGCGTAGCGAGACTGAGACAGTTCTCAAGGAGTTGAAGGAGGCTACGGTGCAGATTCTCACAACAGAAACATCCTCTACGAGACTCATTGCTAGTGCCTCGGCCATCGCAACAAGTTACATTGCATCCCATCAGATTCACAAGGCTACTGAACTATCTCATGAAATTTACCGACAGATTGTCATGAAGGATAGCGCCAACGTCAAGTCTGTCAGCTTCGATGTCACGGCTAAAGAGCGTCAGAGTCTGGTTTTCTTGGCCCAACTGGAATATAGTCTGCGTCAAAACTCATCGGTGACACTGAATGAAATCTTTTCGGCTTTGACAACTGAGTATATTTACTTTGAAGAATACAGAAGTCAGCTGAAATCAACAAGTACCACCCTGCAGAGTCTTACATTCACCGCTGCACGACTACATGCCTTCTTATTGTCCAGAGAGCGTCAGTCGATTGCGACGCGGGTATATGAGGATTTCCTCAATTACTTCTTGGGCACAGAGGGCAAACGCATCAAACTGACTGAGATATCTCAGGCGAGGATCTTCACACTCACTTTACTGAATTACTTCAGCCTTCACGAGACCAAGAATTTCCTTCGTTCTGTCGGCATAGCCAGTCACGAGCATACTCGGCAGCTGATTGCTGAAAAGAGATACGATGTCGCCGCTGATCTTGCTCTTTCTGCCTTCCGTTACATTTCTGCTCACGCAGAGTACCGCAGTGCAGCAATCTTGAAGTTTGTTTTCCAACTTGGCCTTACGGTTGCTGGGCGCAATGTCGTACCATCATCTGATGAAGCTGCTCGTTCGAAGCTTCTAAAGGTTTCCTCGGTGATCCTGCAAGAAGCCTTCAAGGTCATCAAAGAACTCAAGATCAACTTGACACAACTGAGCCTTGCTCATTTGAACAATCTCATCGCTCTTCTTGGGGAACAGCAAGATTACAAGTCTCTATCCTGGCTTTTGACACTACTTTGGAACAGTCGTGAGGCTCAGCGCTCGTGGCAGCCATCAGTCACCTTTGCTCTGGGACGTCGTTTCATTCTTGTGCGCTACCTGGTGGGAGAGGTGTCGGGTGCACTCCGTCTCGCGGAAGACATTGTTTACAACTGTCGTCGCGTCCATGGACCACGTCATCCCACCACACTGGAGATGTCTATTCTTTTGTCTCAACTATACACCAGCGTCGCTCAGCGCTACCAGAGCCAGAAATCTGGCCATGAGATCGCCCATCGCTACTACAAGAAGGCTGCGGCCGTTCACGAAAACATTCTTCGTGTATTCAGCGATCCATCATTTGCCGAACTTGAAGGTGGTGATATGAGCATGAGCATGGATGGATCCACCTATTCGCTTGAACTGGTCAACGCTGCAACCAGTAACTGGACAGAGGGCCAGCACGTCCGTCAGCATCTTGATCTCTTTAAGCTCGCCATTGAGCGATTGGGTGACTGGCCCAAGGATTACAGTGAATATGAGCGCCTCAATGCGGATATCTTCCGCGAATTTAAAGAGGATCTTAAGGGCGTGGAGGGTGTAGAGAAATGGGCACCGAAGAAGTTTGGCTCCGGAAAGGCTGAAAGAAACGATGACTTGTTGGATACGAACGTCAAGAATTGGGAAATTGTTGAGGCATCGGCTTCAAATGGATTCCATGCGGAGGAGGAGGAGGAACTCTAAATTGATGATTGGTTTATCTTTCCTTTATTTTACTTTCCTTCTGAAATATAGCTCTTTAGTTCTTGTCTACTTCGCGGGCTCGCAATGTCCTACTAATATCAACGCTCCTATTTCTATATGTCGATCCATCTTTCTGTTGTTTTTGACTACGTTTCTCATTTGTTTGCGTTGTCTACCATAGTCTCATTAATCAACTGATCTACTGATGTGAAACACTATTTTAAGTCGTCTTAAAAGCCATGTAAGGTCAATCCGCGTTGCTCAGGTTGATGGCGAGCAGTGATACTGGCACCTTACAGCTCTGTAGGTTTCTCAAGACATGCCATGGGCACCCACGAATTCACTTGCAACGTAGTCAGTCAATACAACATGGTTCGTCATTAGTTGAGTTTGCAAAGGGAATTGCTGACTTGACTTCCGCAGGTCACTGCGTGAGCCAGGCACAGATACGGTATAAAACGAGTTGACCCTAAGTAACCCTGAATCGACGCCAAAAGCCGCAAAACCCCCTAAAATCGAAGGCGCGATACCATTTACAGAATATCGTCTCTGAATGACAACAATTTTATGGACTATCTTATCAGCATGGCCTTCAATTGGCCCAGCGTCCCACAATGCCGTCAATCTATTGGGATCGTTCGAATGGTTTCAATTTCGGACTTTGTTCTGCGCCAGAGCCCGGTCATGCTTATCTCCGCTCTGATGCGCACTGCTTTGCAAATGGCAGGATGTTCAAGTATAAATATCTAGTGCTTGACACGTCTGCTTTGAGAGACGTTTGACAGTAATCATTACGACGACAACACATTTATAACACTTCTCCAATATCCTCTCGTATTTCCCAGCTTGTAACATTATACAAGTAAACAACAATGTCCGACGAAGTTGCAAATCAACGCCTTAACCTCCCTCTGGTCATCAGCGAGGAGAAGTGCTCCGGCGGTACTTATATAGTTACTGGAGCAAACACTGGACTTGGTCTGGAGGCAGCCAAACATCTGGTAGCGGTCGGCGCTGCGAAGGTCATCCTCGGTGTCCGCAATCTAGCGTCAGGCGAAGCAGCCAAGGACAGAATTATTAAGGAGACTGGAATAACGGGCACTGCCGAAGTGTGGGCTCTCGACCTCTCAAGCTATGATTCGGTGAAGGCTTTCGCAGAAAAGACTATCGCAGAATTGGATCGTATCGATGCCGTGATTGAGAATGCAGCTGTGGCGACGGCCCATGGCGAGGCGGAGGGACATGGCTTGTGCATGACCGTCAACGTGTATAGTACAATCCTGTTGGCGCTGCTCCTTCTGCCCAAGTTGAAGGAGGACGCGAAGCGTTTTGGCATCACTCCTCACATAGTCATCGTGACTAGCGGTGCAGCTTTTGATTTACGTGACAAATGGTCTAAGATCAGAGATGATCCGCTGGTCAAGGCTGATGATGCTAGTATTGGGTTGGTATCGTAAGTTTTGGTCGTTGGGAAAGACGTCGCATGGCATGTATTGTGGAAACGACCTTGCTAATTTATTATCGTTTAGATACCCACTCAGCAAGCTTTTTGAGATTTTCGTTGTTCGCAAGCTTGCCACACTTCTTCCTGTCTCTGACACCGGAGTGGTCTTGAATCTTGTCAACCCTGGTCTCTGCAAGACTGAGCTTTCCCGAAATGCACCAGCCGATTTTCGGAAACACCTAGCCGACATGCATGCAAAGTTTGGTCGGACTGCGGAGGATGGTAGCCGCACTCTCCTCCATGGCGCTGTTGGGGGGAAAGATACCCACGGACTCTACCTGAGCGATTGCGAGGTTGCGAAGTGAGTTCTAAAGACCTTATAATCACATAGACTCCAAGTCCATTGCTGATTGTGTTCACTTTTTAGTCACAAGCTGCCATCATGGATAACGAATGAAGACGGAAAGAAGGATCAGGAGTTCATCTGGAATAGCCTCGCCAAAGAGCTGGAGTTCATTTCGCCGGGATCGTTAAAGAGTATCCTCTGAACCTTGTTGATGTCATTAGTTCACATGCCTGCAATTTGATATATCACTTTCTTTTGACCTAATCATAATGCCGGTACTGGAGGTTAATAAACGCCTTCGCCATTGCTTTGCATCAAAGAATGTGACAAGCTCACATCACGCGCAGTTACCCCGTAAGAAAAGTCAGACGATGACGAGAAACCTTCCTTTACCGGAAAATCAAAGTACGTCGAGGCTTTTAGCCAAAGACTTTGGCCTGATCTATCATAAAGCGCATTAATCCATGGCAGTCGCACAAGTAGCTTCGAGATCTCGGCCCAGCTATGCAGACGTAATTCCATTGCCGTTGTCGCTACAATTGGCACAAGCCATTCACGGTCACTGGCATCAAAAATCGTAGCGTTTCCAAGGAAAATAAGCCACAATAGAATCGCATAATCATCTTGGAAGCCAAATTTGACTAGCGCTCGAAGAAGTTCAGACATGAATGGCATGTTTGGGATCTTCCTGTCCAACCCATTCATAAATGTTGTCACAAATATGGCGAGACCTAGATGAATCGCATTTTCAATTCTGCTGAGTTGATAAGACTGACTAAGAGAGCTGATAGAGACTATCCGATATCCAAGAAGGATTATGTTGGCGTTGAATGAGTAAAGATTGACTCTTGAGGTATTCGAGGCAGCTGCGGCATTGAGCTGTTCCGCAAGGGCTATTGCTTCAAGTAGAGCGTTGTGAAGATCTGTCCCCAAGTGTTTTGATAGCCATGGTAATGAGCTGACATTTGATCTTAGGTGCTCGATGGGGCCGATCGTGGTGCCGAATATAGCCATGCGACCGGCACGGACATGACTGACATTGAAAGTTGTTGCAGTGCCCATGTAAAGTGCAAAATCTAGGTCAACCCTATCGGGTTTGATTAGTGTCTGTATTTGTGTGATTATGCAATAGCACACTTTACCTGAACGCCTTTTGCATCACTATTGGCATCTCCTTCTGTACTTGTAGCACGCCACCTCGCACGCTTATCAGCTTCTGTAAACCATTGAGATGTACGAAGCCATGATATTTTTCGCTTTGATGCCGCTCGTATTGAGCTAACATCAAAATTGTAGCAATTGTAGACGTGGAAGCAAGCTTGCTATGCGACAGCTTCTCATTCACCATTCGAAAAGTGTGACACAAGTGATGAATCGCATCTCTGGAAGGACTTAATTGTCCAGAAAGGCTGTCGATTGCTGTTGTGCTTAGAGCAATGGCGCAATGAAAGACTATATCATGTCGAGAGAGTTAGATTATATGTCCATCACGGCAATTCAATGATCAACTTTGGTTGTAGCTTACACGTTTCATCTACAAACATCATTTTAGCTAGGGCCGGGCCAGCGGTGAGACTGTTTTCAAAAACCTCATTCAACTCGGACGCATGGCGCGGAGCCACCAGGAAAGATATAGCTGACAAAATCTTTTGTTAGACTACAGATCCCATGGTGAATGTAAGTTACTTACCTCTCTTAGCAAGATATCTAGAAGCCGGGTTCAGTTGGTTTGAAGTAAAGGTAAAGAACAGATTATCTCCGATTGGTCGTTGAATTTTAGGACTCGACGTCCTCCCATCTGGCGATGATGACAAGAAATTGTGCTGCCTCAAGCCCGCTGTCCCTGGCACACTGGAAAATGCGGCAGGGTATTTGGACTGCTCCTTGAATGCTTCGATTCTGGATGGCCGCACGACGGTTTTGCCAGCATTCTTCCCCGTGGCGACAAGACTGCGAATGCGCTTTCTGGTCTTGCGATCAATGCGCACATTATTGTCAATAAACTCAAACGGCATTCTGTCCATCGAACCTTACAGCTCCATCGACCTCTAGTAATATATCCGTCCATCGCGTTAATTGCAGAAAGTCAGAGCCCGCGCTGCCGTTGAGTAGTCGGAAATATCGACTCGGCGCCCCCAAACATTCTGCAGCTTCTGATTGGCTGGCTGGCGATGACGGAGATAACGGTGTTAGCGGCTTGATCCAAAATGGACCTAACCCTAAAACCCTAATAACCCTATCAAAGCATCATATCGATAATGCATTGTTCTCGAGTGGTACTGATTTTGTAGAAAACACAATTGTGTATTTCAAAGGTTGTTCATTATGCTGCATTATATGTTGTCAATGGCCTCGCATATATGTCTCACTCAACTTCAGACAGACAATCCCTTATCGATACTCCCCACCACAGTCTCCCATTGACTGGAACATTTGCGACCTCCGACTGTTCTTCAACACATTTTCAATAGCTTCTTGATCCTGGCGGTCAAGCGACCAACCAAAAGCAGCCATATTTTCGTCAACATGCTCGCTGATCCCCATTCGTGAGCCGACTATGACTGCTCCCACATAAGGAACGTCCAGCACCCATCGTGTCGCGACGTTGGAGATTGATACATCGTGCTTCGTGCCGATCAACTTCAAAGTATGAAGTAAGTTCTGGAACAGTTCCCAACCACCCCAGCTTCTGATCATTGTGTAGTACTTAAAGACGAGTATTTAGCGCTATGCTATCAAGAACAGCATTTTGACATATCAAGAATAAACTTACCTTTCTTTGACTCGGGGTGATTTCAGTGCCGTAGAGGTCAGGCTCTGGTTTCTCAAGCCATTTTTCTGCTAGAAAGCCGCCGCACTATTTGACGTTAGGGGATGCGACTTCAGGAACCGCTAGGATTGAAGATAGCCTTTTGAGCGTACCAATGTACCATAGGTCAATAACTTGACATTATGCTTGATGCATACTTCGCCCATTTTAACCACAGGTCGAGAGTCGATTAAAGAGAACTACATAAATGTAAGTATGTTGTCCTTATCGTGCATGAAGGAAACAAGAAAAGGATAGCTGGAAAGGAGTAATTGATACCTGCACTTGATTCGAATATACGTTGACGCCGCTGTCAATCACTCGCTGCATATGTTCCGTGTCGAAATTACATAGCCCCAACATGCCAACTCTTTCGTCTTCCTGTAAGTATTTTACAACGTCAAGGTATTGGCTGTCTTCATACTGAGGTGCGATATAGTATAAGCATTCGCGACATTCATTATTGGATAAAGGCTTACAAATTGCCAGTGAAACTGTAGGAGATCGACTTTGTTCACCCCCAACCGTTGGCACCTTTCGGTAACATTAGCCTGTACAATTTCACGGGTGGCAGTCATCGGATGGAAGATGCAGTATTTGGTCGCTGCGAAAAGGGCGTCTTGATAAGGGTAGGCGGAGCGGAATCCACCCTACAAATTGACACATTAGTTTCAAGGAGATAATATGCCAGCCAAGTATGGCATTAAAGAACAAGGTCTACATACGAACATGATCTCGGCGTCACCATAGTGGTCAGCCATGTCGAACGCTCTGAGGCCTCTTTGCACATATTGTGCGAACCCGTTCATAATCTTGGAGGCAGGTGCAGATCCCCAGGCTGGACTCGAAAGCTGCCACAAACCACAGAAGATACGAGGCAATTTAGTCTCTCCTAGAAAGAATGTGTCCTTGACTTCCAAAGGAGCCGGAATCAACGCGTCATTGAAGGCTTTCGTGCCATTGGTCGAATTCGCAACGCTTGTAGGTACCGTACGACCAAGTAGACTAGAGATCGCAACAAGTCCTCTTTGGAATGGATAACCATATTCGCTGGAGTTAAAGTATGTCCGAGTTGTTGCGAGAGACTCGTAAAGGGTATTGAGTAAAGCTATTTCGTCATCCGACAGCTCTCGTGCGCCGGTAGAAACTGCTAATGTCTTTTGAACCGCGGTAACCGCTTGCACAATATCTCCATCAATAGACGCGATCAAGTCCATGTCATCGTAGTTTCCTTCACTGTTGACATCTATGTCTTTGGATCCATCGACCATTGTACTCAATAATGGCAGACTCTGATAGCATAGGCCACATCCAAGCATGCAGCGAATCCGCGATTGCAAAAGGTTAAAGTCATCTCTGGCTAATTTTCCGTTTTGGATGAGCGAGCTTCCTGTCCTAAGCGTGGTGAGGTTGAGATGGTTTCTAGTCTCTTCTTCGAAAGCTGCAGTGAAACTGGGATACGAAGCAAGTACCGATCGAACGATGGATCGCAAGGCACCCGGCGGTAAGTTGGCGATGATGGTATCTGTCATCATGTTGACATGAGCCGCTTGGGCTTTAGTTTGGGGTTCTGTGACAGCCATATCGTGAATGCCAGAATGCGCTTGACAAATTGTTTCTGCCGGTAATCAAGACAATCAAATTTAGCGGTATATATTGCAGTCGATGAATATTCGTTTGCGTTAGATTCTAGACAGTGCAACCTTGCAGGCGAAGGATTGAGTGCGATAAGAAAATCTGATAGAGGTCGAGGAGCTAGATGCACAGCTCTTCTCTGACTGGAGATAACCAGCATACCGGCGTCTCACCGGCCTTCTCGAGAGTGGGTTGTATATTTGAGACGCCGGCGAGAGCGGTCCCGGATAACTTGGCCGAGTATGAAGTGGGGAGTCACATCAGTGGGTCAAGGGGAAATAAGGCTCCATTGAAGGCGAGCCAATGATGTCTTAGACTTGAAGGAAATGAAGGCTAGGGAGGATAATGTTAGGAGGAGTAGAAAATGAAGATGGAAGGTTGGAAGTAGAACAATTGGGAAGGAGGCAGACGACGAGACAAACAGAGCAAACAGAGTCAGTCCGCTTACATAATCCAAAGGAGGGTCGGCATTCTACCTAAATCAAGTCACGCTAATTAATTTGACCGACGAAAATTGCCGCCTTCCTTCAACAACTACACCCCGATCAAGCGTATAGCTCGTTTTTCAGGCATCGGTAGGCCATATCAGCTCGCGGACTGTGCTGCCGAGCGCAGCATGACAGAGAGCATTGTAAATGACTCCCAGGAGGAGAACGGGCAAGCGTTGCCCGCTGTGCCAACCCGCGTCCGGTCTACTCAGATGAAAGCCTGTTTAGCATGTCGCAGGGTCAAAATGAAATGTCGCCTTCAAAGGGGCGAGACCAAGTGTGCTCGCTGCGCTCAAAAATCAATTGAGTGTATTGTCTTGGAGCACCGCAGAGGCAGAAAGCCTGGTACCAGGTATGTAGATTAGGTATATATAAGCTGCCGCAAGCGACATGAAATAGGCTAATACCCATCAAGAATCACAAGGAAAAGCGGTCTTGATGACAAAGACAAAGAAGCACCTGACATTACAATGACGCCTAGAAGTGTCACCGAAGAGCATTACGTTGCTCGATCTAGGAGATTCGATGCTTACAGCGAGCCACAATGCTCTGCAGAGACTTCAGGTCTCCAACCGTCAGAGTTATTGAATCACGAAGCGATGAGAGGGAAATTCTCAATGCAGAGAATCCTTGACACCCACGTCGAGCGAGCCGAACGTGCCGTGCCCGATAGACACTTCGTTCAGCCTACCCAAGATGCCATCGAAATTGGCCTCGTGAGTCAATCCATCGCCGAGCATTTGTTCAGAAGGTAAATACTCCAAACAGTCCGCCAAGTATCACGATGTATGACTTCTTACTTTATTATCAAAGCTTCATGGATATACTCAATCCATACATAAGTCAGCTGGATCCTGACCTGCATACATTCTCATATGTACGGCAGAAATCCTCATTTTTGCTCGGCTCGATACTCGCCGTTTCATCGAAGATGTTCAATCCATCACTATATAAGCGTCTGTATCGATATACGGAAGACCTGTTTCTCGAGAATTTTCGGGTCGGATACAAGTCCACCGAGACCGTACAAGCTATCTTGATGTTAACCTACTGGAAAGAACCGGAAGATACCCGATCTTGGGTTAACTTAGGTTATGCTATCAGGATATGTATGGATCTAGGGTGGCACAAATTGAGCCCTCATGCAATAAGGGACCGAGGTGGGATGATCGATACAGAATTGCGAGAAGCACGCAATGTTGAAAGGACCTGGTTCTTGTTATTTGTCTACGATCGCAGGCATGCAATGTATTCTCCTTTCTATAATTTTTGCTAACGATCTCTACGTCGACAGCCTGAGTCTGCAAACCGGAAAACCTTGGATGATTGAGCGAAATGGATTCATCGAAAGCATTGAGCATTGGAGCAAGGAGCGAACGTCCATCGCAAACGATACACTTCTAGCTGCTTTCGTGACACTCCGACTCCTGACATCCGAGGTATTTAAATTACTCGGACCATGCCGTCATGTCAGCTCGTTCGAAAATGTTAAATCATTTCTTACTATAATTGGCAATCGCATCGACGAATGGGAAGACAAATGGATGCAGGCATGTGGCGATGGTATGAAAGGCCCCGGTATATGGCAGTCAATTATCTCAACCAACTAACCATGGTTTCGATTAGAGTCTGAAAGCTGCCATCCATTTCTGATCCGGTTTTATGGAACCCATCTTCGACTTCAATTATATTCCCTGCCTCTGCAGGAAATACTGGGATCCAACAAGGATAATTTTGCCTTCGACATGGCACCTTTATGGGAAAGCTACTCCAACGCGATTGCAATGCTGAACCTAGTTTGTCATTATTCTGCTCGGTTGTATTTCGCGCAAGACTCTATACACGTCATGACGGCATATTCAGCGGCTTTTTTGATCAAGGTACGATCTACAATTCTAAAATACGGTTTTGAACACCTGACGCCCAGATCTGATATGAACCAACAGCTATTAATGTCGGCACCTACGTATATCACGTCCGAAATTGAGTCCATCATCATTGACACCCTGCGAACTGCAGCTGCTGTATTCTCAGAGCAATCTGCACCACCTGGGTCTAGTTGCTTTCTGCAGTCCAGATTTCTCGCTAAGATAATTAGAAATTACGAGCGTTTGCGCCGTACAGGACATGATCAAGCAACATTGAACAACACACAATTTGATCGCAGTCCTCGTCAGCCCTCACTAGAGCCAGGCGCAACAGTGGCAGATACGACCCCCATGAGATCCAGAGAAAGAAGGTTAGACGAGTTATTGCCATATCAGCAAGCATATCATTATGCTAGCTCCTCGCAGGGGTTCCAGGATCGCGAACAATCAGGCGATGTCCTACAACGCCGCTTAGATACAGATAGTGGCCCGATAAACACTTCTTCTATGGATATTTTGCATCAGGAGAATCTCAATCCAGCTTTTACTGATGATGAGACATGGGCCGGGATCTTCAATAGTGCAGGTTTCTGTATACAAGATGGTGTCTTTTTCTCTTGAGCCACCAACTGTCATGCCACTACTTCGCTCGTGCTTCTCGGATTTCTCATTGTACAAGTAACACCACTGTTGAATCCGCATGATCGAAGGTCCTGAGTCCTTCTCTGACTATGTTTGACAGAAATAGAAAATTCGAACCAGGGAAAACAATCAAGCCGTCCGTCGTCATCCAGTCGTTGTTATTCTCGAACAGGCTACTATCAACGGGGCAAAGAATGTGGGTATGGAAGAGGCTGCTGGGGGAATTGTCCCTGGCGCATATGTTGATATTCTTCTCATGAATGAAAGTCCCCCTCGAAGACATAGCCACTTACCACCAAACGGATCAGAACCTGATGTCTGTCAGCAAGGACGAAGAGTTGTCAGAAGCCACTGTTACGGATGTTGCTGTCGACCGTTCAGTTTTCTGGTAATTGTTACATCTTCGGGCCTTTCGTACTATGACTGTGGCCGGGCGTTGTAGTCCCCGGTAAAAATATCCGCATGGGGATATATCACGTCTTTGATTGTTCTGGCTGTGTAACTTTGGTGCCTATATTATGCCTGTCGTGGTTGCCCGTCCCCTTTGATGTCAGCTTTTGCTTGCTTGTGAGCCTGGATTCGGCGAACATATCGCTATTTTGGGATCGAGTGCACCGTCCGCGAAGGCGTCAAAGCATTGAAATGCGCCCAATGATAGCCCTAGATACGCCTGTAGTCGCTTTTGGTGGACTTTTTTAGGCTTCTTGCTCAAACTTTGCCATGATAAAATATCCGTCGAGTCAATCGACTAACTTTAGTCTGATGTTGGTTAATGTCGCGGGGTAGCGGGGGAATGTGCGACGAATTCGATTTGGGATTCATTTGCAACGGATTGCTCATATGCAAAGTTGTCTAGTTCATATTAATTTTCTGACGCGGTTTCTTGTTTTATCACGACCAATCACTGGCGTATGCGGTTCTCAACAGCTACCTAGCCTGACACAAACGCGTCGCTCAAGTAGGAAGCTAAAGAAAGGAACGAAGCAAACAATGGGTGACCAAGCAGAGACATCCGCCAATGCGCCAAAAGTTGCCATCATCGGTGCTGGACTCACTGGGTTATTGGCTGCCCAGGGGCTTAGAAAGGTACGCCGGTTTATACTTAAATGGATTTAAAAAGATACCCGATTGCTAAGACAGGCATGTCAAACCATGCATATAGAACGGCTTTCAAGTCACAGTCTTTGACAAAGAATCTAGCATTGATTCTCGTGCACGCGATTGGACCATTCTCCTCCATTGGGCTCTGCCAATCCTCACTGAGTTGTTGGACGACGACGTCAAGAACGACTTGCCAAAGGCCATATGCAACCCGCACTTGGATTTCAACGCCGACGATGAATGCCTCCCATGTTACAACGGTAACACAGGCGAGCTGCTATTCAAAAGCCCACTGCCAGGATCTAGACGCATCTCCCGACAACGTCTGCGGAAAGTTTTAAGCCAAGGAATTGACATCAAATGGAGCAAAAAAATCGTACAGATCGAATTCCCTTCCAGTGATAACGGTAACATCGCGAAACACGAGGACCCCGTTCAGCTTATTTTCGACGATGGGGACACCGGCGCTGCCGACTTTGTGCTGGCTGCCGATGGAGCTTCGTCAACATTACGCGAGTTGCTACTCGGCCCTGAGATAGCTCGTGTTCAAATGTCTGGCTTCATGTTTGCTACGGGTGTCACCAACTATCACGATGCAGAAAAAGTGGCCGCTGTAGTCAAGGCCCACCCCGTGGCCGCGATCACCCTGGGAATGGAGTCCGTGGCGGGATGTGGAGGTATGTCTATCTTCCAAAGCTTTTTCATAAAGCAAGAGCAATCTATCATGTTCTGTTCATGACACTGACATTCTATCTACGTCAAGTTTTGCATGTAGCAGACAAGGATGACATGTCCACGTGGACGACATTCTGGGTCAAAATATGGCGTGGGACCTCGGCCGAACTGCCTAAAGAGAAGAACATGGTGCAATACATCAAGGATACTACCAGAAATCTATGCGAACCGTTTCAGTCGCTCGTTGACTGGACGCCTCCCGACAGTGCATGCTATATTGATGAGATGAAGTCCTGGGTCCCCGTCCCGTTTGATAACCATGCCGGAAGAGTGACTCTGGTCGGAGATGCAGCTCATCCTATGCTACCTTGTAAGTCGTAAGCGATATCGCCAATCTATGTTCTATCAAGTTTCTCCGAAAATCGCTACATTTGTATACTGACTTATATGCCGACTCATTAGATCGTGGTCAAGGGTATCAACATGCGATCATGGATGTCAAGAATTATGTTGACGCTCTTGTAAAAATCAGAGATGCGCCAGACATTAACAACGCGCAGGAAATAATGTCTGCCTTTGACTCGGAAATGATCGAACGCACCGGGAAAGCAGTCAAGCAGTCTTTGCAAGAAGCCGAGTACTCGATGAATATCGAGACTGTGAGCAAAATGCTGATGGCTACTCATGGCCATGGTCGGTCGGCTTAGATCTTTTATTTCCAGTTCTCCCATAGAATTGACATTGTATGCGATGATCTCTTCCTGTGAAATGTTCTTTAGAAACCCGAACCCTTTTGACTGTTTCCCGAGTGTCGGTGTCATTTTCAGACAGTAGGACGCGTCCTCTCGGGTTGTTATCGCAGTAGGTAATGGTAAATATAGCCGACGAGCATGGCACCCATGACTATATTTGATCAATTATCGACACTTACCGTAAGATCGAACAGGCCTGGTTGAAACGCTGTATCCCGGAAAAAACCAATCTTCAACTCCGCACGCTCAATCATAATGAGGAGAGGCAAAAGATCACGCCACCTATTGAACTGGGTGCCGTATCACTGACGAATCCTGCTCCAGAGCTGTCAATGCGCAACCGTTAGCCAATAACTCCGCAAATCCTCATGCGGCCAAATCTGCTGTATCACATTTGGCCCGTTGCGAAGTAAGCCATTAATTAACAGGTCCGACCGGGGCCAGCTTTTAATTAGTCCGGCACGACATTCGGTTGCAGCACATCCATGCTTCTTCACAACTGCTGCTGCAGGGCGAAATGAGATAGTCGCAATCGGGTCGAATTGTCACTTGAACTCCAGAAAGAAGCAAACAAGAGCGTCAAAAATGAGTGCCGCCGACAGAAGAAGAAGATCAAAGTCGAGGGAAGAACAGTATACTGTGACGGCGGCTTCGACGGTCGAAACGAGCACGCCGATCGAACCAGCCAGCGGATTTGAAGAAGATGAAGACGAATTCGAACCAACGGAAGGCATAGAGACGCGATCGACGGGATCTGCGAGTGCGACATCGAGTATATATGCGCATACTTATGAAAACGGTCGGCGATACCAGTGTTTTAAGAATGGTCGATATCCAATTCCAAACGACGATGGCGAACAAGATAGAGAAGATATGAAACATGCGATGATGCTAGAACTTACAGATGGAGAATTATTCTATGCGCCTATCGGCGACTATCCGCAGAGTATTTTGGATATTGGCACAGGCACAGGTGAGTTAGGGCTGCGTTGATTGGTGAAGGAATACAACAACTAAACGTTTGGGTTGTTTCATAAAAGGTATCTGGGCAATAGATGGTGAGCGCACTCTCTTTTCGTGATAATATCGCTTGGTCGTTGTTCGAACATGCCTTGCAAAATCATCGCTGTACGAATAATCATGAATGCAATGTTGAAACAAAATAGTTGGCGATCGATATCCCAGTGCGCGCGTCCGTGGAATAGACCTCACACCTATACAGCCAACTTGGGTGCCTCCGAACGTTGACTTTTTGATTGACGACTGCGAAAAGGATTGGTTGACAGAGGACTGTGATCTTGTTCACCTACGATTTATGATTATAATACTACGAGATGTCCCCACAGTCTTGGAACATGCATTCGAGTAAAGAGTACCCCTGCCCCAAGATTGCAGCACCCTGCCTAATGCGATGTACTATAGAAGCTTAAAGCCAGGCGGATGGATCGAATTGCAGGAGCTCTGCGCTGAGCCTCTATGCGATGACAATACAATGCCGGACGAGGATCCGGTGAAATACATGTACGATTTGGCCGGTCAAGCGTTCGGAAAATTTGGGATGGACGTCACTCTACCAAAACGACTTGAACCTTTACTCCACGATGCAGGATTCCGAAATATTCATGTTGTGGTGAAGAAGGTGCCTATCGGAGTTTGGGCTAAGAATAAGACACTGAGGTTGATCGGGCTATACCAAAAAATGGCCATTCTGGATCTCATGCCGGCTCTCGCAGGGCGACCTTTCACTGCTTTGGGACTGTCCCCGGAAGAGAGCCAGGTGACGCTGGCTTTGGCGCGGAAAGGACTGGATGATTACAAGACACATCGCTATTTTAATTACTATTTTTGGTATGCGCAAAAGCCAATGTCGTGAATGTCCGAAGCTCATCATACTTCCATTCCATGACTATACTTCATTTAAGGGAGTTGCCTTCCACATAGTTACGAGGACGAATACCCAGGGCGCATGTGAAGGTCGGGTCTCTTTTCGAGAAACATGAAACCTTGTTTCATTCACGTCCATATGAGGGGGAGATGGAGCCTACTCGAGTCGAACGGAGCCTTCAAAAGGATGGTAGTCCGCTTCCCCCTCCCACTGAGCTTCATATAGCGACTCGTCCATCTGAGAGGCATCCATTCCAGACACTATCTCGCTGAGAGTGAGAACATGCGTCAGTCTTACTGGATTAATGTACGGGTACTCGGAAACTTACCTGTCAGTAGCAAGAACCTCAAATCCAGGAACACAATCAATGAGTGCATAAATTGCGTAACTCCCAACAAAGCTCCATGAAAATCCAATGATAGCTTCGAGGCATTGAATTCTTAGCTGTTTCCAGTTACCATCAAACACGACACCACCTGCAATGTACGTCACTCCATCATAAGCAGCGACCTCTTTCTGGGCAAAAAGTCCCGTCATAATCGTTCCGAGGAATCCACCAATGCAGTGGGTTGCAAAAGTATCTCCATTGTCTACCCAGCGCCAGACAGCAGCCTTTTTCGTAAACTTGATGCGCAAAGCCTGTCGGCATACCACGGCTCCTAATACACCAAAGAAGAATGCGGTAGTCATGTCAATGAAGCCGGCACTGGGAGTAATCAGAACAAGACCCGCTATTGCACCCATAAAGGTACTATCGAGACTCCAGACCCCGGACTCTAAGTAAGTAATAAGTGCCCACGTCATAGCTCCTGCCGAAGCACAAATGTTGGTAACACATGCAGCCATTACACTTTTGAAGTTGAGCGAGAGCGTGGTTCCGGCGTCAAAAGCCAGCCAGGAATTCCAGATAATGACCAAAGCAAGTAACTGAGACATGCTGTTATGGGGCCGGTGCAATTTCAGATGCTGAGGCGTGCGACTAGCCGACTTCCTAGAACGGAACAGTGGATAGGACAAATAGACGCTGAGAGCCGTTGCGCTTGCACCACTGCATATGTGGACAGGGGTTCCGCCAGCAAAGTCAAGCACGCCTAGATTGCCCAGAAACCCAGTCTCGGACCAGACCATGTGTGCAAGTGGCTCGTACACGAAAGTGCTCCATAGCTGTTACAGAATACGGTTAATAATGAGCCATATTTGTACTATAGGTCATGGAACGAAGACAGTCCAACATTGGGAGGGGAGAGTGACTTACGAAACAGAATGGAAATAGCGGAAGCAGTCTTCCTCGTTCACACGCTCCTCCCACGGCAATAGCACAGACCGTTGCACAGAAAATCAATTGAAACTCAGAGAAGAGTATCTCGGGTATTGTTCCCACTGGTTCCGCCAGAACTCCACGGTGAAATGCCTTTTCGAATCCCCCAATGACTGGGTTGCCCTCACCGTATGCGAGCGAATATCCGATAATCCACCATTGAATGCTGCACACAATCACAGCAATCAGACCAGGATAGAAAGAGGCCAGACCACTGCGACGGGTGGAGTATCCTGAGTATCCTAGTCCAACTGCCGGAATGATGGGCCAGCAGAATACGCAGCAAACGAGAATAAAGACGGTATCGATCTTGGAGCAAGACTCCCACGCATCCAGCACAGAACCCATCTCGAAGGCTGCCGTTGTGCCACAGACGATGAATAGTTGCTGCTGCTCTTTGATTATGCTGATTTTACTATTTCCCGTGAAGTGGCTATATGCGTTGTCTTCGCTTGCCAATAACGTTGCATCAGCGACGGATCACAGCAGATCTGTATAACAACGGTATGCGACGAGCCGATTGACTGTCATGCGGCAGCCAATTTCAGCCAGTCTTTGTTTCCGGCGCGTACAAAGTGCTCTAGTTTGAACAATATGCGCGCTCTTCCAGACTGTCCCGCGTCTCAGATGGGAATTGTGATGCAAATTCAATGACTTTTTCAAGGCGACGAGTGCTCAATTTAAACAAATGTCAACATTCTACATACAAGACAGCGCGAGGTGGAGTGAAATAGAGCAATGAAAAAATCAATAACAAGAAACCAAACAACGCCCCCGCGCCCTCCAAACAAACACTGTCGGTAGTTATATGGTGGCCCTACTGATGAAGGCTTATCATGGCCTATCGACCTGCCGAATACGGAAGCTAATACGGCAACGACAGTCCAGACGTTGGGGTTCACAGCGCCTTGAAGCAACTACCATCACCTTGAGGATGTAACCAGCACTATTGCGATACTATTCTAAATTCATGTTGCGATGATTTTGTGGCTTCGTAGCTCAGAGGAAGCGTTGGTCAAACATTCCAACTCTCATCATTTCAGAGCAACGACAAACTGTGATTGGCTGAAGCACTTCTAGATTGCTTCTATATTTGGTTAGACTGGTTTAAACTAAACGCTCTGATTGGCTCTGCCTTTCCCAATTCGGTATCTTTAGCCAATCATAGAGCCAAATATTTCGGCACTTTTCACCAATCAATGCTCGGAATTTCACGGCTTATTCCAATGAGTCAGACGGTACGCAGTAGTTAGTTATCAATTGGAGTCATTCAGATATCTGTACACTTCATCCTAGATTCTGAGATTTAGAGAGTATTTGAATCGTATCGCTCGCTCACTCGACCAAGAATGTATTTGCGTACGGCTCATGCAGAGGCCAATGTGGCCCTACTGCAGGATTTCATAAAACAGAATCCCTTGGGCATTCTGACCACCGCCATCAAGTCGGCAATTCATCCCTTCATCCTATCCAGCCATATTCCCTTTATTCTTGATGTTCCGCAGTCAAATGAGACAGGTGCCAAAAATTCGGAAGATTCTAACGAGTCATATGGAACTCTACGGGGGCATATGGCCAAACAAAATCCACAAGCAAAAGTGCTGATGGAGGCCCTCGCTGCAACCCAGAATGAGAGTGGAGATGACACAATCAGAGAACTCTCAGACGAAGTTCTGGTACTTTTCAATGGACCTCATCATCACTACGTGACTCCCAAGTTCTACGTCGAAACCAAACCTACCACGGGCAAGGTTGTCCCCACGTGGAATTATTCCGCTGTTCAAGCCTATGGGAAGATAAAAGTCTATTGTGATTCCAAATCAGAGGAAACATCATCATTCTTACAACGTCAAGTTGAAGCCTTGACTCAACAAGCAGAAACGATCATTATGGGATATACGGGAGGGGACAGGCCCCAGGCTTGGGAGGTGTCTGACGCTCCAACTTCCTATGTCGATCTTCTCAAGAAGAATATTATTGGTTTTGAAATCCAGATCCACCGGCTGGAAGGGAAGTTCAAGATGAGTCAAGAGAAGGGTAAAGGAGATAGGGACGGTGTCATTGAAGGATTCAATAGTCTTGAAAGTGACGTTGGAAGAAATTTGGCACAGACTGTGAAGGAGCGGGGAGAGATGAAAGATGGACAGAAATAACCCGAGAATTTCTTGGTCAAATAGCGCTTTTGACAACCACAAGAAAGACTTGGTAGGATTTTCGAAAGCTCTGCCACTATTTATATATATACAATTATTTAAACGTCCCAAAAGACGTGAGTAATTAGACTTAAAAATGCTCTTGACCCTGTCTTTTCGTCAAATAGCCACGTCTACGAAGTAGCCGGTTCACGCCACAACAAGTGCTGTTACGGAGCTCATGTAGACAAGAAATTAGCCGCTTAATTTGGGCAGGACCCTACAACATAATTTGGTTGAACTTTTGCGGAAATCGTAGTACATACCGAGAAGTAGCAGGTACGCGGGCTTCTAAAGCTCACAACACTTGTAATTAGGTGGCGTCTTTTGAGACACCATCAACCATTGAAAGTCGCGAGAAACAATTGCATTGACTTTGCTTTAGATCTTCACTTTTCCTACTTGCAGTTAAGTGTTTTGGAGTTAATTGAATATTAGGGTTGCTTTGGAACAGAGTTGCCGCGCCTCAAGCCCTACCTTCTATTTTGGGAAGGAACTGCCATATGCGGAAATTAATAGGTTTTTACCTAATCAGGAAGTGCAAGGCAAAGAAGACAAGCAATCTTGACTGCTTCGTTGAATCATGAGTAGATTGAGGTGCATAATATGTACTCGAGATGCTATGTGATCTTGCAAATGTAATAGTTCTGTTTTGAGAGTGCTTGACGATAGAATGAAATTTTTTCCGATCATCAAAGGATTCGAGAATTATGATATCAAGGACCGAATGCAATGGGTACTCTTCCTCGTTTTTAAGAAAACAGTTGAGACCAGATAGGGGTCTTGCTTTATGTCCTTCTATTGATATGTGTCTAGGAATGTCCGCCACCGAGGCGAAGTTTATAGTGCACCCCCAATCATTTAGCTTACGACTTTAGATTATCTATGCCCCCAACTTACAAGTTACTAATAAGGGAGTGACAACAAGGCATCGGTTGTCGAGGAATTGCCGAGGCTGGCTGAGCATATTGAACGGGTACGTTGATCTGTGATTCCTAGAGATGTAGTATTCACCATAGCCACTGACGTCCAGAAACGCCACCACGATTCTACCTTTGAGACCTGATGCCGTGTTCAATGTAACTTCAAGTAATTTAGATTGATTACCCCTCGTATGTAGGCCCTTTTTCAACCTCTGGTGCCGCATTAAACAAGTAGTACTTCTCCTATCACGTCATTGTGTTGTCGAAGAGATACTTATGGCTTAAATATTATATTTTCTATAGGCGAGATAGCTGTATCACCGCAACCTTCCCGGAGTACGCCATAAGTCTTGTCAAAGGCTTGGTTGGAGGAACAAATGCTTGTTTCTGAATCTTTCCCATAAGTAGTGCATGCAATCTCTTGTCTCTTGGAAGCCGCCTGGGCATGCACGCCGATCTGAGATTGATAAGATAATGGGTTCCTTTATCTTTACTAATCATTACGCTAAATGTTATGTATTAGTCACTACACTGTTAGGCATTACTTCACACAGAAATACTAGTCGGAAACTTGTATCATCTGTACTGTAACCAGGTCATGCGCGCCGATAACAGAAAAGAAGTTGATTGATTGGATATGCAGGGATTGTCTCTAGGTACATTCATTCCTAAAAATGGGCATTGTGGAGTCATAAGAACTCATATACCCGCACAGCAATCCTTCAGGCTGGGTATCTGCCATTTCATCCGTGATTCGCTGCTTTGAGAATCTTGAATTGAGATCAGGGAGCAGTAAAGGTCCACCTGCAGGCTTAATTCAATGCCACTATATCAAGGGTACATATACGATTCCCTCTTACCCTACCACTACTCTGAGTCTAGGTCCATTTCACCCTGGCATAAAAAACCAAAATCCTTGGTTGAGATGCAAATTAGAATGGTATGTTGTGATACCCTCAGCATGAGCCCTAATCTAGCTGCAGGACATATGTACCTGGGTAAACGCCCATTCCGACGATAACCGCAACTGAGGGCTAATTAAGTATCTTGCAGGACTCTATACAGCCGAATCGACAAGGATATGTGCTTACATCGTCGAGAGTAATCAATTCGAGAACGCGAAACATTTCGTTCTTTCCCGTCCTAGTCATAGGGCCGAGAGCACTAACATGATGTCAATCGATTTCTAAAAGGGGTTGCTCATATCCGTGATAGCGATAAAAAATTACAGTCCATCATAAAATTCCAATGCACAACCTATGCATCAACTTCCCCCAGTCGTATAATGATGGGTTTAACATCACTAGTTGGGAATAGCTTCCTTTTCTCTTTGATCCCCGGACATTAAGTATGCATATTGCTCCTTTGGCCAACACACCAACGATCGACAAATACTATACTTCAATTGTCCTAGAAACCGATGACATCTCCAACTTCCTTCTGGTCTTCTTAGCTTTCTCAATCTCTGATTGGGCTCTGTGTAAAACGTGGCTTGCTCCGGTGCTGTTTAGTGTTCGTCAGTTCAAGCTCCCCGTCATCACTCGGCTCGCCCGCCTAGTGCCGATGCAACTCTATAATCAGTGGGTTGAAGGGTGGCGTATGCCTGTGCACGTCGCATATCTACATAGTAGGGGTCAGCGGAGATCAAGAATATATTGGCTTTTAATGCGTCTATCTACCTGCCATTAATCCTCTGGCGCGTTCTGCGGAATAATATAGGAAAGTTCTGCCACGCGCATGTTGTTCCTATTGATTAGTTCTTCGATAATCTTGGATTAGACGCCCAACTCACCACGCGCCAGGTCATCTGCTTTGATGGTTGTTTTATCTTTCCATTGACCAATCCCATCACGATAAAACACATTACATATAAGCTTCGCTCCTAACGAATATCACCTTCCAAGAGAGACATCATGTGGCGCCTGTCTGCGGGGTCTTTGCCCTAAATCGTAGTGACGTTTCCTAGCTTCGTCTGTCCACGGAGTAGAGTGTCTGGATTCGTAGCCCGCCATCACTGTAAATAGAGAAACAAATGGAAACGGACAGTAGCTCTGTTTTCAGGGGCCTGTTTTTCCGTTTTATCTTAGCTATGTATTTTCCTGTCTAATATTTAGTAACAAGCCACTGTTACGTACCCCACCGCGAAATTGCGCATCCAGGGAGGTCGGACACTACACTATGTCCTACCAGAGCACTTCGTAAACATTTTGAGCGAAAATACTTTCATATCATTTGTTTCTTGGAAGCTGCAAGATCCACCGCATACCGTCGTGACAATGAATAAAACACACAGTGGCCGGTCGAGGTCCAGGATTGGTGGAATGTAGATACCTGCAAAATCTATTCTTTATCATCCAGATAGGCTCACAAGCCAACCATCTATCAAAGTTCCCAAGACTTCACGGCCCCATTAGGATTAAAAGCTTAGCAATCCTCGCCAATAGCAGCACGTATTAGGAGAGTCACTGCGTGGCTAGCTGTCAAATGGTCCGCCCATGCATGTTATCTCTGTAGTGTAGTATTATGTCTTCGTTATGCGTGGTCATTACTCATTTCGGAAGGTGAGTGACGGTCTTGAATGTAGTCCATATTTCGATATCTATCAAGGGCCTCTAAGGTTCTATCATACCGTCCGAAACAACTGATAACCGTCAACAGACGAGCCAGAAAGGTATAAAAGGGACGATCTTTCCCTCTGACTCGAGAACAGAAAGAAGTATCACCACCACAAGCTTCCTCAGCCTCACAGATCTTCAACCGACAAGATCATTGCAACAACGTTGTATCTCCATCCCAGCCAAAATGAAATTTACCGTTTTGTCTACTGTTCTTCTTGCCGGCCTTGCCGTCGCTGCTCCTTTGACTGAGAAGCGCTTGGCTCGCCGTGCCGCTCGTCGCTCAAACCCTGCCTACCTTCCCAACGCATTTGGTGTGGAACAGTTGAACATCACTGGCACTAAGCACGTCGAGTACAGTTCCAACTGGGCCGGTGCTGTTCTCATCGGAACCGGCTACAGTGCCGTCACTGCTCAGTTCACCGTCCCCACCCCTAAAGTTCCTAGCGGTGGCAGCTCCGGGACTGAGTACTGTGCCTCAGCCTGGGTTGGTCTTGACGGTGACACCTGCGACACCTCCATTCTGCAGACCGGTGTCGACTTCTGCGTTCAGGGAGGCTCCGTCAGCTACGATGCTTGGTACGAGTGGTTTCCCGACTACGCCTATGACTTCACTGGCATTTCCATCTCTGCTGGAGATGTTATCAAGATCACCGTGACTGCCACCAGCACCTCTGCTGGCTCTGCTGTTGTTGAGAACGTCAGTAAGGGTACCACCGTTACCCACAGGTTCTCTGGTGAATCCGACAAGCTCTGCGAGTACAACGCTGAATGGATCGTTGAGGACTTTGAGGAAGGCAGCTCTTTGGTTCCTTTCGCTAACTTTGGTACCGTTACCTTCACCGGTGCTGAGGCTACCAAGAGTGGTAGCACCGTCGATACCAGTGGTGCTACCATCATTGACATTGAGCAGAACAGCGTTCTCACCTCTGTCACTGCTTCCGGTTCCACCGTTACCGTCAAGTACGTTTAAGCCAGCCAAGGCTCTCGGCGGTCAAGACAAGAGCAATCACGTTCATTAAGTAAGAAATCCAACGACGACTCTATATGTTTTGATCGCGCATCACGGCTTTTTATGAGTATACGGGGAGGATGGCAGCAGTCTGGAGCCGACCGACATGTACATACATGACACTGGATGTTATGAAGTGGCAGTAGATGGCAATTAATAAAGACTTAAGTCTCAGACCTTCTGTTATGATCTCAAAAATAAAGTGCCTGTTTTTGTTGACTACGTAGAATGTCTTTGTATAGATGGTACTAGATAAGATAAGCAACTGATGAATCCGCCCGACCAATTGCGCAATCAACAAATTTCCCCTCCACAACACCCAACGTCCTTGCATTTTTCGCATGCTTGAGAGACCTTGATATCAACTCCGACCCCATGAATCACGTGTAGGCATAGAAACATGCGAGTCGCGATTATCGGCGCTGGTCCTGGGGGCCTAGCTGCCGCCAAGTAAGACGCACCACTCACTCTCATGGACAAATTCGTAGATTGCCGTCTAACGAGCCTCGCCGTTTTCTAGATATCTCCACGCCGAGAAAGCTTTCTCTGCGATCACTATATTTGAACAGCGCGATGGAGTCGGCGGAGTCTGGTGCTATACTTCGCACAATGCGGTAGAAGAGGATTTCGCTATTCCTCATACAAAGCCTACGACGACAGCGGAAAAACCCGTTCCCATTCAACAGACGAATGGTGATATTATTTTTCAATCACCGGTATACGATCTTCTAGAGACTAACATCCCACATACCTTGATGGGGTATTCCGATTGGAAGTTTCCGAAAGGAACGTCTTTGTTCCCTTCGCATCAAGTGGTGAAACGGTATCTTCAAGGTTATGCAGAGGAGTTGTTCTCGTCGATTGTGTTTCATACGCAGGTTGTCGATGTACGACTGCGAGATGCAAAGACGGCAAATGGTGGGTGGAAAGTGTCTGTACAAAATCTCCGTACACAGCAGCATTCCACGCACGACTTTGATGCCGTCGTTGTTGCTAGCGGCCACTACAACGACCATTATATTCCTGATATTCCCGGCTTACTGGATTGGAACAAAGCTTATCCAGGCTCTATCTCCCATTCAAAGCATTATAGACGTCCGGAACAGTTCGCGAATCAAGTAAGTCTGCATTCATTCTACCTATGCAAAGCAACAATTTTTCATGGTAATCTAGAAAGTGGTCGTGGTTGGAAATTCTGCCTCAGGAATCGACGTGAGTGTGCAGATAGCTACCGTTTTGCAGCAACCACTTTTGCTCTCCGCGAGAAGCGAGTCACCACCGTATTTGAGCAGTAATCCTGAAATCAAGATCGTTCCGGAGATCATTGAATTCATCACCGCTCATCGTGCGCTCCGATTCTCAGATGGTCATGTTGAGAAAGACATCGATCATATTTTGTTCTGCACAGGATATCTCTATACATTCCCATTTCTGTCATCTTTAACGCCTCCCGTGGAAGTGCCGAATGGAAGTCGCCCGAACAACCTATTCCAACACATCTTCTACTACCCTCAGCCGACGTTAACATTCATCGGACTACCACTGAAAATCATCCCGTTTCCTCTTTCTGAAGCACAGGCCGCGGTCATCGCTCGCGTGTACTCTGGTCGCTTGCCGCTACCAGCATTGGAAGAAATGAAGGCGTGGGAAATCGATTGGATTGCGAGACACGGCGCAGACAAGAATTTTAGCGTCCTCGGATTTCCAGCGGATGCGGATTATCTCAATCATCTGCATCATTGGAGTCTAGAGGCGACTAGAAAGAGTGGTCTAGATAATGATGGTCAAGGAAAGATACCCCCGGTATGGGGAAATGAGGAACAGTGGGTGCGCAAATTGACGCCGACGATCAAAGCAGCTTCGCAAGCTCTGGGGAGTAAGAGAAGGAATATACAGACGTTGGAAGAGCTCGGCTTTTCTTATGATCAGAATAACCAATGGAAGATATAAAGGTATAAATGAGTACAGTTCATATTCACATAGAGCTAGGAATTACACATTGCACATTTACACGTCATCAAAAAAACTGAGAACCGTACATAATAGACGACTAAAAACCACCAGCTCCGCGAACACGCTGAACAGCACCAACAATACCTTTGGCCCAGCTGAATCGTCCAGGGTCGGGACCTATTGTACCTTCGGCTATTGCACCAGTTTCGGGGTCATGCCAGCAACCGTCTTCGGAACTGACGAGACCGAATTGCGATGTGTTTTGATTGCGTTCGATAGCTTCGCGCCAGATTCTGCAAATCAGTGGCGAATCGATCATGACGTTGATCTCGGTCGAGTGGAAGAAGGACTGTGTGTCTAGGTTGCCGTTTCCTATTTTTTATTTTTATTTCTTAATATTAGCCGGTCTCTAGCATTCTAGACAAGTCGAGAAGTGTATTTACCTTGAATAGCGACGGTCTCATCAGCAATCATCAACTTGACGTGACTACTGCGGTATTTGAATTTATTGTGAACTGGCGACTTGCGATCTTTGGCAACATAGTTGTGAATTCTAAGTCGAGACTTTTCTTCCTCGTTGGCGAGAGAAGAGTATAGGCGATGAGCAGTCATTTCATTGGTACCGTTCTGACCGGGGAGTAACTCTCCAGCATCATTGTAGCCGAGTGTCACGTACGCTGTTACAGTCACTCCTCGTCTGACGGCGTTGAGTAATGGCTCCAACAGCGGTTCGGCATTCAGGTTTGGTGTTTGAATAAAGACCGTTCTTTCAGCGTTGTTGATTGCAGCCAGCCAGGCCGCATTCTGTGGTACCGGGTAGTTTGAGTTGCCGGGAGCTGCGAACAATCAGCTTCACTTTTTCTATCACTCTCAGATTTGCACTTTCAAGGATACATACAGCCATTTGGTTCTCGGTTCACCAATGCCATTGGGACCGGCTCGTGTTTTGGCAGAACGACATATGGGGTCATTTTGTTTTCCTCAGTAATGTCCGGTCCGTCCGGGCAAGGAAGACTTTTCTCTGCCAATTCCTTTTGATTTTGCCCAAGTGTTCTCTTGTCTGAAGTTTCATGTTAGTCATCAACGAGATTAATCTAGTGGGCAAACTTACTGAGATGGCGAGTAGCAGCGTCTCTTCTGGTCTCGTCTGGCCTTGGGTCAAGCTGGCTATTCACTCTCTTCGCTTCTTCGACCAAGGTCTGATCATAGTGTGGCTCCGAGCTTGTAGATTCGGGCAGAATTTCCACCTGTCTCTGGTGGGAGCCGGATGCAGCCGCAGCTGTCAAATCGGCTTTGCTGGCCAGGTTGTCATGGGTAGGCATCGGCTCTTTGGCTGCCGGTCGTCCAATCATTGGTAATGCCGGGTCAAAATGCTTGTGCCAGGAAATAAGAAGCGTGTCGTACATGGCATCTACAATAGGGCCTTCGAGGTGGACCATCATTTCGAGATTGTCGTTGTCTTGGACGTTGTTACTTTGCAGAAGTCCGATCTTTCGGTCAATCACACATAGCTTGGCGTGGAATGTGCCCAATACGGGGCGATGATAGTTGACGACTTCCATATGCAGATTGGGGACGTCCTCGGGCGCCGGAAGCTGAATTTTGTCACCGGTGTACTCTTTAGGTGGGACGTGCTGATGATTATCATAGAACTATTTTCACCTTAGTTTCTGTGGAGTGATCGGTAAACACTCGTTGAACGTACCTGCTTTACACTGCCGCGATCGTAAATGATCTTGACGACGACTTTATCGCCTCGCTCTCCTGCTCGTTTGGACAACTCACGTAATGCATTGGTGATAATAATAGAAGCATCAGAGTGAATCCAAAAGTTGGTGGCTAAGAAAACTTCTTTCTCGGCTCGAACGATACAGTTTGCAGTGTGCCGGTTAATGTCTGGCAGTGTCGAAATGATGGTCAACGGGACAACACCATGAGTGCCCATCAGACTAGGCGATACCAGCCCTGCTAAAGGATTATTCTCAAGCGAGCGCAATGCATTGTAATAGCACTATGAAATTGATGTCAGTCCCTCGTGCTCTTGCCTCTGCTAGAAATATATACGTAGGTAGCGTACCTTCAAAAACAAATTACTCGGACGCTGGCCTCCCCAGTTCCCGCATTCCAATGCGATGTGCAGGTTCGCCTCCTCGCTTTCGTCGCGAATCGGCTGCTCCGGATTCTCGCGCGCTGCTTCGTGCTTGTGTTTGAAGAGCCTATTTGCAATCTCCCCGGGCGAGTGGTCAGGGTTCTCGGCTAGCACCGAGCTGACACTTTTGTCGCTCACGGCGAATTGATACAGCTTGTCGGGTATCATGTTCAATGCAGTCCTGATCGATCTCCAGGTGCTTTTCAATGCCAAGTATGAGCTTTGTTGCAGCCCGGTGTTGGGATAGAAGTAGTAAAGAGAATATGACACGTCGAGAAAAACGTCGCCAGAAACAAGCATTTTAACAAGCTTTTGTGGAGAACGCCTTGACGTCATGTTGGCCGTGCTTTTTTCTTTTTCTATATTTGTCTGCGGACGTTTCAGACGATTGGATTAATTCTCGAGATATTTGTGGATTGGCTATGGTAATTGCACCGTGCGACGAATCACCTACACCGAGACATGTTGGGGTATGTTCTTCCCGTCTGAGAGTTCCGTCAGCGGCGCCATGAACCACGCGGACCCTGTAATATGATGCTAACATAACTACATAGTACATAGTAATTCATTCTCGGCTCATACAAACGGTCGTGTGCTCAGTCCCCTGGTCAATCCCATATTGCTTCAGATCAATTGTTATGGACTCGTAGTCCTTCCAACCAAATTTTCTGTACATCGGATAAGCTAGCGGTGTAGCTTCCAGCAGAATTCTAGAGGATTTGTTATGGCCAGGCTCAGATAACGCTGCGGCAGTATTGATCCCCCATTCAAGCATCATTCGAGCGATGCCTTGTCCCTGATAAGCTGGGTCCGTGGCTAGTACATACAGGACGAGATCTCGAGATTTGTCCATTTTCTTTCCGCGTATATCGTCACATTGTCCCAGATAAAAGTCCACTAAAGGCTTATTTGCCTTGTCCGGAAATACGACTGCCGGGTCATGATTGTCCACTGCACCGTCAGACTCACGCGACGGAACAGGTAAAATCCATCTGCTGTAGCCGGCAATGGCTTCTTTCACACCGCCGTCCGCTTCCTGTCTTAGGTCGATGGCTACCATCGAACGCATAGTAGGATCTGACAAGGCACGGCGCAACCGTTCCTGATACCAGTCAATTATATGATCGGTATGTTCTCTCGGAAGCATTGCCATGTGTAGAGGATCGCTTTCGAAGGCGGCAAGGACCGAATATGCTATGCGAGGGACGTCTTTCTCCTCTGCGGGACGTAGTTTGAACGGCATTTTGAGGCGACAATAGTTTGTTTTGGACTTCTATCCACGCTTGAACCGGTTTGAGATCTCAGATGATTGACTCTCTTTATAGTATTCTGAATGCAACTCCAACGCAGCTGAATTCGAGAGAAAATAACCATAGATTTGAGATTGGCCAATCAGGGTGGCTTTTACCTATAGGCTCCATAGAAAATCGGTTTGCTATTAGCTGAAGATGGTCTTTTAACCAATGAATTATTTTTGCGCGCTGCAGCAGACCCGCTCACACGTTATCTGCGCAAGAAGACCAGTTTCGGAGTTCTTCCCTCATCCACGAATTCTACGAAAAAACAATAATTCAACGTCTGACTCTGGAAAGCGTCCACTCACAATAATGACTGTCATCTGGGTAACGGCGACGCGATGGTTGCGAAACTGAGGACACTTACCGGTTGCTTACAATGTACGTTCTTCAACAGTTCGAAACATCAAGTGGAGATATTGATGGTTCTCGTTAGGTCGTCGACGACGTAAAAAGTGTGATGAGCAGAAACCTACATGCGCCGGGTGCAGGCGAAATCGACTATCTTGTCAATGGCAGAGCGCCGATCATGTAGACAGACGGCGTTTGCGACATCGAAGAGCCGTGCAAGAGACTGCGCATACACCAACGCTTCAGCTTGAATCTCCCGATTACGATCCGCGGATATGTATACCGGGCGGCATCAACTTCTTCCAGCATGTATTCGATGAAAGAGAAGCCATGCTTGTGGAGTACTGTTTATTCTCATTCCTTCCTTCACAGTATCATCGAGCCGCAGATGGTAAACCTACAGTCGACCTATCGTACCTACGATATTTGTGTTTGGAATCGAACCTTTTGCTGAATGCCGTGTCTGCATGCGCTATGGTTGCGTCAAGCTCGGCAATGTTCTTGAATCAATCGCATGAGTCATCCAACAAACTCTACATGGCTGCCATTTCTGAGATTTCAGCAGGTATTGTCAAGGGAACTCTCACCGGCACGGAAGACTCTCTACTGGCCACAGTTATATGGCTTTGCGTGTATGAAGTACGACTGACCAGTTTCTTGCCCTTGATTATTCATTGCTGATAACTTCACAGAACTCGAGAGTTGAGGCCCGAAGGCAGAATTCCATTCATGCTGCGGCACTGCGCCGAATACTATTATTACGCCAACCGATGGACTATAGGCATGCTTCCATGTCAGAACTCATCTGGGAGCGTATGTGTGTCGAGTCGTATATCTATCACAGCGCTGTGACGACACTTTTCGACGCTCATGCAAATTTGATAGAAGACACGCAAACGGTGTTGAAGAAATTTGGCAGCCGCATGTCGGCTATATCACCGGATGTCGATATTCTTCAGGCTGCCTTGGACGACCATACAACCCCGCAATCTATCATCCACTCACCAGTGCTTGGAGCTCCTTACCATATGTTCCTCTTTCTCATGGAAGGGACCCAACTCGCACGAGACATTTCTGCGGGATCTATGACGAACGAAATACTGGCGTGGTCGCGCTACTACGAGGTGCAAAATATGCAACTTACTCTTGAAAAAACCGCTAGCAACTATTACGGTGACTCCCGCAGATGGATTGGCAAGTTGTATGCCGTCGGTATCCGACTTTTATTTCTCTATATCATCTCTGCACCAAGGAACGCCGATAACGAAAATCTTAAAAGCCACCAGTCGTGGTATACAGAATTCGAGTTGACTCTTAATGAAGCTCGCAAGCTCTTGATAACGACCGCAGACGACATAGACAGGACCTGGGGTAAATTCTTCCTGTGGCCGCTCGCGATTATCGGCGCGGTGCTGTATGACGCGAATGACATGTTGCTAGTGAAAAGCTGGCTTGACCGGGTCATTCGCAAGAGCAACAGTAGCAGCGTTCTGGTCATTAGAAAGGTTCTTGAAGAACGAATCTGGACTCGCGAGTATGACACTGATGATATGATCAATGCTCGGGATCACACACAAGGTCTAGCAATTATGCTGAATACCGACATTATGAATCAAGCCGCCGACATTTTGGTCAATCAGATGCCGTATGACTTTTCATGTCGTCAGAATGGATGATATGAACGCTTGAGCGAAATAGATGAGTCTCAGCCAGTTCAACTACCGAACCGACATCCTCAGAGGACGGTCTTTTGATTAACTCGGGACTCGTCGCACACTCGAGTAACATGCAGACGGAAGCAATTATGAACAGCCTACAGGCAGATTTTGCAATTGCTCCGCCATCCTCCCCAACTCAACCATAAAGCTATCAGTGGCATGCGCATGAAAGTCCCGCCTATACTCCTGCAGCAAAATATCCACCGCGACTCTTTCATTGTCGTTACTTGCTGCCAGCCATGCGGCACTTAGGACGACGATGATATACGCCGAGCCTAACGGCCTGTACATATTTGCCACCTGTCCCAGTTGCAATATTTGAGTCACGAGATTCGTGGAGTCGACTATGAGCTCGATTGCGTCAAACGGCGGAGTGAATGCGCGCAACACGCAGTTGAGAATAGCCACAATCATAAGCCCGATTCCATACGCACGTTGATAATAGGCGTGTAATATGACGCTTTGGAGCACATTATCTGCATCGAGGGTGCGGCCGTCGGCCCATTGTTTTTGTAATTGGAGTAGTAGTTCCTGAGAAGCTTCGTACACAGGTTTCAGTTCGTCTCTCAAGACCGCAATCTCGTCTGCGTTGGTTGCCGCGCGAGCACGACGGAGTAAATTTGGCACGTTGGCAAGATTTTGCATTAACTTGCCCTCAGGGATGGCTTGATCCAGTTCGTTTCCTACTAGTGAAATCCACTCTTGAGGGTCAAGTTCTATGTTTTCGTTGAACAGGCCCTCGAATAACTGCGGACGGATAAGCAGGTTGTAGCAATTGAACAATTTCGAGGTTTTAGAACATACCACGGATCCTCTTATTGACAGAAGCAATTGGACTTCGAAGTTGTCGCGTGGTTTTGTGAATGACCGCGCTTTTAGTAATTTTGCCGCGCCTTCGCAATGACCCGACCATCGTTGTCCTTCCACGCCGTTAAGGCTCTAATCATATTCAGTATTGCAGCTTACTCGTAGATTTCGACTTTTCACTTACCTGGCAAATCAAAAGTAGCATCACCGCACACAGGGTTTCTGTCTGTGTCGCCTTGTCCGGATCGTCCAGACAATTCCTCAGACTCCGCAAGGCGCGAGCATAACTACTCAAGGCCTCAACCGAAACCGCTTTTCGCGCGCAGAAATTTGCATGCGAGCAAACGAGCGCACTGACTGCCGTATCCAATGCTTCGTTCTCATTCATGCGTCGCGGAATCTCAAACATGAAAAAGCCGTATGCCCAGGCAAGGTTGTATTTCAGGTTGGTAGTTAATTTGATCGCTTGGATGTATTGACTCGTGAGGATTGTTGTTTTGTTGCCCGGTGGTAATCGGAGCCAGGATGCGACCAAATCTGCTTCAGTTTGAAGTGTGTTGTTGGACTGCAATGTGGTTGACAAGCTTTGAATTCGGGGATTTGTCTTTTTCGTTCTGGATGTTACGAATACCTGTTGCGATTGGAATTTGTATCGTTTTTGACCGGATCCGATGCATCTTATGCCGAGACGGATACATCGCGAGCACGAAGGAGTTTGCTCGTCGCACTTGATCGTCAAGCGAGTGAGCATCAAGAGTCAGAGCCGTTATTCGAGACGTCGTCAACTCACCTTCTTTTTCGATTTGCGACAGCCGTCACATGCTCTTCCTGAGGGTACTCCGGGCATTTTGCTCACCTTCCGAGTCGCGCTCTCACGTATACACTACGATGTACAAGTGATCTTCTCAGTAAACCTGTCAAAGAGATTGTTCGAAATAAAAGTCATTTTTTGTTGTCAATTGTCGCTTCGCGCTCAGCCGCGAGACAACCGTCACAGTCGCTTTAGCCTCATTAGGCAACTCCGCCACGCTGAACATCCGCCAAGAAGGGCCGACCATTCTGACTTCTCAGGCCTGAGTACTCACTGGTTCACTGTTTTTGTGAATGTGGAAAAGATCGTGTTGGGCCAAAGTCGAATATGGCTGTGCTCATCCTTGGCCATGAACCCTGAGCAAGGAATGGGGCGCTATCCCGCCCCAGATCAATTCAATGTTGATACTAGATATATTTCTTCCGTCGAAGCCATGTCTTCGTCTTGTATACATAGGTAGACTTTGACCTCTCGACTCGAAGGACTCAGACGTGTGGTTCAATATTTCAATGTTTGGTCGTCCATTCACTGAGAGGTAAATACGATGGCCATCTTCGACAAAAATTCTGTTGATTCTCTCACGGGCTTAGTACCGTACTTGACCCCAAGGCTCACACAAGATATACTAACTCACTAAGTAAAAAGTGATCACCCGCCGCGCCACGTAGCTGAGTATGGGCCATGACGACTGAGACCGGACTGACTATCAAATTATATGCATGTAAATACGTCTTTACAGTTCATCCCCCTTTCAAACCGTCAACACTCAGGCAATGCAATGTGATCGATATCCTCTTTGTTCGCTCCGATAGCATACAAACAAACATCTGATTGGCTCAATTATCTAGCGCACTAACCGTATATAGACGTATGTACCGCCGGTGGGTCATGGACTCGTTTTAGAAATTATGTGATTGGTCAGATGTGCTTCTGAGTGGGACGCTGACCCATGAAAAGATCCCAAAATTGACCAATGACAAATATACCAGTGAGTGGGTCTGACTGCGGGGGGACGTCATTTACCGTCCGTCCAACCAATCATCGACTGTCAGAGAGACTCTAACTCTGGCTGACCAATCAGATCCGGGGGAATACGATGTTCAGGTTTGGGGTTAGGGTTACTGAGCCTCAGCTACGCTTGCCCTAAGCAGCGTCTTGTGCCGCCTGGCCTCATAGTAGATCTGATCCTTCTTGCGGTTGTGAATGCCTCCCCCCGGAACATAAATACCGTCGTATAACCCACCACTGTCAGCCATGTTAGTCAGAAAGTAAAAGTGGTACAAGTCTCGAGAAGACACTCGATACAACAACGTTGCTCGACTTCCCCTGACGACACACAGTATGAGTACCAGCGCGGATTCGCAACCGGGTAGTCTCTATCCATACAGCCCAAGCCATGCCCTTCCAGCTGTTTTTGCAGCCTTGATCGGCATATCGCTGATCATACACATCTACCAGAACTTGTAAGTATCCATACAATTGAGACAGAGAGAGAGATAGAGTCAGCACACCGGCTTATTATGGTGCTCTTATAGTCGCTACAAATTCTGGAGTACCACGTTCTGGATGTCGTGGGGTGGTGCAGTGTTCACAGTCGGCTGGATAGCAAGATGTATATCGAGCTACCATACCTCAAACTTGAATCTATACATCGTCCAAACCGTATTCGTCTACGCGGGACCGCCCATCTACTCTGCAACAGCCTATAACATTATCGGCCGGTTACTACACTACCTACCAATGCACGCTCCGATTCATCCCAACCGAGTGACGGTATTTTTCATCTACCTAGGTGCTGCCGTTGAATCTCTGACGGCTGCGGGCGCTGCTCGCATGGCTTCGAACACAGACGACTTGTCTCAATACAAAAGTGGTGGAACGCTTATCTCCACGGCACTACTTTTACAAGGGGTCATCGAGGCCATGGTGGTCGCCGTTATCAGTCTGGTGCATTACCGTGCCAGTCACGCCGCGCATCCCCCACCACCCAACGTGCGAAGACTCTGTGTCACTTTGTACGGTACATCAGCCTTGATCATCTTCCGCTGCATCTGCCGAGCCATCGAGTCTTTCACCCTTTACACTCAAATTGATAGCTGCATACAAGGTCATTGCAGTCCCATCATTACTCACGAATGGTTTCTCTACAGTTTTGAGGCTGCACCCATGGTCCTGTTCACCTACTGGCTTAATATCATGCATCCCGGTCGATTGCTTCCCCTACAAAAGACTCGTTACTTGGATCCGGACTGCCAAACGGAGCGAATGGGCCCGGGCTGGATTGATAAGCGATCTCAGTTCCAGACAGTTATTGATCCGTTTGATTTGTCTGGTATGATTGCCGGCAAGCCGAATCATGAGGCCTTTTGGCTGTGGCCGGAGAGGTATCCTGCTGCTACGGACGGTAGCTTTGCTCTGGGGACTGCGTCGAATGTGCGGAATTCAAAGCCCACAGTGGTCGAGAAATCTGAAAGTGCACATGAGATGCTGCCAATTCAATCAGTTTGATTTTGGATAATCTGTTATAACTCCGTGAAATCAGTATTCCCTTTGTTTTGAACGTTTCAGCGTTTGTTTTGTGTGACTAGAAATCGCTCGGAATTCTTAAACTTTACTATCCTTTAATTGCGATATAGATATCTGCTTTCATACATCCTCTACTATGTTACTGTACTACCTACCCATGACTAATTTGTCCTTATAGACGGCTTCCAATTAGTATTTGACATGATGGACACCGAACTATACAAAAATCCAAGATGGGCCTCGGGCGTTGTACGACACTCGTTCGAGTCAAATATATGCAAAAGGCGATATAGTGCAAAGTTTGCATATGCGTTATAATAAAAGATGACGTTCTCAAGCAACCCATAACCAAATCCGATCTGTCATCAATAAGATTAGTATCTATGTATTCATCATGATTATTAAATTTCAACCAATAAATTGACTTACGGAACATATTCCTCGGCTTGACTTCTTCCCAAGTATCCTCCAAACGATCCGCTTCCTCCTTTCCAGAGAAGAAATCCATCTCATCCAGTTTGACGAAACTCGTCCTGTAGTAGAATTTGTATCCCAAAAACAACGTCGCAAAAATGGGTACATCAATATACGGTGGAATAAATGACTTGGCGCTAAACTTGCCGGGAAAAAAACAGTCAAAGCCATTGAAAAATGCCACGGTAGCGGAGAACAGACATGAGAACCAGGCAAGGTAAGGCTGAAATGGAGCTCGGAAGGGGAGCGAAGATCGCGCGATGCCTTGATGTTTCATGCCTTTGTGGAAGCGGATGTATGTGATGGAGACTGATGTCCATACAATCAACGTGCTGACGGAGCTGAGATTGCTGATCCAGAAAAACACGTCGGATGCGCTCGAGTTTACGTTCAAATAAACAAGTAGACTGAGCAGCGTGGTGACGCCTACACAGGCATAAGGGACGCCGAACTTTTCATATTTCAAGAACCCTGGTGCTTTCCCATCCAGCGCGGTAGAGTACAATACCCGAGTAGACGCGTAAAAGAACGAATTTCCAGCCGAAAACGCGGATGTAAGGACAACCGCATTGATGATTGAAGGAAGAACTTTGATGCCGCCGTTTTGCATGGCGATGACGAAAGGACTGGCGCCGACACCTGGAGCACCTCGATTGATAGCATTCAGGAGACGGCTATCCGTAGCAGAGACACACATGCCAACCAGGAAGATGCTCAACACGTAAAAAATGGCAATACGCCAGAAGACTCTCCGAACTGCCTTCGGGATATTTCGTCGTGGGTTCTCTGTCTCTCCGGCTGCGACGACCACCATTTCGCTCCCTCCGTAGGCGAATGTAGCGCTGACAAAGACCTTAAAGAAGGCAAGAAAACGTCCCAACGCACCTAGCTCGAGGTATTCCAGCATTGGGCCGGGGTTGCGCCAGTATCTGAAACCGATACGGTCGTGATTCGGTGCGCCTCCAAGAGCGATGATGAGCATGAGCAAAATCAGTCCGCAGATAGTCGTCAACTTGATTGCGCCGAATCCAAACTCGATTTCGCCGTAGTACCGTACCGGGAACAGGTTGATAGCAATCACTGCGATCAGCAAAATTGTTATCCAAACCACAGTAGGCACATTATTCGGCCAGTAATCGATAACCAATGCCGCCGCACTGATCTCGATGGGCACGCCTATAGCAAACTGATACCAATAATTCCAACCGAGGGTAAAGCCCAAAGCAGGATCGACGTATCGCGCTGCGTATACGGGTACTGCACCCGGTAACGGAAGCCAGGTCGCCATTTCACCCATACTGTTGATGACGGCGTAGAGATTGAAGCCGGTGATGAGGTAAGCTAGTACTGCCGATAAAGGTCCTGCGAGGGAAAGTGTCTGGCCTGTACCGACGAAGAGGCCGGTGCCTATGGCGCCGGAGAGGGCGAGGAATTGGACATGGCGTGATTTGAGGCGTCGTTGAAGTGTGCCGACGTTGTGGTGTTCGTAGTCGCTATCTTTGAAGGGAGTGTTGTCTGTGGCAGTTATCTCGGCGACATGCTTTGATTCAATGTCTGAAGTAGCTTCGATGTCTTTTGGTGTTTCGCTGGCCATGGCGATGCACTATAGTTCCTCAGATTTGCACCTATCCTGGTCTGTGGTACTGTGAGTATCGGTCCTGTTGCATATGGTAAATACAGAGTGGAATTCAAAGGGCTTTATATGCAATTTTCACGTACACGATTGACCTCTATTAGCTTATCTTTCCCCATACCCCAATGTAGCATTTCCACTTGTCAATCCCCCGCTTCCCACTTGTTGGCGCTTTTAGCTTTGGGACAAAAATCTTGGATTGTTGGTTGAACCGCAAATACTGTTAGTTCCTGTCGGCATGAACCGCCTCTATGTTGTGACACTGAGAGAATAGGGTTTGGACGGTTCATGAGAGGATGTGGATATGTTTTTAGTGATGACAGACAAAGCAACAGATTGAAAATTCTCGACCATAGATACTGTGCAACAAATTATTTAGTATTTAGTTTATTTAGCTAATGGAATGTACAAACGAAGCGTTCTATGCTTAGATCATAAGGAGAAGACCGGCACCCGCAAGACCAGACAGAAGGTGTTTCGCATTGCCCGTGGGCAACGTCGCCATGCCCGAAGATGTGCCAGTAGACTTTGCGGAACCGCCAGTAGTTGCGCTACCGGTAGCAGTAGTCGCAGAGCCAGTGGTGATCGAAGTCCCTGTCGCAGTGGGCACGCCAGTAGTCGCTGTCTGGACACCGTTTCCTGTGGCAGTAGAGACAGCTGAAGGAACGTGTGTCACACCTGGCACTGCATCGGTGCCGGTGCCAATTTCCAGAATATCGTCCTTGCCAGGGTTGAAGTTGGTGTTGGCGAGGGAGATTTCGTTGTTTTCCAGATCGTATACGACGTACGCGCTGCGCAGGAAACTATCTCCAAGAATGTTGACACCAGGCTCACTGGGCGTGACACCAAGCAAACAACTGCCTTCAGGCCAGCCAGTAACGCCCTGATTCAAAACCAGTTGACTCAGACCCACGTCGACCTTTGCTCCAGAAAAGCTGTACGTCACATTGTAGTTGGTATTCATCAAGCTGCAGTCGACGTAAGCAAGTCGGCTCTTGTCGTCATAAGTTCCATTGAGAGCCTTGAGTATGTCGTCAAAAAGCGCTTCTGGCAAGGAGCTCAAAGTCGAGCCAGAATCCAGCGAAACCGCGAGCGGCAGGTTGGTCGTGGTGCTAGTTGAATCCCCAGTTTGAACAATGACTTCCGTCAGAGCGATGGCGAGTGAATAGTATTGGTTATAGACAGGAACAACTGGGAGGGTTTGAAGTTCGCCAGTGTACTGAGCCTTGTTGACACCTCCAAATAGAATAGTGCCAGACTCTGCGTTCACATCGTTCATCCAGAGACTGTAGGCGGTAGATTTGGTGACGCCGGCAGCAGTCAAGGCGTAAGGTAAGTTGTTGTATCCTTTATTTAGATGCGAAGCTTCGTACGTTGAGATGTTGTATCCAACGCCAGCGATACCCACTAAAATAACGAAGAATCAGTACATGGAATCTCTTTCTTCCTTGTTGATATCGGATTATACCTTTAGAGGAAGTCTGGTTGACAACAATAAATTGAAAGTCTTTGACAGTCGCATCCCCCAAGCCTAGGGTGTCAGTTGCGTAGACACCAAGGGCCGTAGTGCCATCGGCGTATGTTGCGTTGTATCCAATGTCAAGCGATTTGTAAGACGAAGATTTATCCGATACGTAGACACTATCTGCCTCTTTCGATCCGCCAATAACCCATAGGTCGCTGCTGCCTGTATCCAGCGTGAGTGTAAAGTTCTGCGCTGGTGATCCCAGAGTCAAGGTCAGGAGATAGCTGGAATCTTGCTGTGCGCTTTGTTAGTCATCGATGCGGGAATCAGCACTTGAAAATATGTGAACTCACGTTATTGATAATCGATACGTTCAATGGAGAAGTATCTCTTTTGCTCAGAGTCGCGAGCGGTTGTCTGCGTTGTAGCGGTGCTGCCAGAACTGCCGGCGCATCACGTCTATGCAGAGAGAGCGCATTGCCAACTGACGCTGTCGACAGAGCGATGAGGGACAATGAAGTTGTCAAACGCATTATTTTCAGCGAGTGATACCGGTTCGAGATAAAGTTGAAATAAGTTAAAAGAGCGTATGTATTCGAATCGATTTCCCGAAAGTCACGACGCCAAACAATGCGGAATTTTAAGTTTGCAAAATCACCTGCGGCAGGATTTCGAATCAGTTTTCATTACTTTATCCCACCGGCCCATGCGGCGAACCTAGCCAACCCCGTATTTCATGGATAATACTCCGTAAGATAAAAGCTATTGACTTGTGGCGCTCAGTCAAGACAAAGCCTGAATCCTGAGCGACGCCGAATACGCAGTCTATCCTGGATTGCTAGGCAACAGCGCCTCTACGAGCAAGGATGAATAGCCAGTCAGAATGGAAGAAATCATTGAATATGACTTGGCTTTTGTGACAGAATTCCAAGACTTTACTCCGTATGGAGTACTACGTGGTGTGGTGGAGATGAAAACAGGGGCTTTCGGCCAATGCTTCAGCTGCTACTCCCGAGATGGCTAGCAGGTGTGCTATCGATGACTTTACTGGCTAGTCTTTGATAAAAAGACCCCGTCTTCTCTCCAAATTTACCCTCAGACTATATAGTAAGCGACGAATCATTCTGCAGTGCGAGCTGTTGGTTACGCCATTTGACTCTTTGAGGCTCACTCGCGGATTAGCCTAATACATAGTCAGTCATCCTGCCGGTCGTTCCGTTCGAAAAAATTCCCTAATCTGTACATTTGCATCTCATCTTATATCTTGCAAAGTGCAATCACCAATGTTTGCGGTGATGACCCTTCAATTTCACAGCTAATGTGATGGTGTTTAGGCACTATGGTGGCTCTCTGTTCAGCCAAGTTGCGCTCATGTTACCTCATATTCCCTACCATAAGCACTAGCCCTTAGTTCTCACCCCAAATTCTGAAGACTGCAGGGGTTCTCGACACGACGGACCTCGCTCGTGAGGTGCAACATTAGTGAAGGTCGACGGACTTATTGACCCGGACATCTCCGGGCTCGGCCGAGCTCTTCGGCTCTACGGCAACAGTTCTGTGGTCATCTGGCACTGTACCCATTGCAGCACATTGGAGAATTAATACTAGAGCCTCAAGGCCATCAGGCTCTACTAAGTAGTAAGTACTTATGGCGTACCTGTGTCGCCGAGCGCGCAATATCTCACTACCCGGGCGTGAAAACGACAAGATGCTGGTTGATACTATGACAGTCTGTATGGCTTCCAAGTCGAGATCTCTAGAAACGATGGTTGGCACAAATTTGCATGTGGGCAATCTATCAGATCTTGCAGCCGCACTGAGCGGTTCAGTGGCATAGCTGCTTCTAGCTCCCCATGCTGCAATAGTATGCTTGACTGTTATACTCCAGCGGGACCCTAAATTTTTAATGCCAGACAAATAAGGCACATGCACGAAGTGGTTTCCAGCATTTTGCGGGGAAAATTGAGCCGTCCAGTTTGGAATTTGCTCCAAGACTTCATACATCAGAGGTAATTCCAGATTCGAGCTCTTTATGATCTCGTACGACAGCGGTTTTCAGAAACGATGAGACATAACCACACCAACTTCCTCTTTCAAGCAAAAGTGTTGGTACACTTGTTACCCCTCAACTCGGTTCTTGCGTGTGATTGAATTTACTCAGATTCATAGTACAGAGATCCTGCGAGAATCTTGGAGAAGTTCACAATGGGGTGTGTCGCTTTCTTCACATGTACGAATTAGCTATATAATTTATCAGTCAGATCGGCAGCTCGATGGTGTAGGCTGTCGGACTAGGAATGTTCATCCGTGAAATTACCCGTACATATAGTCAAACGCTACATAGACATAACACCATCTGCGGAGAGATGTGTTACCATCCTTCTAGGGCCAATGCATTGCTTGTGGTCATCGTAACGGATAGAAAAGAACTACGCGAGGTCTATATTGAGTCTTGTCCTAACTCTACTCAGTGTATACATTCTATATTGATCTAACGGAAGAAGAACCGACTTGATTATTATCAACTTCACTCTGAAGCCTTCTTGTGTGTGTGGATGTATGCAGTATGATCAATAGCTGTAGGACTCATGCTGGCATCATACCAACTGGATGAAGAGAATATTTGCAATCACATCCAACGGTAAGCACTTGGTAACCATAGTCTCAAGTGATTGGGAAGTTGTTTGGACTAGAACTGTTTACCTTGTTGCAGCCGCTTAGCTTGATCATTTGTAGTATCTGTTCTCTTGTAATAACCCTATATCTCTTCATTCATCTTGTCTATATATTGAGCATGACTTGTGATTGATTTGGTAGGCCACGAGAAGGTCTACTAAGGCCAGGGCTAGGGCTTGCTGTGTGAGTAGTCCAGTCAGATGCCTCGAAAATCAGGCCGCAAGGAACATGACGTGGGGAGCCTTATCGCCTTGATAAGCTCCATAGTTCCAACTTCCCGCGTTCACGTACCCTCAATCTGTTCAACTTGATCTCTTCGTCTGAACAATAGTCATCGATAATGGGAGAATACGTGATAGATCCAAAGGGTCCGACCCCCTTCGGTCGCGACATGCTGCAGAAGCATTTTATGATCGACCCGAAATATCGACCACTCAATCACGGTACTTTATGACCCTACGCACCTCTCTTTGCTTTTTCCCTTATCATCTCTTCTTCAACATGTCCTAGACCGGATTCTGATTTGGACGGACTTGCAGGCTAATCGGAATGTTTCATCTGCATTTCATAGGCTCCTTCGGCACGTTCCCCATCGAGGTCCGCGATGCGCAACGCGTACTTCAGGACGAGCAAGAATCGCGACCGGATGTCTTCTTTATCATTTCGCATGCGCAACGTGTCACTGAAGCTCGCAAAGCGATCGCGAAGCTGGTCCATGCACCCGTCGATGAGTGCGTGTTTGTGAAGAATGCCTCGACCGGAATTAATACGGTACTTCGGAATTTGGATTTCAAACAGGGCGATGTTATCGTATACTTTGCGACGGTGTATAACGCTGTGGGACAGACATTAGAGTCATTGATGGAGACGACTCCGGTGCTGCTCCGGAAGGTTGAATATACTTTTCCAATTACACACGACGAGATTGTCCGGAGGTTCTTGAATGTGGTGAGGCAGGCAAAGAGTGAAGGGTTGAATCCGCGGGCGGCAATATTCGACACTATAGTCTCAGTTCCAGGAGTCAGGTTCCCTTTTGAGGGGCTTATCAAGGCCTGCAAGGAGGAGTCTGTCTTGAGCGTCATTGACGGAGCACATGGCGTGGGTCAGATTCCATTGAATCTGGGAGATCTTAGTCCAGACTTTTTTGTAAGCAACTGTCACAAGTATGTCATCTTAGTATCCGAGACCTTGCTCTGCATTTATTCGAATGAGGTTTGTTCGACTGACAGTCATAGATGGCTATACACACCGCGAGGGTGTGCTTTACTCTACGTGCCTAAACGAAACCAACATCTACTACGAACGTCCTTCCCAACGTCTCATGGTTACACCTCACCCGCCGACAGAGGCCGTGGGATACATGCGGGAAAGACCGACTTTGAAATATTGTTTGAATTCGTCGCTACCGCGGATGATACTCCCTATATGTGTGTTCCGGCAGCTCTTGACTTTCGAGGGCGAATATGTGGGGGCGAGGAAGCTATATATAAATATTTACACACCATTGCTCAAGAAGGCGGAGACGTCGTTGCTCAAATCGCAGGGACAGATGTCATGCAAGAACCCGGTCTCACCAATCCCATTGAACAGAGCGACATTCGACGATGCGCCATGGTGAATGTACGAATGCCGCTCGCCTTCAAGGACGATATAGAGGTAAATCCACATTTACCAGATCCATCGTCATCTCCATTTCCCTTACTCAGTATAAAGGATGCAACGCCAGTGTGTGAATGGATGCACGCCAAGCTTATCAAGGAGTACGATACTTTTGCAAAATTCTACCCCCACGGAGGATGGTTGTGGCTTCGGCTAAGTGGGCAAATTTACCTTGAGATGGAAGATTTTGAGTGGATTGGCCACATTGCGCGCAGTCTGTGTGAGCGGGTTGGTTCGGGGGAGTGGCTGCCAAAGTCGAGAATTTAGTATGATGGCTTCGATAGTGTTGTCGAATCCTGCAACTGAAGACGTACGAATTTTGGAGGATTCACCGAGTCATCGTCAAATATATATTTCGCGTCACATGGACACAGCCCTAAGACAGCCAGCGGCTGTGTACCAAGGTTGGTGGCATTCAGCCCTGAAATTCTCCGAGGGTTGTTGGGCTCATCGCCACGAACTACATTCGCAAAGTTTGGATGTTTAGATGCTGCCGATGAGCTTCGTATATATATATGATATAGAATGTATGCTCAGGCCCATTCTCCAATATGCTTGACTCTCGAGACTCGTACAGGCCAAGTGTTCCGAAGCCAGCATTGCGGTGGGTCAAGGCAGACCCTGTCTCGGCTTCGGTCTTGCAGGTGATTGCTCCGATCGTATAGCTAGCTGCCGAGTCGCATCGTCGATAACTACGGAGTACGTATTGACCTGATATACGAAGTATAAGTACTCCGTACAGCCAAATGCGTGAAGCAATACGTGAGTGACGCTGTAAAGAGTACTTCCTCTTTGGGCCTAGTGTACGAAAGTGGAGAATTGTCACCTGGGTACTTCCCCATAACGGACTAGTGTCATACTAAGCTCGGTTAGCGCCCGTTGTGGGCCTGTCATGATGCCGTATTGGGGTTAGTGTACGAAGAGACTGCCATAGGGTTCGTAACTTCGTATAAAAAATCCTTTGCCTGTCTGTCACCACTCCCCGTTATCCCTCTGTAGTCTGGATTCTGTACTCCGTCTACGTAGGAGATATGTTGGCGGCAGTCATTCAGTACATCGCAGGGATGTCGTACGGAAATCCAATCAATTTATGCTTCGAGGTCGCGGATATGTACTTCCGTTTTCGAGATCGCCCAAAAATCATCAACGGTACGGAGAGTCAACCCTAAATATCACCATAGTGACACTACTCAATTCTTTCCGAGCTCGTTTGTCGTTCACAATTGTCAGTGATTGACCGCCAGTTGTTGGTTGGCTCCCAAGTATACGATGTTCATACGACGAGGAACTTTGTTTCGAAGATTCAAATACACGGTCTGTTCTATCATTGCTTCGTCGACTTGTCACTCGAGTTCCGAGGTTCGTTTAGTAGTAGAGTCCCTAACATATATTGCGGGGAATTCCAACATGTTTGGATCTTACTCCGTACAGTATGATTCAGCAAATACTCCGCACACGTACATTTAGATACGAAGCACTACGTGTCTGACATGTATACTACGTAGTAGTACCCCGTAGGACACTCTAGTCGCCCATCCAATAATTCAACACGCCTCGGATCATTACGTATTATCATGCTGGCAGGATCGCATCTCGAATTCCGAACGTTGAACTAAATGCCTAACTTAAGCGAGGAGGACTCACTAGGCCAGCCACCATGCCAAAAGCCCCGCGCCAATTATCCCAGCGTTCTGGTACCTAGCGCTTTGACTGTTCATGTACGAAGCAGTGCGGAGTCTTGGTCACAAGTGTGCTTAGTTACTTAGCCTGGGTAGGAAATTCTTTCAAGATCCCTTTTTAGGTTGATGCATGCGCTCGTATATGCATAGATAAATGTCGGCCTCCCCTGGTACTTCACCCCTGCCAGAACTCACACGTCCCATGCGAATGTTTGAAAAAGGCACTTGACGATCATAATATTCAGAATTAATTAGCTGTTTCACTGGTGACATGTCATCCACACACGCAGTTCCTGAAGTACACGTCGGGCGTTCAAGAAGAACGAACCCGATAACAAACCGTCGCTACCAATATGACGAGAGAATGAGGTTTCCATCGCCCATCCGGACAGTTTCTCGCGCTACACAGACGATCGAAATGCCCGATTACTCAACAGCAATGAATATGGTGTACCGAACCATGAGTCCGGCAGCAGGAATCGGCCGAAAAGGTCGATCAAAAGATAGTCATCACCGGGCTGAGGACTCACAGCGAAATAAGAAACATCCCAAAAAATCGATTACGAATCGTACTCCGGCAGTATTAGGCGTTGGAAAAATAGTCGGTATCAGTCAATCAGACGGCACCGAACGATTAGCCATGATATGCGAGCTGACGACATTCCACGACTCCAAGATTGTGGTTGTCTGCGCATGGCTATATACGCGAGCCGATATCAATGAGGATCTTATGGCCAACGCGGACTTTTCAGCGGAAGAATCTCACGATTATTTACAGTCTATGTGGCCCATCCTCAACGCGGATGGGACGCTGATCACGAGCACGGGCCGGTCGCAATGTGATTATATGGTGAGCACGAAACGAACTATTATCGTTTCAGATGCGATGGGTATCTGGCTCAATGCAGTTTCGCCGCATGTCACGACGAGGGTGTGTCGGGATGCGATATACCACGCTGACTCGGCGGAGAGGAGGATATGTGATGTTGATGAGGGTTCGTGTTATTGGTTGAAGAAGATCCTTTGATTTGACTTTGATGTTGTCTTTTGCGCAATGCATGATGGAGTAAGGGCGAATATTCTGATCGTTCTTGCATTGATTGTGGTTGACTTTGATGAGCGTTATATTTAGTTGCTATAATATACCCGGCACATCCACTGGAGTATTCTTCAGTGGATCGGTAGCAAAGCCAGGCGGGAGGCCAAATCCATCGTTTTCAGTAGTAACTGTCTGTAGGCATATCTGGGTTAAAATTGCGGATACGAGGTACCTAGGGGCGAAAGGATCATGGCCATTTCACGAGTGAGCACGTGAGGTGAAGCAAAAATTTCCATTCTAGGTAATTACTTCGTAGCTCTAAGGTGTCGGTCGGTCGTCACTAAGCCCTAACGTCGTGATAATTCCTTATATATGTCCTCCGAGTATTTAGTTATCATCAAATATGCTACCTACCCAGGTATTTATTTTAGTATTTCATGCTGACCTTCATAATACGGGCTAATTTGCATATAACCATTCAGGCAGCTTTGCCACGATCCTCAGAGCGTCCTTGTTGTACTGCTATTGAGGTTTTTGATCTTATCACAGCCATCATGGTTTTTGCTTCCGCTTGGGGCTTTCCGCAATGATCTGTTGGTGTGTGTCACCCCTGCAATTCATCGAAGCATTACTGTAGAAACGACCAACTCCGTCCAAAATCCCACTACTGTGAAAATTGACGGTAGGATACTGAGACTTTACTAGGAGACGATATATCGAAGATACCAGGCGAAAGCCTTACTACCTATACTACGGTCCTCTCAACTTCATTTCTCAGATGCGATGATTGGGAGAGACGGTTAAGAAGTCCTAATTTAAATTCATTCTGAAACGAACGATGATTTGATCTCGGGCGTCTTTAATTCCAATGATTTCCAGAATTACATCCACTACCAATTATATATCAAAGTTCACCCGGAACATCGTCAAGGGAAGCTTTAACGCTATTAGCATGTCTAGAACCCAGCCAACAAAGAGCTCCGGCAATAGATCCTGCTTGGACCACAGCGGTCTCCATTCCATCAATGTCAGTCTGTTGAACTTTGCTATATGATTGGTAGTGAACGTAATTCCGGAAATCGTTGTCGGAGTTAAAGGCACCGGACATGAAACGAGTGTATGGAAACAGAATAGAAAGTGTATAGGCAGAACAGATCCTGCAAAGACAGTTTTAGACACACTCAATAGGTGCCCGAGATTATCACTGATTGATCTTTAAGCGAGAAAGTCCATTCCCAAGGCATATCGGCGTCCTGAAGAACGAGGGTCCAGATAGGGGATCTCGCCGACACCGCAGACCCGGTTACCTATGCGCTTGCCACCTGTAATACCACCATAGTCGTAGGTCGCGCTCTATCAGAAGCAAAATCAATCAGCTATCATGATGCCCTACTATACCAGTGGCTTGAGGGCATAATTAGGCAACTTACGTGGTAGACGGCTCGATTGTCCCAGATCACAAGGTCATCTTGCTCCCAGCGCACCCTCGCCTGCAACTGGTGGTTTTCTGTGATGAGTCTCTGCACAAATTCCTTCATCATGCGATTCTCAACATCCCCCAGACCCTCAAACTCCTCCAGATGATGCCCAAACGCAAACAGCGACTTCCAGCCCGTAACGGGATTGGTGCGGATGCATGGGTGAGTAGCCCTCAGCTCTGGCCCGTGGTTCTCTGGTGCACCACGCGTGCCTTTCCACATGTGGTCAATGATTCTCTCAGGCTTGTGATCCCAGGGCATAAATGTAGCGTTCAAGCCCTCGAGAAACTTCTTCATCGGCGGACTCAGTAAGTCATACGCTTCATACGCGCTGGCAAACATGGTATCACCGCCAGACCCTTCGGCAGGGACTTTGACCATGTGCAGCAGCGTGTAGTCAGGTGGGACATTTTCGAAGCTACCATCTGTGTGCCATCCATCGGCACGGCTCTGATTGCGCTCGCTGCCCTTGGAATAGCCACCTTCGCGGATGTACAGTTTATTCTTGGTATTGCGCGACGGAGACATGACTTCAGGATCGATTGAACCGTCCGCCAACTCCATCTGGTTGACTGGGTGGATGTAAAGGCCCGAGGTGTACGGGCGCGTAGTGAGCTGTCCAATGCGATGGCATAGCTGCTTCTCATCGGCAATGCTTAGATTGGACTGGTGGCGGAAGACGCAGAACCCGCGCTGCGATACCATTACGGCAAGATCGCGTAGGAGTTGATCAGCGTTGGGAGCATGCAGCATGTCCGCAACGTTGGCATCAGGGAACTCGGTGCCTATCACCGGGGTGATCTCTTTGCGTACGTAACCATCTAGCGCTCCAGATGATTTGAGTGGCACGGTCCTCACCGGGGCAGTGAGCCTTAGAGAAGTGGCCTCCTGTTCATTGGCCTGTCCATTGACGTTTGTCTTGGTCTCCGTGAGGGTAATAGACATGTTTGAGAATTTTGAGAACTGACTTGGAAAGATGAGCTGTGGTGCAATAGGAGGTCATACAATCGGATAGGAAGCTTTGAGAAGTCTGCTATTGAACCTGTCAAGAGAAACTTCAAGAAGCAGACATGCTCGCTCCTTTTATAGCCGGGTCTGGAGGATCTGAAGCCTTCTCTCCAATTGTTTTTACCACTTCATGAACTCGAAACTTGAACACGACAAGCGAAATTCCCCCTCCTTCCCCTCTCTCATCATGATAAGGATGCATGATCATCGTCGTAATGTGCACTCATGATTTCAAATCATGCCGTACACTCTGTGTTCTCCTTAAGAGATAACGAGCACGAAGTGTATCTGTCGGTTTACTACGGTCCGTATCACAAAA